>KZ559509.1:0-311430 GCA_002850765.1 Aspergillus taichungensis | reverse complement strand
AAAAAAAAAAAAAAAAAAAAAATAGAAGAGAAGGGGGTAAGGTGGATTGATATAGTCACGTGCAGGACATGTTCTGCTTTTTCTTCCTCAAATCTTGTTTTATTCTCACTTCACATTTCCTCCTTCTCTCCTGGATTCATCATCAGTCTTTTATTCAATCTCAGCACAATTACTATTTTGATTTTACATCTCAGAATTCATGTTACTGCTGGATCATAGGCCAGGGTGTCCATCTAGAAAATATCAGGCAGGATGCGGCGTCTCCCAAGACCGAGGACAAACACAGGCACAGAGAGAAAACATAACCGTAAAAAACTCAGGAGCAACAATCCACTCAACGATATGGATGTCGTGTGAATGGCTGATTCCACATCCCACTACCCAAGAGGACGAATGGCCTGATTGTATAGCGACCCACTCTACCCACTAACCTGCCATGCGCTGAGTGATAAGCAACTAGCCGGATGATCAACAAAGCAGCCCCGAAGGTTCCGGCAAGAGGTGACAGGAGACTTTGCAACATGGCAGAGATTGAACTGGGGAAAAGGAAGAGATAGCAACGGGAATGCCCCTGCAATACAACCACGATTATTATTATCTTTGGTCATCTCATGACGGCCTGTGATATCGTCTTCCCGAGCGGGCCAGCGTAGACACGCGCCAGAGCTGGGAGGTTCCCCGCAACGACAAGTGGAAAGTCTTGGCCTCTTGATTTTGCGTCCGCTTGTGCCCACCTCCCTTAATGCTCACCTATCCACGGCTTGGTTCGGGTCATCTGTCACTCCGAGAAACCGGGATAGCCTGAGAGGGAAAGGTTCTGATGCATGGTATCTATTGCCAGCGTTGGGCATCTGTGGGCTTGTGATCGACAGCAGGGATCCTAATCGAATGAGACAGCGGCAACAAGATGCCACATCGAAGAGGCCCGAAGTCGGTGCACAATGAACCATCGGCGAGGCCCGACGCTCCCAAGTCTCAACCACCCTCAAAACCCAAGGCCAGCTGGTGGGATGGAATTCTAGGAGCTTCACGCAAGATAAACCAGGCTGGAACTGACGTCGCCAATCGCTTGGGACGACCGTCAGACGAAGGCGAGGCGCTAGACGCCGCACACCATCCCGAAGACTATGGCGCTACCGACGACATCCAGATGACCGACTTGCTCCAGGGAGACCATGAACTTACAAATGATGCATATCAGTCAAAGTTGCAATCAGAGTTGGGATCCCGAGCACAGGTCTTAATGGGTGTTCTGGGGCTGGGCAGTCGCACCTCGATACAGAGCCAAGAGACGGACGGCGGCACCGTTGATGGTGGTATACTGTCCCTTTTACTGAAAAAACACAAAAATCACCGCCGTCAGGTTAGCGACGGCGCAGTTTCCGCGATCTCTACTGAGTCGCGGTCGCCTTCGGCCAAAGGAAAGAAGCCGCGCAGAGAGAAATGGTACGAAACCGAGGAAGGTCGGAAGGCCAGGAAGCACAACAGGCGTGCTCGACTGACACAGGCGATCGCTACCATCATAACGCGGGAACGGTATATGATCAAACTTTGTCGCGCCCTTATGAAATATGGCGCACCAACACATCGCCTGGAGGAGTACATGCATATGACGGCCAAAGAGTTGAGTGTCCAGGGCCATTTCCTTTACCTCCCCGGGTGTATGATAATGTCCTTTGACGACCCAATCACCTGCACCACAGACATCCAGATTGTCCGGGAAGAACAAGGCCTGGACCTGGGTCGTCTGGCGGATACGCACAATGTGTACAAGCGCGTGGTACACGACAAATTGGGGGCAGACAAGGCCACCGAAGAGCTGGAAACGATGCTGCGGAGCCCGCCCCGTTACCATCAACTGTGGCTGCGCTGCATTCTGGTGGGTCTCTTCAGTGTTACAGTCTCTCCGTGGGCCTTCAACGGGCGGCCAGTCGACATGCCCATCATCTTCGTGCTTGGCTGCCTGATGGGTGTCATGCAGTTTTGGCTGTCCCCCAGGAGCGCGCTATACGCAAACGTCTTTGAGGTCAGTGCCGCGGTATTGTTGACTTTCATTGCCCGTGGGTTTGGCAGCATCCGCGTGGGAGGTCATTCGATATTCTGCTTCTCGGCGATTGTTCAATCATCCATTGCTCTAGTCCTACCGGGATATACCGTATTATGCAGCAGTCTTGAGCTACAGTCACACCAGATTGTGGCAGGCTCTATTAGATTGGTGTACACGTACATCTATTCCCTGTTTCTCGGATACGGAGTCACGGTCGGCATCACGGTGTATGGCCTCATAGATAACAACGCCACGACTGAACCCACCTGTTCCGCGGCGAGTTTGAAGATATATGGGAACGAATACATCCAACACTTTGTCTTCGTGCCTATCTACTGTGCATTCGCGGCCTTGGTGAACCATGCCAAGTGGAAACAGTTACCAACAACAAGCTTCCTGGGCACCTGCGGCTACGTTACCAATCACCTAGCGACAAAGTACCTGGACTCGCGACTGGGAAGTACGATCGGCGCGTTCACCATCGGGCTGCTTGCCAACTTGTACAGCCGGGTGTGGCATGGACATGCCGCCGTGGTGATTGTCCCGGGCATTTTCACACAAGTCTCGTCAGGCCTCGCTGCTAGCGGGTCGATCGTGTCTGGACTCGCCTATGCGAAGGCCGTCAAACACAATGCTGCTGGGACAGACGTGATATCGCAGGCATCACTACAGAAAACCCTTTCTGCTCTTGGGTACACCATGGTTCAGACGGCATTAAGCATCACCGTGGGGCTTTTTTTGTCAGCCCTAGTGGTCTATCCACGGGGAAAGAAGCGCAGCGCGCTGTTCAGTCTCTGAGAAACCGTGCCAAGCGACCTTGACTGGGCGCTTGAACCCCGCTGCTACCGGGTCCAGAGGTCGTCGATTGAGGAGGTCGTGGTGCGTTTGAATAGGGGCGCAGCCAATTATCTGCCCGCCGATCTACAGATGATGGTAAACTAGATGAATTATAACAAATATTCCTCTGTTCCTTTTCGAGTCACTGCCTCATCACTCCGACTCGTTCTCCCGGGCGACTTTTTGATCACGGAATGAGACCCCAATTTCTTTGACGACCAACCACGCCGGTAGCAGTGCGATGGCCCAAAGACCGAAATTCAAATATATACTGCCAACAGATGCCATGATGGGCACACTGGAAAGTCCATACTATTTCAGTCAGCACAATCCTGTCAGGGGAATGCACGACAGAAACTTACGGAGACGGCTTGTACCGCGGATTCCGTCCCTCGCAGTAATCCCGCGAGCCGGACGACTTCTTCTGAGTCGCGAGCGAGATTCCCAATGACGAAATACCTATCTCATCAGTCTGGTCCAAAAGTGGACGTTAACGCCGGAGAGCTTACAGGAACATGTAATTCAACTGGAACCCAGCAACCCAAAACAAATACAAGGGAAATCCCCGACCAAACCCCGGGTCCGCCCAGTCGTAAGTCGGTTCATGCCGGTGAAATTCAGTAACAATCACCGTGGCCCAGACCCACCAGCCTCCTTGCAACGTCATGATTGTGGCAAAGGCGCCTCGACTGCGTGACTTCAATGCGATCTTGGTCCGGTCCAGATAGGCACCGAGGATGTTCCCTGCAATGAGGGCCACGACCCCAGCCAGAAAGGACCCGAGCGCACGGGCACGAACCGAGAACCAAAGGGAGAGATACGTGAACATGACTGCCTCAGTATACACCGCCTGGGCGATCAACGGAACAATCAGAAGGAATTCTCGCCGGATAAATAACTTTGCCATGGCCTTTATTTCGAAGGATGGGCTACTCGCGATGTGCAAACGCACTGCGCGACCGTCCGTTCGCTGGACCTTACCCGGCGGTGTCAGGAGCAAACCGGCAAAAGGACCGAGTGCCTGTAAAGCAATGAACACAAGGTACACGGCATAGGAGACACTTCCCGCCGTGGAGCGGTCGGCATTGAGGCCTAGGTTGATGGCACCGCCCAAGATCTGGCCTCCGACGCGAAAGCTGAGCCAGAAGCCGAGAAAGCGACCCTGGGTGTAGGGTTCCGGATAGGACAAGGCGATAGCGGTCTCGGCCATCCAGAATAGGCCAGCTGAGAGGCCGCATAGCGCGGCTCCAAAGATGGTCAGCCATTCCTTATCGAAGCGGTTGTTAACGTACAGTCCTGCGGCATACGGAGCGTATCCCAACGTTCCAACGATCAGGGTCCACTGGATGCCGATGTAGCGGACGACGACGCTGCCAAAGAAGCACGACACGACCATCAGGCAGAAGGTGAGCGCGTTGGCTGCGTTGACTAGGTACGGCTCCTGTTGACCTCCGCCTCCCAAACTGGACATGGCGCCCCAAATACCAGGTGCGAGGAAGTTGCATATTCCGAGGATTAGGGCGTTGTAGTATGTCGATCGGTACCATTTGACGGGATGCAGGCCGAGTCCGGGCCCGGGGACCTCTTCGTCTGTTGCCTGGAGGTTGTTCTTGTCCAGCGTCATGGTGTCGATGTATCGCCTCCACGCCGTGCTTATCCGTACTGTTGATAGCACTGCTCTATAAGGATATATATAGACCAGGTTTCATGCGCCAGAGAAGGCGACAACCCCTGTCGGGCGAGTACCGCAAGCCAGCCATGGGATCCCTGTCGTACGCGATGTTGCGATTCGCGGGGAGATTACGTGCTCGCACGGCATTTTAGCAACGTTGGAGAAGAAGGATTCTACGATTCCAGCATTGATTGTCGTCGATGCAGGGATTATTGAAAATTACTAGTTTTCTACATCATCAGCCGGCCTACCGTAACTGATGTGCAATAATGCTTATCCAAATTCACCAGTTTCGTCAAATTCGTACGATAACAAAGACCATGAGAAACATTCGTCATCCATTCCATCAGCGCTGAACACGACTAATCCCGATCCTCCGGATGAAATACAAGCGCCCTCACCTCGATACTCTCCCGCGGATCCTCGCCCTCCGCCAGAGGGTCCACAAAAGCCGAATGGGGAGAGCGGCGCGGGCGCCCGTCCGTCTTTGAATCAAAGCACTTGATCAACGTGACGAGATCGGGGGTCTGCCCATAGCGGTAATACCATTTAGCGGTGGGACTCTGCTTCACCCCGTATGTTTCGCCCACACGTTCGGGATAGATTAGCTTCAACGGGATGAGGTCAGTATCCGGCACGGAGAGCGCATCCGCAACGGCCAGGGGGTCTTTCTTAATGGTCTTGACCGGCCGCCAGACGTTGATAATCTGGAATCGGCCCTTCAGCAGCTCTGATGCCTCCTCCGGAAGATGGTACTCGACACGATCTTTGGCAGCGGCGGGGGTCTGATCAACGTGGACTCTCTGAACGGGTGTTCTGATGCCGTCTTTGTTACCAGTCGTGGCCGAGGGACGACGGATGGTATGGTCGAAGATGAAGACACGGGAGGCACCGGTCCTATCTCTTTATTAGGGAACCTTGCACAGCCGGATTAAAAACCACTTACGCATCCTTCAAGAGCTGCTCCGTCTCGGCGTAGTACTCGCTTTTGATGCGATCGTCGTCGAGGAAAGACTTCTCGTCGCTGACGTGATAGTAGAATTGGAAGCCATGAGTGTCGAGGGCGTAGTCCAACTCATGGCCGCTGACGTCGTGGACAGTCACGGGGACGACATCCATGGGACGGTCAAGGTAAGCTTTGAGGTCCCCAATGTGGTTAGGAGCCAGATGGGACCCGTCCTCCAATATCCGGAGGTAGTTCAACGACGTCTGCACATGATGCGGTTTCTCGATGGATGGGTGAACGGCGGTTTGAACTGGTGCTGTGGTAACGGGCGCAGGTTGCTGAACTTGAGCGGAAGCCATGGTATCACGATAAGCGTTACTACTGTGAGATGGTTGCGATGATCGATTTTGAACAGCTATCTCGATCAACAGAGATTGCCTGTTTTATATCGTTGTCAAGTTGATGTACAGAGGTGCATGGACATGCATTTGTAAGAGCACGCCATCTGTAGAACCTGGCTGATCAATCAAGAAATAGACCATTGGACAATCAAACAGGGTATATGAGACCAGGACGGATGACACGAGAGATTGATAATCCGGCCGGGAATGTTTAATTATAGATAATCTTCATTTATAATCACCTATAAGCACTAGTTATTGGATCTGTGTTCCAAGAGCTTCGGAAGGAAGCCAGTGGTGGGAGCGAAGAGGTGTAGGTTATTTACATGGTACAAATCTCGGTTTTGGATGTCCCAAGGGGCTGCGCTCGGAGTTGTGTCTTCATCATTTAAGAGCCGTATAGATCTGGCGTATGCTTGTTGCATGGAGGCTTCACCTGATACCGCTGTTGATGTGATTCTTAGGATGCCAAACTTGAGTTACGTGTGCAGTGAATGCGTTTTATTAGAGCACGGAGCACACTTGATTACTAGCAAGACCCAGTACCTATAGTAAATGCAAGAACTCAATATAATATCTATATTTCTATGAAAAAAAAGTATCATCTCGTAGGGAACATATATAGTCATCACTTCCAACCATTTACGCAAAAATCATCATACTCGAACCAATGTAGTAATCTTCGTCCCATCATCCAGCACCTCCCCCGCCTCCTGGAGACGGTACCCCCCAAGGCGCGGGAGCAGCACCGTCCAGATATACCAGTACACTCCACCCAACAGCAATACCCCGCTCCCAACAATTGCATACGTGGCGTAGAAGAACTGCACGTCCCCTTGCCTTTCCGGAGGCGGGATCAAGGGAGCCACGAGCAGGGCGATACACACGAGAATCCGCAGCCACACTGCAGGGAGCCAGGCCTTGAACGGGCGCAGTCTCTCGGGCTCACGTCGCCGCAGCAGGAGCAAACCAACCGTGACCGCGAGGGCGAGAATCTGGGCGGGGTAGCCCTCCACGTCGAGAATGAAATTGTAGATGTCTCCTTGGGGCGGAAGTGCGATGACCAAGACGGACGGGACGTAGTGCACGATGAGGCCACCGAGGGGAGAGCCGAAGGGTTTGGACGAGGACAAGCGGCGCGAGTAGGGTAGAAAGCCTTGCTTGGCAATTTCTTGATTGAGCCGGGCCTGAAATAAGTTAGAAAACGCATGATCAACCCATTGGATAGATGGATGCATACCAAAGCGTAAACCACGACCATGACGTTCCCCCCTGCGGATAGAGCGATCGCCAGGGGGAAGGCGACGCGACCGACATGGGGACCAAAGAGACGGTCGAAGAGCAACGCACCGACCAGCTCCCCTCCCTGTTTTATGTCTTCCAGGGGAATGACGAGGAAATAGCTCGCGTTGGCTACGAGATATAGCGCTGCGGCGGTGATCAGGGCCGCGGGACAGACAGCGCGGAGGGTCTGGACGGGGCGATGGACTTCTGCCAGAACGTTGTTGACGTTGTTGAGGCCTGCATAGGAGTAGATCACCTTGAAAAGCGAGGTGGACATCAAATTCCAGCTCCAGTTTGAGCCCTCCCAGAGAGAATGCCACGCGACGGGACTCTGTCGAGGCGAGGCAGGCCGGCAAAGGATGACCCACAGCCCTGTCAGCGAAATAGCTGCGATCAAGGCAATTTTGACCCAGCCCAGCACGTTCTGCACAGCAATTCCAACACGCGGGAAACAACCATGGCAGAGCGTGATGGCGGTGAGGAGCCCGATGGCGAGGGTTTTCACCCCCGCGTCGGACGAGGGGGCCGCACCCAGTGCAAACAGGGTGTATTTTGCAAAGACGATGCAATTACTGGCTGTGAAGCCGAGCAGCACGGCCTGAACAGCAATGAGGGTAGACGCGAGAAATCGCGGTCGGGGAAACGCATACTCGACGTACACCTGGACGGCGATAAGAGTCAGTGTCTGCGTCGCAGCTGGCCTGCAACTCCGCCCAGCCCGGCACTCGCCTTGTCACCCCCCGAGTGAGGAAACATGGTGCCCCATTCCATGGAAACGGTCATGCCACACGCGGCCAGTACCGTTCCAACAACCCATATCAAAAGGGACAGTCCGATGCTGCCAGAGGAGCGAAAGATGGACCCGGGAGTGGCGAAGATTCCGCTGCCGATGACACGGGAGATGACGAGAATGTATGCGCTCGCGGGGGTCAAGGTTGTTCTCGGTGCATGCTGGATGGCGTTTAATAGCGGCTGTCGCTCAATTTGGTCCATCGATGTGGTGTTTGTCAAGTTGCGAGTGGAAGCGAATTCGACCAGCGGACGGCGCGGTGGGTTGTTGCATATCGCCGGTGTTGGTATGTGAGGAAGAATGCAGGCACGTCATCATGGGCGCAAAGTGTCTGATCTATTTGATCAGGGCTGTGATACTGATAAATACCAGCAAACCAACCAATGCGGCCAAGAATGGAAAACTCGTAGAAGTGAGATGGTTGCTCCATTTGCCCGTAACCCTAATGATCGACACTGTCAGATCATCCCGACCCTCAATCACATCATCGTTTCCATTTCTCGCCCATCGGGTCAACCCAACTCGATCCCATCGTAATTTACCCCTAGTATTCTGCTGTCCACTGACGAACCATTCGAGTCTGATTATGCCATGATCCTTCCTGGTCTCGTTCTTATCACGCCATTCACCCCCGCTATGCGCAATGCTCAGAAGCACTCTTTTGCCGGGAATAGCGTCACCAACTTCTGCACGATCCTGCCAATTACGCTGGCCGTGGAAGACCCCTCTCTCTGCGAATCACATTTGTTGGGGTTATGTATTTTTTTAGGCCGTGGAGTAATACGTGCTGAGCCTGGGCCATCTGTCGTTATTCGGCCGAATAACTTCCCAGTTCCCAGATATATCGCCCACCGCGCATGAAAAGCCACGATGGTCCATACTGCAATATTTTATGGCGTGCTGAACGAGTCGAGTATCCGTCTTAATAACCATCATGACCACCGCAACGTATACGATCTCTTCATTGGAGAAGCCCTCAGTCGTCCACAAGGAGATCTATGAGCCACACGATCGGTACATCGCGCGCGATCCTATTCGACGATCTCCGTCCACCCAGCGAGCACTGTTGCTGCAGGCAGCGCGTGAACAGTACACCCTGGTGCACGATCATGCCATTCCAGACCCAGCCCATGGGGAGATCCTCGTCAAGGTATGTTGTCTTAAACCGGTCAACAGGTCTACCAATCATTGCCTTTTTCCCCGGCTATAGGCTAATATCCATTAGATTGTTGCGATCGGCCTGAACCCCGTCGATTGGAAGGGCCCGTACGTCCTGTCCCATACGCCTTGCGTCGTCGATTGGTACTCATCAATATAGGGCCTTCAACTTTGGCATTCCCCGTCTTCCCTGGATCAACGGGCGCGATCTCGCCGGCATCGTCGTCTCCCCAACGGACGAGTCGTCTCGAGTACAGCAAGGTGACCTGGTGCTAGTCCCCTCCACAGACTATCGGGACATCAGGAAGGCAGCCTTCCAAGAATACGCCATTGCGACGGTCTACAATGCCGCCCGTATCCCCTCCTCTCAGTGCGTCTACGCGTCGGCCTCCCTAGGTGTGGCTTTCGTTGCCTCCGTCCTGGCCCTTGGTGTTTCATTCGGCATCGATTTTTCGAAGAACCGCACGGGGGCTGGTCCGGATCTGGCCCGCACGATCCGCGGTTTAAGCCGCGACAATATTCCCGCTGACATCCTCGACGAAACGTTCTCTTGTACTTTGCCCGGTGCAGACCGCGCCCAACCTGGTGACTGGCTCGCCATCTGGGGAGGTATGTCTACCCCTCCCTCCCCATTCGTCCGTCCTTCCGAACAAAACTAATTAAAGCAGCATCGACCACAACCGGCTACATCACCCTTCAACTAGCCAAACTCGCCGGACTACATGTCATCTGCGTAGCCGACGTCGCCGCCCACGGCCGTAAACTCCACAGTGCAGGCGCTGACATCCTGATCGACCGACGGGATCCCGAGCGGGCCGTCGAAATAATCCGGGGCGTGACTGGCGGCCGCCTACGGTACGCGATCGACTTTGTCGGGCGCGAAACCGCCACGCTGCTGGAGCGAACTCTAGACGCGACGAACGGGGACGCGAAAGCGCACCTGCTCGGTCTGACGGGACTGCCAAAGGACCGGCAGCCGGGAATTGCGTATCACACTGTTCCCATTAAGCTGTTTCATCTGTCGCCCGAGGTTGGGGAGAGCATGGTCGTTTGGCTGGAGAGTCTGCTGCGGGATGGGACACTACGGTTACCGGAGATTGTGCGGTCGCCTGGAGGACTGGGGAGTGTGAATGCTTCGTTGGAGATGTTGAAAGATGGGACAGCGTCGGGGAAGAGGGTAGTCGTCGATTTGGAGTGATCTCGTTTCCCCTTCCCCTTTTACATCCCTCGTGCGGTTTGATATTTTTCATTTGGTTCATGGTTACGGTGTATATGGTGTTGTGATATCCCGGTAATGATAGATGAGTATTATGAATGTGATTATACTATTTATTATACAGAAATGAATTTTGCATGATGGGTTAGGATGTGAAATAAAGAATATAGGGCTTCTGAGGTCACGCCTAGTAGCCTCAGGCCGTACAGCATAAATATCAATCTATAAGATCGAAATAAATGACAAGGATCATCTCCAACTTCCCCAATTGTTTATTTCTCCAAATACTGTAACAGCGTATGTTCTACTCATTAAGGATAGTACAAAAACAGGAAGAAGACAGTACCCCGCCATTCACCATCCCTGCCAAACTGGCGCAATCGGGCATGTCTCGCACGTCTTCGCCGGTAGATGTAGCCAACCAAGGCTTGTCTACTATCGCTCGGAGAAGAGACCGATGTCGCGATTATGGTGGGGTGTCGATTGTTATCGGAGAGTTGTCGTGTAGAATTTCTGTTGAACGGACCAGATTGTTGGTTTGCTATATATATTAAGTTGCTCCCGGATAGAATATATGTTGTTGTCGATTTGCAAATCAATTCCTCGATCTCAATCATCACAAACATCAAACTCAATACAAAAGTACAAGAAAAGAGAAAGCACAATGGGCTCCGCACCCCCAAAACAACTCATCCTCAATGCCTTTGCGATGCAATCCCCCTCGCATTTGAACCCCGGCCTGCATCGCCACCCCAATGACAAAGGCCGGGAGTACAAAAGCTTGCAAAACTGGATCAGCCTGGCGCAAAAGCTCGAAGCTGCCAAATTTCACGCCATCTTCTTCGCCGACGTCCTCGGCGGCTACGACGTCTACCGCGGACCTGGGAACCTCCACCCAACAATCCCAGCCGGCGCACAATTTCCCATCAACGACCCGCTGTACTCAGTCCCAGCCATGGCAGCCGCGACAGAGACAATCAGCTTCGGAGTGACAGCGTCGACGACATACGAAGCGCCGTACGCGCTCGCCCGACGCTTCTCAACAGTGGACCACCTCACGAACGGTCGTATCGGATGGAACATCGTGACGAGCTACCTCGAGAGCGCAGCACGCAACTTCGGGCTGGACACGCAGATCGAGCACGACGAGCGGTATCGCATTGCAGACGAGTACCTGGACGTGACGTACAAGCTATGGGAAGGGTCGTGGCGGGACGATGCTGTGCAGGCCAAAGACGGCACATCGGGGTATGCCGACCCGGACGGGGTGAGGCAGATCAACCATGCTGGGAAGTACTTTACTGTTCCCGGGCCGCATCTGTGTGAGCCGAGTGTGCAGCGCACGCCCTTCCTGCTCCAGGCCGGAACGTCTAGTGCCGGCAAGGCATTTGCTGCGAAGCATGCGGAGGCAATTTTCTTGCATGCACAGCAGCCGGAGCTGGTGAGGCCTAGTGTTGACAGTGTGCGGGAACAGGCGCGTCAGGCGGGGCGCGACGGCGCGGCGATCAAGGTGATTGCTGGGGTGTTGGTGATTGTTGCGGAGACGGACGAGGCGGCGCAGGCAAAGTTCGACGCGCTGGTGCAGTACGGGGATCGCGAGGGCGCGCTGGCATTGTTTGGTGGATGGACTGGATATGATCTGTCAAAGTGGGGAGATGACGAGGATTTCCGGTTTGTGGAGCAGCCGGCGGTGCGGAGCATGGTGAATCACTGGGCCAGTACGGTGCCGGGGACGCAGAAGAAATGGGATAAGAAGACGATCGCCGAGTATTTGGTGCTCGGCGGGAATGGATGCAAGATTATTGGGAGCGTGAAGACGGTGGCGGATGAGTTGGAGCGGTGGGTGTCCGTGGGCGATGTGGATGGCTTCAATTTGAGCTATGCTAGTGTGCCCGATACGTTTGACGATATCATCACGTATTTGATTCCGGAGCTGCAGCGGAGAGGAGTGTTCCATACCGACTATGAGGTGCCCGGGGGAAGTATGCGCGAGAACATGTATGGAGTCCAGGGACAGACGCGGTTGCCGGAGACGCATCCGGGGGCGACGTATTTCTGGCGAAGAGGTGAAGCTGTTCCGAAGTATGCTGCTTGAGGAGGTCATTATATAGTGACGCCAATACCAGTTATATTTGTTATGATGACGGTCGATATGATTCTACGTGAAGTGGGATTGTGTGAGTTAAAATTTCTTGCATAGCTTAAATGTCATTTGGAGATGTCATAGTTGATGGTGAAGGCATCTATCTATGCTGCTCGAATACAGTTCCCGTACACAAGACAATTGGTTATGAAGATAAAGTCTAAACATCCCACCACCCCTCCAAATACGATCGTAAATCCACATCTCCCGGCTTCATCAAATGCGGAGTCAGATCAATATTCTCGCCCTGCATCTCACGCTCCGTCCAGCCATTACCAAAAAACGCAAACCGATTACCACTCGGATTGAGATACTCATACTCCCAGTCCTCCCAACGGGGGTCCCTCCGGACGGCATTCAAATGCGCCGCACTCCCAGGGAACAGGCCATGGACACGGCCCCCAGGCTTTCCACCATTATACCACGAGCGACAGTTCCGCTTCCCAGGAGTGGAATCATCATTGGCGGTCCAGACGGTCTTGGGGTAAAACGCGTCTGCGTATTGGACAAAGTCATCCGTTGCCTGTCGCGATGGCGCCATGGACTTGATGCCGTGGCCACGGAGCTTGCGGATCACCTTGGCGATGTAGGTGATCTGATTTTCCAAACTGTTAGGGACACTGCCACCGTGGCCGGTGGACTGGGGACCGCCTATCCAGAGAAGGTTGGGAAAGCCGGGGATGGCAACACCGAGGTAATTATAGGGGTAGCCGAAGAGCCCGTTCGAAGTCCAGGCAGATTTGAGGTCGATGTTGTTGGCGACGATGCTGAAGGGAGGCGCGTGGTCGACGTTGGCGCCAGTGGCACAGATGACAATGTCCGCTGGACGGTGGGTGCCATCGGCGGCGACGATGCCGGTGGGGGTGAAGTGGGTGATGGGATCGGTAATATAGTCAACGTTGGGCTTGGTCAGGGCCTCGAGGTAGCCTGGGCCGGGGGTGGCTCGACGACAGGCGGGGTAGAAGTCGGGGATGAGTTTGTCGGCGAGTGAGGGCTTGTCGGCAACGCGCTGGATCATCAGGCGGCTCCAATTCTCACGCAAGGATTCGTTCTCAGGCGAGTCCTTGAAGATGGCACCGAAGCGCGAAAAGTAGCCCTGTTCAATGGACTTGCGGTAGCGGAGGTAGGTGTCGGGGTCCTGGAAAGAGTCGAGCTGCTCCTGGGAGATGAGATTGGGCTCGAGACGGCGAACTCCAGTGGCGGCGTTGCCGAAGGAATCGGCGATCCAGGTGCGGTTGCGGGCGTAGTGGTCGATATGGTTAGCGATCGGTTGGATGGAGGGTAGGACTTGGAGACCGGACGCGCCGTTGCCGATGAGGGCGATACGCTTGTCGGTCAGGTCGACAGCGTGGTCCCAGTTGGAGGAGTGGAAAAGCGTCCCTTGGAAAGTATCCATGCCGGGGTAGTCGGGGAGTTTCCAGGCATTGAAGTGGCCGATGGCGGGGATGAGGATATCCAGTTCTTCGTCGTATTGCTGAAGGGTCAGCCCATCGTGTTGCTATATGAATAGTTTCAGACCCACTCTGTTGTTGTCACTCAAGTTCTGCAAGGTGACTTTCCACTTGCCCACTTCAGGGTTCCAAACTGTCCCCGTGACTTTCTGCTGCAATCGTAGGTACTGATCTACGTTGAATTTCTTGACCAGCCCCTGCCAGTACTCGCGAATTTCCTTCCCCTGGGCGAACTCCTCCGTCCATCGTGTATTCGGCGCGAACCCGGACTGGTAGACGTGGGCAGGGATATCGCATCGCACGCCGGGATAGGTGTTCTCGTACCATGTTCCGCCCTATCATTTCAGTACATTGTATACATGACGTCGAAAAAAACATACTGCTTCCGGGTTCTTGTCATAAATCCGAAGATCCAAACCCGGTAATTTGGCAGGAAGGAGGATGCCTGCAGTGATGCCTGCGATGCCGGCGCCGATGATGCCAACTTTGACCGGACGGACTCGATCGATTGGATGGTCTTCTAATGCAAACGAAGGTTTTTGTACATGATTGCTGGAAGCGCCGTTCGTAGTTGCAGCCAGCAGACTAGCCGAATCTAAACGAGCTGGATTGGAGGGAGACGCGACCTTGCCATTCGGAGGCAGCCGCTGTTCAACCGCAATAGGTGGTTCAATAGAGCCCATGGTTGATCTTAAAGGGAAGACAGATTCAAAGTAGCTGTGCGACAACCTGATTTCTATTCATCCAGCCTTATAGTGATGTCGGTAGACGCGGGGAAAGTCCGAGATGCAGTCATCCTGTGCCTGGCCACGTCGTCTGATAGTGTTTCCCATGACTTGCCCCTCTGCACGCCATCAGACAGCTATCTGAGCTCTTTGCATAGCGTACATTCAATGGTGCGATGTTTCATACCTCCGGCGTTGGGGTAATTGATAACGGCGGATGAGGGGTCAGGCTAGTGCGCACACAATTGGAGTGCATGATGGTGTCACGGTGAATGGTGTTTTGCAAATGTGGTTCCGGACAAGGATGAATTTTGTTTATTTACTTGAATTTTCAACTGACAATACCATAATAATGCAATTGGAATCTTCAATGGATGTTTTGGGATGGATTGTGTAGCTAATTTTTACCAGGTGTGGTTATTAGAGTTGGTCGCTCGGATCCCGTGACCCAACATAGCCCTACAAACTCCCCGTACCATCATTTCTATAACAACTATGTTACGCAGTTGACTTCAGTAACGCTAAAAAAAATCAAAGAATCATTCTGTATCCTGCGAAACGTCTCTATGAAAATCTTTGAACCCAAGACAGTAGTTGTAAACCCAAACCACACCACCATGTAAGGAAATAAACCTACCATTAGTAGCTGATCGATATCGTACTCCCAATTATGCTTTCGGTGGCGATCGCAATCCTGAGCTCTGTAAGAGCATTCCTGCATCCTTCATTAGTATCGCGGTCTTGTGGAAAGATATAGAACTCAAACAAGACGCCCGATTCCAAGCCATCGAACGACTCGGCGGTGTCCTTGATCAAGACGTCGCCTTCGAGATGTACTAGAATCATGCCGATAACAAGATCCATCAGGCTGTCGAACAGACCCTCGACCGGAAAATACGCGTAACGCTTGGTCACATCCGCACTCTCCCTAGGTGCTTCGAGACGCACTTTGACTACCTCAGTTGGGTGGATGACAAATGACTGATTTGGGTCATAGAAGTCGTATCGTAGACCCATTGTTACTGGATGCTGCACAGTGTTAGAAATAGGATGGGGCTACTTACTTAATTTTTCGGGCGTGGATTGGAACACTGAATGAGCGATGGACGTGATGAGTATTGATTGTCATGGTGAACAAAGTGTAGTATTTATAGTATCACCAGAGATGAGTCCATTGTTGAGTGACCTATAGTCGGCATAGAACATAAAGACACATAGATAATGGCGTTGTGTAAACAATGATGGGTGGAGGCGTCTTTGTCCTGGGGGAGAAAATAGCAAAGATTGCCATCGAAGTGAGGGCTTTCAGTTTATTGTCCGACATAAGAATGACCGAATATAGGTCTCTACAATGAGAAAAGAGATCCGTTGGTTATTTATCGCGAGGGGACATACCCCATTCAAACCAGACAGCTGAGATAAAAGAATTTTTATCTTGAACATCATGGTACCCCAAAGCAAAAGAATGACCTCAAGAGGAGTCAGGTTCGAGACAGGAGCCAAGAACAATCACGTTCTGTCTTGGCTTTTGTGGGCGAGGATAGCTGTTTCGGGTTTGTAGGTAGGCTACTTGGAGGAAGGGCCTGAAAGTGACGTTGTATACTACTCGAGCTTCTAACCTAATAGCTACTCCAGTTGCTACGTCGATTTCAAATTCGAATACACACTTGATTTATTGTTGATACTGGATCACAACATTCATAACACATCAAATCCAAAGACAATTTAGGATACCCAAGCTTCATCGCCCATGTGTTATCACAAAGAAGAACATTGTCATTGCGAACTCAGATTACATCCCTCAGTATTCAGTCTCCCTAGCCCATCCAACTCCAAGCTCAATCCCACCCTGTGTTATCACAAAAAAAAACATTGACATAGCAAACTCAAGATTTCCATCCATCAGTAATCAGTCTCCCTATCCAATCCAACGCTCTTATCCCATCAAGAAAATCAAAGACAAACTCGCATTCCTAAACCCAATCTCATCAGTTGTTAGGTCAAATAATGGCTATGAGAAATCCAAACTCACCGATCCCATCAAGTGTGATTCAAATCCCCTGCTTCATCCAGTATCTTCGGACTTTGAGACCTGGCCATGACATGTCACGACCCCGAATGATTCTAATAACCAGTCTCTGCCTCCCACAAAGAAGAAAGCTCCTCGAGGACATGGTCAGAGTAATTTTCAGGACGAAGGGCAGGTCCACCAATGAATGTAAGCACAACGCCACCCTCGTGGGGATTATAGTTTCGGTCAATTGCAACGTAGTTTCCAGCCTGAACCTGCTGGATACACTCGTAAATAACATGTGCCTTATCATCAAATAGTCCCACAAGTGGAATAAAGACGCGGTGGCGAGTGGTACGCCATCTGATCATGGAGGCGGGGCCAAGTTTGTAAACCGAATACGGGGCAATGGTGATGGTTCCATCAAGGTTGACATGGCGATTGCGACGGAACATTTTGAAGGTTGTTCGTAGTAAGCCTGGACAAAGTCAAAAGAATAGAGTGTATCGTGGTAGATGGTTGAGGATGGACTGACTGAAGTCAACTGTAGTGGGTGGAAGCAAGACAGAGCAGGAAGGAGAAATGGTAGGATGGATAGGACAGGAAGCAACATGGCATGAGAAATGGTGGTATTTATATTGACAGCAAGACCAGGAAACGTGATGAAGCTATACAGAGACTGTTGTTCGCTGATGAATATCACTGAAGGATATATGATGAACAGCTTGATATACCAGTGATAAAGCATACTATGAGATCATGCCTGTGTCAGTAAGGACTTGCTCTTTGTTATATGAAAGTCATAAGGATAACATGTTTGCTATATCAAACTCAACCCTATATATCATCCAATGAATGTATTAACTACTCATCGCTGATCATGTGTTCATGAATGATAGACCCTTTTCAAGTGATTCAGATGTAGTTATCATTGGCACTTGAAGATAGTACAGTAATAACACCAGCCATACTTCACAAAAGAAAGGTAGTGATAAACTGTACTAGTAAGAAGAGTATGCAGTCATAGGATAAGAATTACTAAACTAACCTGGCATGATATTGTATAGTATCTGAGAATTTCCTTCATAGCTTTAAGTGTAAGGTATGAATTATTAATAGAGAGAGTGTTATATACTGAATCATGAACACACTCTGGATAGCTTGGTATATTCATCATATAATAACCTTTCTCAAGGATGACTCGCGTGGTTGCCTATACTATCTGCAAGTATTAATTTGTGGTGAGACCTCTCCTTTCAATACCCTAAGTATATAACATGAAATCAAAAGATATGCTTGCAAGTTGACATATACCACAATCATGACCACTTTCAAAATTCGCTAGCATATTGTTTAGGAGGGATGTTGAGGATAAAGTCTTCAAGGTAAGAAGTATTAGAGTAGCTCTAAAGCTCCTCTGTTAACATCTCAAATAGCAGGTGGGTCTGATGGTAATTTGTATGTAGGAGCTGTAGAAGCTACATGCTATAAATTTCTAGCACTCTAATTGCATCATTTGCCATCAAAGAAAGTTGACGCTCTCCTCTATAATATGATATTGACATCTAGAGGTTGCCAAAAATTCTTTACAGTCTGCTTTACTAGTAGTGAAAGAACAGAATTTAAATACCCTATTCATCCTCAAACGCAAAACTAACAGTATGATGATCAAGAACTCCTAACTCTATTATAAGCCAGCATGATTTGAACTCTCTGTATGGCGCAAACCGTCAGTTAAGAAGGAGAGGCTTGCACAACCTGCGCATCTGCCAGCAAGTTAAGATTGTGTATAGCTTGATCATGCATGAGGGTTTTCTCGTGGGCATGCATATATTGAAACCACACCCCGCCAGCATACGACTCAGCGATGCTCATCCTGAAGGTGGCACAGTCATGCTGGATTGCCTCAACCATACTGGCAGTTAGCTGACGCCGGTTATTGTAGGTACCATCCAAGTGGGCAAATACAAAGACTTTCGTTTCGCCAGGACCTGCCTCGTTGTCATCAATATTCAACTCGGACGAGCAGTTTAGATGAGTCATTGTGGTTGGTTATGCGCGTTTGAGATTGGTGATCGGGCATGGGTTGGTTTGGTATGTAGGAAAGAGCTGGTGTTTTGAACACAAGTGGCGTCGGGTGAATCATTTAGTTTAGGTAGATACTCTAACTAGAGCAGGTTGTTTATATGGTTGAGAAGAGCGGAATTGGGGTATTTGTAGTCTTGCGGAGCACGGTATATTGTGATTTGTCAAAGCTCTTTGTTATACTGAGTCTGCGAGCGTAATGCTTTATATTGGCAATATGATGCGTTGATAGCTTTGAAACAGATGACGAACGATACAAAGAAATTCGTCGAGTTCATTATTGGCATTGAAAATGGAATGATGGCCAAAGCCCTGGATGGCATAATGAAAGAACATGTATCAGAGAGGATAATGACATTGTGAGGATCCCCTCCGAATCGGGCAAACTCGACGAAACATTTTGATGTTCTGATTCGGTAGATGGTACATTCAAGCTATTTGCGTTCACTACTGCTGAGGTTTACCACGTCGCATTACTGCGTTCAAATCATTTCATGATCAGCTATTGGGGATGCATAAGCCGTTTCGGTCAGCTAATTGGTTTACCAATCAAGCAAATTGTCCAAGGTGCATAGCCTGCTCGATTTGATCTCCAGTACTTCGATCGTGTCCTTCATTAAATGACGGGATATTATTGATTTCATATCTTCTCTGCCAGTCCTTGCAAACAGCGGTAGCTTATGAGGGATGGAAATTCTACAGAATCCAAACAAGGAAAAGCTGTGCTTCGTGCGCCTAGTTGATGTGTTCGACTCATTACTACCACTGATTCTTGACTCCATGGAAGCCATTCAGGTATATATAATTGTACTACAATTTTGGATGGCTTCTACATCATACAGTTCCCACGGCCGAGCTAAAGATTGTAAATGGTATTCCAAATTCAGAAAATAATGACAAAACACTCGAAGCACAAATTAATCTAAGAACTTCCTACCTCCACCCCGAGACGCCGTGATCCCAAACCCTAGTAGGCATCGTGTCTATAGTTCCTAAGCCAGTCTGCCAACGAGTCAAGAGTGAATTATGACTTACTTCATATTCCACTTCTCGCAGCACACGTCAAGATACTCGCGCAGGTACTCAACCGCACAGGTTTTGATGTTCGGGTAGCTCTCATTATCAAAGAACTCGAACCAGACCCCACCATAAAGATCATGATCAATCTCACCTGTATGAGTCGCGTTGCCTGCTTCAATTTCATTGACCATGTGATGAAGGAGCAAGTATTGAGAAAAGGTACCGACCAGCGGGACAAAGGCGAAGCGTCGTCTCAAGCCAGGATAGTCGATTCCCTCGATGATATTGAGGTTCACGATCTCATCCTTCTCAATAACCAACTCTCCCAGCAAGCCAGACGCAAGACATAGAGGCAGGGTGGTCATTGTGAGTGGTTGTTTGTGTGGTCTGTGGAAGCGTGGATTTGGAATTGATGTTTTCGCTATCAGCTGGTGATGGTCAAATGTAGCTATGGAGGATAGGAGTGAAATGATCTGCTAATAGAACAGTGATGGATGGTAATAGGGGTATTTATATTACTAGAAGTGAGGGTGTGTATAGAATGAATAATATTGTTTGTGACATAAGATAAAGCAATGTATACCAGGTTGCATAATATAGTGTTGTGAAAGCAGTCATTGTTGACAATTACAGTGATATTACTTCAGGGTAAGAGCACATCCATCACAATGTTATTATTTGTTTATTGAACATTGAAACAATGACTGAATTATATATAAGGGGTTTCTTTAGTTCAAGTTCTTTGTTAGTTGAAAGAACCACCTGGCAACAAGGGCATATGGACAAACAAGATCACTGAATCTCTGTACACTACAGTACTCAAAGAGGGAAAAAGATTGCATGAAACTCCCGGGCTATCAAGACTGATTATAACATTGTGCTATGGATAATAATTAGAGCAAATACGGTACTCACCACCTAGGCCATGACAACAAACCCTCGGTCGAGGTGCTTGAGTTGAACATTATACACTACCACGCGACACCACCAGCTAGTGGCCAGAAAATAGCCAATCATGTGTCAACTCGACTACTCGCCGTATGAGTAATCATGCGTCCACTTATAGCATGGTCCCCCGGGGACGTGGAATAGGCACTGAAACATAGAACTTGAAAATCTAGTTGGCCAGGCTACAGTCTTCACAATACGGCATTTCTACGAGGGGATGCACAGCCTATACCGTGTCTACATGTTCAACCGGGGGCTCAGGTACTACATGTGTCCTACCGCCTGGGTCGAAAGAGGTAGATAGATAACATTTTATGCCATACTCTGTATATTTGACATGTATATAGATTGTCGGTTCGCATTTCATTATCATAAGCAAAAGGAGGTCTTTCAATATCTGTATTTTCTAAGATAAAACAAGAGCAGTGGCCGTTCTAGGATAGAAGAAATGGCCGAGTCACAATGGTTCAAATTTCTGTAGCAATCAGTAAGAGGTAAAACTCACTATCGGAATTCCCACACATTAGGCGGCACCGATTTAGCAAAATCGACATAAAAGTCATTTAGACCATTGATACAAGACACGTTCAAGTTCCCGATATCGTGTACCGACAGATACTGAAACCATACTCCACCAACAAGTTTTTCATCGATCTTGTTTGTGTGGATGGCACCACGACGCTTGATGACTGCAATCATGTCCCCCACGAGATCGCCCAGATCATCAAACTTGCCTGTAATTGGCACGAACACAAGATACTGCACGATGTCAAGGGGTTGAGGGACATTTGCATCGATATTCAAGCTTAAGGTGGTATGAGGCTCGATGTTTATGGTATGTTGCGAGGAATCCCATACATGGTGATTTGGTTTGGGGGTACTCATTTTGGCTGATTGTGAGTGCTCTGTTATGTGAATGGAGTGACGATTGAAGCAACAAATTAGATGCGTGGAAGTAGATTGTGATGGTTGTACACATCTGATGCTGTACAAGGTGGGGGGAATAGAATATTTATACTTGTAGTAGCATAGAGGCGAGACTCCATTACCCATCAAGTTTGAAACTTTGTAAAACGGCACCCGGGATAAAGGATTTCGACAAGCTGAGCACCATGCCTTTATACGGACAATGGTGTGTCTCAGCGACTAATTCCTTTCATCAGGAAGACAAAGCTTTGATCCGGGTTATGGCCTGGATGTCATTCGAGTATTCAAAGAAGGCCTGCTGGGGATAGACGTGGTATGGAATCATACTAGGGCTGTATTATACGGTGGAGATGGTCGAGACCAATAGCATCATACTAACCTGGCAGTTGCCAGCGGCGACCCGATTAGGACAAGGCTGGTTTAACTCTGCAGCATCCCACAGATCGAATATCAATCAGCAAAAAAACCCATCCCATGTTCTACCCACCACCCAGCATATCAGACCACGATTGACGAAATGTCTCATCTTTCTGACTACCGCCTCCTTACCTTCGACGTCTACGGCACGCTCGTGGACTGGGAAACGGGGATCCTCAACGCACTATCCCCGCTCCTCTCCCGCAGCACTTTGAACTTCACACGCGAACAAACCCTATCCATATACCAGGAGCACGAAAACAAACAGCAAACACTCACCCCAGACATGGCCTACTCTACCTTGTTAACTACCATTCACCCCGCCCTAGCCAAGTCATTCTCCGCGCCGCCACCAACAGCAGCGGACAGTGCCGCATTCGGAGCCTCCATCGGCACGTGGCCCGCCTTCTCTGACACAGTCGACGCCCTGGGTCGTCTCTCCAAGCGGTACAAGCTAGTTGTTCTCTCCAACGTGGACCGGGCCTCATTCGCAAAGACCAACGCAGGTAGTCTCAAGGGGTTCCCTTTCGACCTGATCATCACTGCGGAAGACATCGGGTCGTATAAGCCGGATGTGCGCAACTTCGAGTACATGTTGCGGGTGGTAGAGGAGAAATTTGGGGTGGCGAAGGGGGAGGTTCTGCAGACGGCGCAGAGCCAGTTCCATGATCACTATCCGGCAAGAAAGGTAGGAATTAAGTCGGTGTGGATTGAGAGGGAGGGGGCGACGATGGGGAACATGGAGGAGAAGGTGTTCAATTGGCGATTTGGGACGTTACGGGAAATGGCGGATGCGGTGGATGAGGGGGTGTAGATGACATTGTGCTGTACGTGCATTCCGATGTTTCCCATATGGTGGGTAAAGATATGATGCTAGCGCTCGGGATTGCGACGTATCAGTTTTCAGACCATAACCAGAGTACTGGATTTAGTTGTGGGGTAGAGCATGCATAACGGATTTCTCGGAGAGTCCGACTGTTACCAGTGTATTGAAGTATCAGGCAATGCCTGGGCATGAGCGGAGGGCAGGTTCAACAACACCAAAAGAACTCATCAAGCAGCATACATACCCACTTTGCCCTATATATCCAATTCTATACGAGCAATCCGACCATGCCGCCCCCACGATAACCGTCAAGTATATCAGCCTCGGGCCGACAAGCGGGGAAATTCGCACCAAACCCCATATATAAAGCTCCACTTCCCCACACCCCACCTCCACATCCTCCACTCCAACAAACAAGAACAGAAGCCAAACAAAAACAAAGCCGAAGACGAAAGCAAATCATGACAACAGACGTAAGCACAGCGGAACCCCCTCCCCCGCGCCCCCAGCGCACCCTCGCCGGCCGCGTTGCAATCGTCACTGGCGCCGGCGCAGCGGGGGACGGGATCGGCAACGGACGCGCCGCAGCAATCCTTCTGGCAGAAGACCACAGTGCGGTAGTCTGCGTCGACCGCGACTTGGCTCTCGCGCAGCGCACTGTCGACATGATCCTCGACGATAACCCCTCTGCCAAGGCAATGGCCATCCAAGCAGACGTGACAGCCGCTGCAGACTGCGAGAAGGTAGTAGCAACAGCGGTGTCTATCTACGGACGGGTCGACATTCTATTCAATTGCGTCGGGGTGGGCGGTCCAAAAGGCACAGCCGTGGAAGTGGACATTGCAGCGTGGACAGCAGGGCTGAACACCAACGTGACGAGCATGGTCCTGATGGCCAAGTATGCGATTCCAGCAATGGCGCGCAACGACAACGCGCGTGGGTACCGCGGCAGTATCGTGAATATGGGGTCTGTGGCGGGCTTGCAGGGGGGCACTCCGCATCTGCTGTATCCGACGAGTAAGGGGGCGATTGTAAATATGACACGCGCGCAGGCGGCGCAGCATGCGCGGGATGGCATTCGTGTCAACTGTGTTTGCCCGGGAATGGTGTATACGCCGATGATGTATGCGGGGGGGATGAGTGAGGAGGCGAGACAGGCGCGGCGGAATCGAAGCTTATTGAAGACGGAGGGCACGGCTTGGGATGTAGGCTGTGCGGTGCGGTTTTTGGCGGGCGATGAGGCACGCTGGATGACTGGGGTGGTGTTGCCTGTTGACGGGGGGACGACGGCTGCGACGGCGGAGTTGCCCAAGGGATCGAGTGTCAGTGAGTAGATTGGTGGGATCAAACTGTATAGATAAACGGTTTTAGATGAATAAAAATGTTGAAATATCTATCATGCGTATGTACAGAGTCATATGTACTCTATCAGACAAACATCATCAGGATACAACCAGAACAGCCACGCCCCACGCCGCCATCTTAATCTCATAGCTTCCATCCGAATTATCTATCGCCTGCTCCTGGGGAAGAATCTGCACATCGTGCGGCAGGTTGGCCGTCTCCTTGGGGCCCTCGAGTTTATGCAACGTCCCGGATGTTGTTTCTGGCACATTGATCGCGATTGTCCGCTCCTCGTCCCCGTAGTTGGCAAGCTTGACTATGTATGATTCGTCGTTCTTCGATGCACCCCAGTACAAGGGTCCAAAAGGTGTCGTGGTGTTGACCGGGAGAATAGTAGAGCCACGGTTGGTGGAGAAAAGCTGCTGCACGTAGTAGGAGGTGGAGAGCGTGAGGGATCCAGGACTCGAATCGAGACCGATCATGGTAGGCTGACCTGTTAGCAAAGTACCGAACAACATCACTATCCACACAATGTAGGTCTACTTACAGACCACTGGGTGAAGCCATAGTGCTGCAGCAGTGGGGCGTAGGCAGCCATCTTGATAATGTCGCTATTCCGCTCGATTCCGATCATATGCGCGGCCTCACTACAGGCCATCTGCATGAACGTCCAGAACACGCCATCGGGCTCGGTGAAATTACGGGCCCCAAACTCGCCAACTATGACGGGTTGGTCCCGCGGCTGGTTGTCCCAGTAGTCGAACATGGCCACCAGCTCGTCCGGCTTGCGGTAGTAGTGTTGATCCAAGATCAGGGGCTTTGGAAGCTCCTCGGGTAAACAATCAGGCTCCATCGTGCTGGCAATCAAGATGAGATCGGGGTACCTTTCCCGCAGAACATTGTAAAATTGGGTGAAGCGCTCAGGATGGGTCTCGCATCCACCCGTGTAGTCATCCTCGTTGCCGATGCCAACATATTTGAGTTTCCAGGGCTCTTCGCGACCGTTCTCAGCGCGAAGTTTTCCGTATATGCTATCCGGGGGTCCGGTCAAATACTCGAGTTCGTTCAGCGCGTCTTCAATGTATGGATCGAGGTCGGGACCCGTGAGAATCTCGTCGTAGGACTTCCCGTTCCAAAGAATGAGAAATGGCTCCATGCCCATGTCTTCGCACCAGTACATGTACTCGTCGAGGCCTGTAGAGTCAGAACCCAGTTGCTGATAATGAGGAGAAACACTTACCCAGAGCATCGGTATTCGGAACATGCCAAGGGCCTATCAATGTTAGCTCTGGAGGGCGCATCTCACGAAGGCCAACTTACTTTGGCGTCCCGGACGGTCGACGACAGGCCCTATCGTCTCATTCCACTTCCACCGGTTGTTCACTTTCAAACCTTCACTGTGAACGGTTAGATTGACCTCGAGAGAAAGACTGCTTGATACCTACATATTGTTGCCACCAGGAAAGCGCAAAAACGATGGACGGAGGTCCTCGACGACCTTGGCGACATCATCCCGCAAGCCATTTTTACTATGTATATCAGCATACCTGCCAGAGTCGGAAATGTGAGAAATTGCAAAGCGAAACATACCGTGAGTGAAACGTGGGCGGAAACAACTGCACGAGTCCAAAATTCAACGCGCTTCCTGCCACCTTGTTGCCATCCACAAGCAACCGCCATTCGTTATCTCCATCTTGTGATGCAGTCGAGTTGAATTTCGTTTCCCATGGTGTGAACTTATCCACAGTACTACGGACCGTCAAGTTATGGTTGGCATACACCTCCCCATTTGTAGACCCAACCAGTTGAAGCGTGATCTCGCCCTCATAGTCACCTTTCATCCAGAACTCGCTAGTGTATGTCTCGTTCATCACAGGAACTCCGTTGTAACCTTGATTTGCGAACCCCACGAAGGCAGTCTCCCCTTCCGACACGGAGAGTTTCAACGACGAGGTGATCGCCTTGCTGACAGGGTTATCCGTGTCTTGGTCGATATCCACGTTACCAATGGGCGCATACGCCAGAAGGCCCGGGTCGTCGCCTTGG
Source organism: Aspergillus taichungensis (assembly GCA_002850765.1). NCBI lineage: Eukaryota > Fungi > Ascomycota > Eurotiomycetes > Eurotiales > Aspergillaceae > Aspergillus > Aspergillus taichungensis. The sequence continues at coordinate 285,136 of KZ559509.1, read as the reverse complement.
AAGCCATTGTTTCGGAGCAATTGGCCGTGGATGCCCCCATCGCCTGATTTGTTAGCTTACTGCGACACGTCCACGGTTGATTCACGCATACCCGATTGATCCATTTCCTAATAATGTCAGCCCCCCAGAGTTCAGCTGCAAATGGTACGACAACTCACCTCGAACATGATCCCATACAACACCGGACTGGACTCATTCCCGCCATGGTCCCATACAGTGAGGTCCACAGGGGGCTGGGAAGTATCGCGCGCGTCCAAATGGGCCCTCTCACCCAAAGCCACGCCATGCGACCACGCCGGGACTCCCGACATGGCCGCGACCATACACAGAGGGTAGTTTGCCTTCATATTTGGGGGTGAAACAGGGCTGTTGACGCCGGCATGTCTGCTCACCGGCCGGATAATTTACGCTCTTTATCAGCACGCTAGATCAACCATGGGGCTGACAAGGGGTAGGTACCTAGGGACTAACTTTGCCCGTACATGTTTTGATCGACCACTAGATGGGGCAGTGATGGATGAGAATCCACTGTCGCGGTTTCGGATGCGCGTCTATCCCTGACATCATCACCCGTGTTCGGATCGGTAGGGGAACCCGTTGGGTCTCCATGTTGCATTATCTACTGCAAGTATATTATTTGTGGACTGATCGTATCCAAAGTTGATGACGAGGGCATGGCGGTACCGTTGAAAATAGAATTTTTTTTTTGGAGGTGATCGCAATTTGGGAGCTCCACTGGCTCAGATGGTGCTTATAGTAGTGGCCCACCGTTTTATTCGCCGATAAAGCTTGCTAGGCTGTGCTGTGATCAGCCCGCGAGTTCCCTGCAGGCACAATCTACGAATAGAAGGTAAGCGCAATCTGAGAAAGTCTCTGCCCACGACAGTTGACAAATATCGGAGTGTTATTCTGCGACGGAGATAAATATGAGTCCATTGCCAACCATCTACATACCAGCAGCAGTCACGTGCTCTTGCTGGTCTTTGCTTACGATCAACCATTCTGCGCTCCACGTGTAGAAAGAAAACCATAGCAATTAAATCTTTCAAATCCAAAGCCTGGAATTCTTGTCATTTCACCCAAATGCCAGTCTCACAATCAGCTGGGTTGAATTGAATATGGAAACTTTGCTCGTTGAGATATATATTTTGATCGCTCGACAGCACCTAACATCATTCCGTCCCTACACATACAATGCGAAAGAATAGAAGAAAATCCAGTCATTGAAGGACATGAACTCAAATTGAATATCAATGAAGAGCAGGGCGGAGCGATTAATACCAGGGAAAAGGTCAAGTCACAGGTCGAGTCACTCAGGCATGTTTCCCTTCCATTCCGCTCTCAGCTGAGCAACAAGCTTTCCATAAGCCATGTCACTGCTAGGGGTAAACGGTTTCTTGTTGTTGTCCGGGTCGAGATAATCAAAGTACTCATAGTGAACCTTATCACTCTGCTCAAACTGGTAACACTGAAGTGTGACACAGACGGTCTTGCCTGGGTTCTCCAACTTGTGGATTTGGTACTGCTTCTGGCCTAGCCACGTGACATCGCCCTTTTTTAGTATGACCGGGTGGCCGACTTGTATCGGCTCGCGGTGATCCTGAACAGCATCATACCAAGAGCATTGGATACTGCCGTACAGCACCTTGATAACGGCGGACGCCTTGCCGTGGTCGTGGATGGGCGAGGAGTGGCCTGGGGGCCAGATTTCCATTACGTACGGGATACCGGGAGAGTTGCCCTGGCCGGGAACTGGTTAGAATGGGATTTAGAGGAATCGGTCAGCAGCGTATTAGACTCACAAGGTTGTTGCCAATGGTAATGCGCAAATACGTCTCAAGCTTATCACCGAATTCGTTGGCGTCAGCTTTCTTCTTGAGCAAGTCCCCACAGACTAGCTTTTGATCTTTACAGCTGGCGTCGATCGCATCTCCAAGGTCGGGGAAGTCGGGAGACTCGAGCGTGATGTTGTGACCAGCGACGTTGTGATAGAGGGTCTGGCAGCCAGGGGGGAGATTGGCAAACGTCGTGCGGGTGTAGTTCTCCAGGTCTTCCAGGGAGATCTCTTGGTCTGTCACGACGAGAGGAGGCTTGTCCATGGTGACGGGGAGCGGGTCGTATGCGAGGTCGCCGGTTGGGACACTCTATCTGGAATGTTACTTGCAATCCGATAGATAGATGATGGGGGAAACATGACTTACATCGCCATCTTGAAATACGTCCGTCGAGGTCAATGTGTCCATCCAATCTGGAAACGGCTTGTCACCATCGAGACCCACATCCAGATACGTCAAGGAGAAATTGGTGAGATGTTGTCCGTACCGGAAGCGCTTGTTGCTGCGGTCGACCGAGATCCAATACACGGTGGGGTCCTTCTTGGACAGTATGTTGAGGCAAGCAGCCGGCGGCTGCTTGGGGTACACAACATTGGGCACGTCTTTGAAATTCTCCGAGTATTTGTCCCTCATCTGCAACACACAGCTTGATGGGGTAATAGTAAGCTTCAGGGTAGGCTGATTGCCTGGAGACTTAGGATTGACAATGAACTCCAATAGTGTCATGGTGTTCGATCTGGCTGAGATGGTCCCCAGACCTCCGATATCCATTGCAATGCGGTAAATTGGCGGCATGGAGGCATATTGCTTCCGTGTTGCTTCCTCGGGCCCTTCCTGGGGTGGCTCCGATAGAGCAGGTGTCCAGAAGGGGTTGCTGAAATCCTCGGGAGCCGCCATGATGAATTGTGTGGAATAAGCTTGAATCAGGTTGAAGGGTGATAGAGAGCTCAGATCTTGTCAAATAAATTATTCCTCGACAGTGCTCCCTTCGCACTTAAATACATTTTGAAGTAGAATAATCATCTGACCGAGCCTGCCTTGCCCTGCATCAGCCGAAACAAAAGGTGGTGTCGCTCAAATTGTGCAGCTGAACGCCGATGGCTAGTCTTCATGGCCGTGGCCATTAAAGCCCTGAGTTTGAGTCCTTGGAGCGGAAGTACTATGCACGACGGACAGAGCTGGATATACAAGTCACACCTACCTGCACATCCCGTTCTTCAAGAGAGAACACTTCATCATTGCAGAAATCCTTGGCACATATTGCAGAAATCTTCAAAGGGAATCGCCTCAATACTTGGAGCTGGAGGTGGAAGGGCTGGCTGAGATACGGCTCCAGTGGGGTCGAATACATCGTATCGGTGACATAGTGTCTGTTAGTTTGTTCCCTTCACCACTGGCAGATGCAGGCAGGGATCGCGCGGATGTCCCTGCTCCTTATCCTGCATGTATACTGCAAGCTGCGGATTCTCTGTACCGCATCCGACGGCAGCAAATGCATGAAATGGCCCCACCCTTACCCATTATGCAAATGGCGGGAAGGGTGAAAAAGTCGTGCAATATCGTATAGCACAAGAATGTATGTGTCATGAACTTGACTCTTTGTCAAACACCATCCGTTAATAGGCGGAATCTGGCTCTAAGCGGATGATGGAAAGAAAGCTCCGTCATCACCGCTCAAACAAAAAGCTCCAAAGGGTGACGCCGGTCCATCCAAACACCGATTTCTGGTCAGTGGAAGCCATAATAAGTCACTGTATATTGCACCTCGGATTTGAGCTCGGGATAGTCCCCTGGAGCCCAACGATCATAGGCATCATTGGTTGATTGGATTTCACCATATGTTAGGGGACTACCTTGAGCTCAGCTCTAATGAGAATGGTCGTACAAATTCTTCGTTTTTATAATATTGGCAGTTAGTGACAACCCTACAAGACCAGAAAGGTACGAGTTTCTGTAACCAGTCAGGTGGCGGCATTCGTGTCCTATCCCATCGGCCGTCAAGGAATCCGAGATCATCACTAGCTTGTGGCCCGAGCATGTGCCAAAATGCCAGAACCAGAATGTTAGCCCATCGCACGAACGTTTCTCAACCCCTGTCTTTACCTTTTGAACCCGTGCCACAACTTGGTCAATGTCTCCTGTAGCGTGGAAGGTTGATAGTCAGAAACCCGATCCATCTCGGAGAGAAACAATCCTCACCCCTAAGCCAAGTCTCGTCCCGGGGTCCAATTCAAACTGCAGCAACCCCACCGCCAGCGATTTCCGCACTCCAGAAAGATTCTTCATCCGAAAATCTCGGTTGTGCAGCACTACATATGCCAAGCGAATTGTTAGAATCACCGGCTGCATACGCGATGCATCATGCAACAAACGCGGCTTACACCAATGGTAGACCACGCCCCTCCGTGGCCTTGGCGTGCCGCTCCACACGTACTTTCGCTCTCCCCGAAAGCTCCAGTGGATCATCCTCTTCAAGTCCAGACCGAAGGGCTGATGAGTACACAAACGCATTGACGCCGTATTCGCAGGGGACGGCGGTGGGCATCTATCAGAACTAGAACCTGCGTCTGGGCTTGTCCTTTAGCATGATGAAGTTACCTTGCCCTGTGCTTCTTCCACGTCTGCATCTTGCTCCAGTGCTCAAAAGGCGAGGACCACGAACGCGCCCAAAATTCCGTCAGCCTGATCGTCAGGAGCATCGTCCTGATTACGATGAATGATACTATACTTCAGCATGTTCTGAGGCAGCAAGGTACGGCTTAGAAACTTGATAGATTGAACGAGCAAAGACCCTGGAGCAATGGTATACCCAAGAGTAGTCCCGGCCCAAGGTGGTAATAGACCTAATGGTCGAATACATGGATTAGGGAGCCCTGGAAAAGATACACTAGCACATGCATAAGATATTGGACCGCTTTTTTTCAATCTCCTCGAACATGACAGGATAAATCAAGCAAAAGACTTCCACGACCAACGATCCCAGGAAGGTTGAATGTACTCCGTTACCATCTCGGGGCAGGTTGATCCGCCCGACAGGGAACCACGCCCAGGCGGTGGCAGAACGGATGAAAGAAAATCACGCCTCAAGGCCCGTACCCATAAATTGGTTCCTCAGGCTAGAAAACCCTAAGCGGGGAAGTTCGAGTTGGAGAAGATGACGCGACCCCCTCTTTACACCCCAGCAAGTTCACGATCTGTTGAGCGGCGCGTCACAATTAGAGTGGGTCGAACAATCAACAGCAAGATAAGGTCTGATCCGATCCTGCCATCACATCAACTCTTTTTTGCTTAGCATCCACTGTACTCTGTAAATACTGTCAGAGATATATCTAAGATCTAACTCGATTAGGGCTAGCTCCCTGACGGGCAGAAGCATTCCATGGCTTGCGCCTGCAGAATAGCTTCACAGCTCCATAGCTCCATAAATGGGAGAGTTAGAAGAATCGAACAACATCATTTCTCCCTCCCTTTTGGTGGCTTCGATCGGCTCCAAGATATATACATATCGTGATAACCAGTACAAACGATAAGACTAGTTAGTGTAAGTACCGTCGAGTGCACCAAGGCTCTGGATTGTTAGGCCAGGCTATTGGGTCGGGGACAGGGCTAAACTCCCATGAGGGGATGACGTGGCATAGCCCTGTCTTGTCCTCAGAGCCACTGGATAGGCTACCGATAACGCCTTGACCAGTGGATGGTAATCTCTGGCTTGTCCTTTATGCATGCCCAATGACTGGGTGAACCGGACTGCTGTTGTTCCAAGTGTCGCTTTCAATTTCCTTTCCCATGTTTTGTGGTTTCTGCGTCCCCAAACAAGCTGTTCAAGCTATTCATCAGGGTCGGTCGTGGTTCGATTATCTGTCTGGTCCACAGAATGGTACTTTCGGCTTGCCAAAAAGCACGTGAAGAGATTTCCCGATGCTCAGCGGATGCAAAATCAGCATCCTTCCCAGTGGGAACACCAGTGCGGTACTACCCCTTGAGTGAGATCCGCAAAGTATTCGGGACAAATGAGTGCCTAAAAAAAGTGTTCCTCTGCCAGTGTCGGGTCTGTACCCGAGATTCTGCCCGTAACCTGGGAGAGAGGGAGGTATCCTTCGACGCCGCCGATTTGACTCCCTACATGAGCATCTATGCATTGCTGATCTGGCACCGGCGTGCGGGGTTGATTCAACTGTTCCGAAGTGAGCGAGTCAACCTCGATGGCCAAACGTTCCTCAATGACCAGAACCTGCTTTTTTTGCGTGACTTTGGCGTCGAGGCGCATGAGAGCATCCGAGACGCGATCCTACGAGACCAGTATAGCTTCCAAGTGAGAGCTATTGAGAAATGCCGCCATCTGACGACCATCCACCCCTTGGAAGTCTTGCCAATAGTTGAGGATGACACTCATAGGGGACAAGGCGCGTTTGGAGAGGTCTTCGCATTTCACATACCCTACGACGAATACCGTGGAAAATCATTGCGCGACCATAATGTTCGTATACCAGTCCACCCCGTGCCCGTGAGCCATAGCACCTCCACTAACTTAAACATATCTAGATCACGAGGTTTGCGCGGAAGATCTTTCGCAACAGAGATGATACCGACGGAGTCATTGAATTTTTCAATCTGCTACATGTTGACCGAATACGTCACGAGCACCTCATGCCCGCCCTCGGGGCATTTACGCACGGAAACCATTTCTTCATTCTCTTCGAAGAAGCCACAGAAACGCTAGGAAATTACCTGCAAAGCGATGGTCGGAGGTTCACCCCTGAGGAGCTATGGAATCAGGTCCTCGGCGTATCAGAGGGGCTCGCCCACCTGCATGGGATAGGGAAAAATCAGTTCGCATACCACCGGGATCTGAAACCCGAAAATATCTTGATCGTTCGTGGTGTGATGAAAATTGCGGATTTTGGTCTGGCGCAGTTCGAAGACCGATCGACTCGCACAATATCTAGTTATCCCGGCCAGGATCCGGGTCACAGTGAGATCTATAAGGCCCCGGAAAATGACGATAGGACTTATACGCGTGCGATGGATGTGTGGTCACTGGGCGCAATCATCTCGGAGATTGCTACCTTCGACTTACAAAAGAAGGAGGGCATTGACCGATATCGCAGTGAGCGATTAAAGGATATAGAAGAGGAAGGGTGGGGTTGGTTATCTTCGAAGCGCTTCCACAATAACGGCCGGATGAAAGAGTCAGTGCGACAAAAACACCGAGAGCTGAGAGACAGGGTCGACCAGAGTAAAGATAGCCGAAACCGGGCTGAGCTCCATCCCTTCCAGCGACGTTTCTTCACGGATTCATTCTTCACATTGATGGAAGAGATGCTGTGGGATAGAAACGAACCATGCCCCTCATCCATGACCGTCGCTGCATGTTTGTACGAGCTTTATTACCGGGCGGCCTTCGAGTTGGAGGACAATAAGGGCCCTTTGGCAATGGACATGGCAATGGCCATGCCAGCAACACTGCGGCCTTATGGCCAAAGATATCCCAACTGCCTACTGTACGTGGTACCCCTCGCGCCAGCACAAACCCAAGGTTAAACTATGTCTAGACAAGAAGCATACTATGGGGACCAAGAAATCCTATGTGGGTTGCTTCTTTGGACACCAGATCGCAACCAGTACACCGACTCCCTCTTGATTCATCGCTGGACGTATGACCCTGTGAGGAGATGGAGTTACGATGTCGAAAAGTCTTGTGGGTTGCCCTTCGGACATGGCGTTCTCTTCTCGGCATCTTTTAACGAACAAAACTAGATATGCGAATTGGCCAGGAAATTCCCAGCTTAAAGCCCGACTATGCGGTAGACATGCCCCGAGAACGAAGCATTCAGGTCACATTGATCCAAGCGGACCTTCGCTCGGACAGCTACAGATTCTCTAATCCTCGGGGTCGGTTACATCGCATACGAATGTGGCGGATTCTCGGCTGACAGTTATGCAGATGCCTTGAATCTACAGGCTGCGATGACGGATCAACATACATATCGATCGTAGGTCCAAAATGCACCGCCGATAGTGGACCGTACTAGCTAACCCGTGGCGTAGTCACCTCTACCACCTACTTGCCTTTGAATTGGTTCCAAGCCGCCTGGAACGCGTGTTTTCAAAGACTAAAGTGGAGCGCCGCAATGCCGTGGCTCAGCTATGGTCAGAGGGGCCTCTTCCAGACGAACGGGAACTTTGGCCGCGATTGAATTGGCCGCTTACGCCGCGGATGCACGTGGCGATCATACAAATGGACACGAACACATTATTCCTTATAAAAGGTCAGAGTCCTGCTTACACTTGACGTACCGATGTCTCTGGTGTCCTTATACCGCAGACAGTGGTTCGATCGCCTACCATACGAGCAATCGCAAGGCTTACCTCTTACACGCAGTGAAATCCGAGCCAACTATCTCCCGCGACATGACTGAGCCAGGGAAAAATAAAGTAGTGTTGGAAAACGTGGAGGTCCGCGAGATTGGCCTCGACCCTGGAATACCGATGGATATATTTTCTCCCCCGGGCAAATATAAAAAATATGATGAGGCAAAATTCACTCTGGGGGCATCTCGCGGTGCGCCATTGCAACCGACACCAGGAAGAACAGGTATCGATTCAAGTCAAACAGCAGAGCAAAGCACCGACGAATTTTGGAAGGACTTCACTCAGTTCCAAGAAGTATGGCAGGAATTGCGTGAGGAAGAATGCCGTGTAGAACGCACACTAGTTCAATGAACCGGTTTCATATTTTGACCATATTGGATGCAAGGGTAGGCGGATACGGCGGTGCGTTTGCCTCGATACGTCGCTGCCAACAGTACCATATCGTAACAGTAACTCCTGAACTACAAGCCGCCATGATGATATATATCCAAAAGTTCGTGGCGATTATGATTCTCCCTCCCGCAAAGGCGAAGAAGTTCATCCCAAACATTGTCTGTATGGTATTAGCATTCACCGCGCGAAGTCAGTGAGTCGGGATCTTACCGCTAAGAATGTTGCGGGAAGGAAGACCGCGGAAATAAAGCTGATTGTAGACATAGCTCTTGTGTCTCGGGTGGTCTGGTACGTCAGTCCCGCAATGAGCCTGTTTTCGTCGGCGCTGATCTCGGCCAGCCGTGCCATCCGATTATTCAACATATTGCTGCCTTCATTGGTTCTAGCTTCGAGCATGCTTTGAATCTGTTTTTCCCATGTCAATACATGTAGTATATCTTGATACAGATCTACGGTAATCGTGTGGTCGGAAAGACTTACCAAGCCCTGAATTTCGCGACCACGGTCCATCATGGAACTTAGGCGGCTACAATGTATGTTGCTGCACATGATGAATGTTTGTATCGTCGATTCGAGGTCATCAAATGCATCCGAAAGTTGGTGAGGCGAATGAGACTTTACACGCAGCGTCCAGGTTCTCATTCGCTCGGCCACCTCTACATTCAAGCTGATGATCTGGAGAAGCCTTCGCATCTTAGCGGTCAACGCCCGGAGGCTCCGTATGTCAGAGAAGTCAACGTCCAGGTCACCCTCGCCTCGCGGCCCGCTGACTCTCGTGTGAAAGCCTTGATCGGACTAACCGCCTGTCAGTCCAATGCTCACGTATCACGAGTTGAATGTGTTCGAGTCGTGGGGGCTTGTCTTACCAATTTGGAGAACGTATCTTCCAGGTAGACCAGATAATCGCGCCACCCGTTCAACGCGGTCTGGAGAATGACGCCGTGTATCTTGAATTGCGATGCATCATGAGTGTCTACTGGATGTGAGAAACACCTCTTCAGGCGGTCTTCTAGAGGGGCTGACGATTGAATGAAGACCCACTTGGCCTTCTGTGTCCGGGCGTCGAATGAGTGATAGACTCCGGTCTCACGTAGCGAATAGGGATCTTTTGGGAAGGTTCTCATGTGAGGAGCCGCATATTTAATATTATAACCGATGTCTTTTGTCCTCGCGGGATCGTCAGGGGGACATGTATATCGCGGGTTCGATCAGGGAGGCTGCATACCATAAGAACACAGGGGACCTGAGAGACCATAAGAAGATAGACTTGCTACAACGGGCCGACAGTGAGAGCAAAAAGAACTGAACGATTCCTCAGTCGGTCCAAGCTTTTCGCCAAAAAGGAACAGGATCTCGAGGAATTCAGGATGGACTTGTAAGCCCGTGAATAGCTCCCGTAGAATTGGCTCCGATACCTGCAAGCGACCCCATGAATAGCTCTGATGGAGCAAGCTCGTAAATGTCAGATTTTTGCCTCTTGCTTAACGGAAGGAGTCTAATACAAAATACAGTCCGGATATCCCGTTTCGAAAGACGCCCTGAGTTGAGCACTCGAGCCGATGATCCCATTTTCGACGTCCCTGAGTTCGTCTATACCTACCTTGTGTTAGCTCTCGTCTTCGCCTGCCGTTTATCGTTTGTTTAATCAGTGAAAAACTAACCATGCCGAACGGGCCCCAGCTCGATAGTCCGCACCTCACTCTCATGGGGCTCAACGAACAGCCTCTTCCCTACTTGTGACAGTCGTTTATCATAGTCCTTCGCACACACTTCCACCGGGGATAGTTGTAAGTTCTGTGGATAGGACTCCCAGCCATCAAAGGAAGCATCTTGCCTTGTCATAGTTATTGTGATTGGGGTTGCTATCTACACCATGGATTATCGCCAAAGAACGCACTTTCATATATGTATAGGAATGGGCGAGGCTGTGCCCTCCTTCATGTTACTTTTCAATCAGGCTCTGACACTCGTGAAAATTCCTGTCATGTATGTTCGCCTCACTTTTGTATTTCTCTAACCATAAGAGGTAAGATCAGCCCTGTAATGAGATCAACTTGTATTTCCGTTGACTCATTGATTGGCGATCTCAAGCAAGGGCGAAAGAAGGAAACCCTTCCCCGTTCAGCCCTTCTTGAACATATTTTGAAGTTCTCTCTTCTCCTCCTAATACCATCAGAAGGTCAGTAGTGGTCATGAAACATGATCACAATATTTCCGACGCAATACGCACCTCGCTCAACCGCCGGGGAATTTCAACTTCCCAGCATTGTTGAGTCTCGTCTGGTGCCTGGTGTAGACCACATATATCAGTATAAGTGTTTTGGGGGCTCTCTATCTCCACAAGTACAAGTATCAATGACCTACTGTGACGTGAAATTTGTCTGCGCCGAATTTGCTCTGCAAATATTCGATAAGGGTTTTCGCTTGGATATAGCGCCCCGGGATGATTTCCACTATCATGGTGGCGAGAATACCGCTGGATTGAGTGGAGATGTAGTAGGCTGAGGCTTTGTTTTGCGTCCACCTATTGCCTTTCAAGGGGTATGATGTCCATGCTCACACAGACTATCCGATGGTGTTAGATATTTATCCCCAGCATAGCCCCACAAATATGGCGCCGAAGAGCCTCCATCCTCTATAGCCTCGTTGAAGCCATATCTGTTGAACATCGCTGGGCCCCTAGTACATTGGGCACGGACTTGTGCCTAATACTCCGTCGTCCCGCGTGCCTTGTCGATCCTCGTGGCTTGTCCATAGTCTCCACTCCACCGTGTTGTCTCCGGCAAAGATCAGCGGGCGAGAGAGGCTAGGAACAGTAGACTTAGAGGCACTGTTGCTCACTACTGACACGCACCCGGTCGCAGTGGATCACCCTGTTATTCGTGGTTCTTATCTTGGTCGGCTTCCCTCTGCAACCTTTGTCCTTCTCTCAGGTCATATCATACCAGCCCTGGTCCAGACGACTTTCACTGCCGTAGTGTCTCTGTGAACTAATTCATACTGCTCGGAAATTGTGAAACCACAGTATTGATGCTTAATACATGTTGGTGTCTAATCACTAGCCGCAACCAATGGATGCGGACACTCTCGAGATGGCCGCGTCGCCAACACATCGCGCCCAGCCCAATGCGAATAGTCGACCTGCCGGTAAATGGAAACAACAACGAGAGCTAAACACCATCGATGTAGCTTGTCTAATCATTAATAAAATGATTGGAGGCGGCGTCTTCGTGTCATCTAGCCACGTCGTATCTCTAACTGGCAACAAGCTTGTCGCGCTTTGTCTATGGATCTTCGGCGGCATCTATTCCTTCTGCAGGTAATCTTGCATGTTTGATATTTACCCCCAGCTGGAAATCGGCCAACATACTCATCTGCCAATAGCATGTACGTTTATCTGGAATACGGGCTCGCCTGGCCGTACAATGGCGGTGAGTTTCTCTACGTAAGTCCCCTAACCGATGCATGTCTCTGCGCATCACTCTCATGCCTCACGGCTCACGCAACCAAACGCCGTCTCAGTTGGCCAAGATCTTTCCCGTCCCTCCGATGGTCTTTGCCAGCGCGTTTGCCTGGTTTTTCGTCCTCTTCGCGACAACGACTAATAACTCCATCACCTTTGCAACGTACATCAACCCCCACGACATCGAGGATCCCGACGAATGGATGGTCAAATTCATCGCCTGCGCGGCAGTATTGGCCGTGGCCTGTCTGCACTATCGCATGGTAAATATTGGAATCCAGACAAACAACATCCTCGCCGCGTACAAGGTAATATTCTTGGGCGTAATGGGGGTTGCAGGCCTGATTGCAACATGCCGCAATGGAACGCGGGGAGAATTAGCCGGTCTCAATGATTATACGTCCCCCGGTGACGGGAGGCCGCTGTTGGGAGGCAATGTCTCGCTGGCGATCTTGCAGGTGCTCTACAGCTACCACGGTTGGGAAAATGCGAGTTCGTAGTCTTCATCTCCACCGGGACGGCGGTACAACTAAGCAAACATACAGACTATGTCACGTCGGAGATCAAAGGAGACGACAAGGAAACGCTGAAGCGGGGAGCGTTAATTGGCGTCGGCGTGGTAAACTGCTTATATATATTGTTCAACCTATCGGCGGTGTGTTCGCCCCGATCTTTGAGCTCTAATCCTTGCTCATCGGATATAGTATTTCCTCCTAGATTTCCAGACGATCATCGATCAAGCGACTCTCTTCCCGGTCAAATTTGCGGAAACGGTATAGTGACAAGGCCCTCCGTAGTGGTCCGCATCTCTAACTGAACCAGGCCTTTGAGAGCACGCCAGGGTCAACGACGAAGTGGGCGATCTGCGTCTGCGTTGCTCTCTGCGCTCTAGGAAATCTCACCGGTGTTATCTTCACCAACGCACGTGGTACGTGGAGCTCCCTGGCCCCGAGAAGACGCAGCCAAACTTTTACTTGGTGAGAATACTCCGGCTAACGCAAGCATTCAGTGGCTCGGAATATAGCACACTACCGTCTCATCCCGTTCTACCAATTCTTTGGCACCAGTTCTCGCTGGGGCCGAAGGGAGGGAGATGGCCTCGGAACACCCTCTGGGGGGCTTGCCCTCCATTCTCTGGTCACTTGTATTTATGTCGCATCTATCCCAGGAGTTACTGCACATAGCGACGGCAAGCTCTTTGTCCTAACACTGTACACTTACGGGCACTCCGTCGTCACCTGTAAGCAGCCGTCTCCAATCCGTCTCTCCCACCCCAGCCGCCATACTGACGGTGTCAGTCATCCTCGGGATTGGACTCCCCTTTCTCCCGCACCGCATTCACCAATATGATACCCGATGTTCCGACCCAGGGGGCTACCAACAGAGACGAAAGTGGACTTCCTACCAAGTGCTCAGCAATCGTGCCGCGCGGTACGGTGTGGTTGCCTTTTTCACTCTGGTCAACGGCTTTCTCATCGGAATGCCACTCGGACTGGCGCAAAACACCGCAAAAAGTCACCGGGAAATCCCATCCTGGGTGAGTGCCGTGACTGCGCTTTCGGTTTTTGGTTTCGGAACATTGGTCGCGCTGTATATCATCTGCTTTGTCCGGGATCTCAATTTCCAGCAAACCAGCGCGGAATTATACGTCCCTCATAATAAACGCATGTGGGTCGTAGAGTATCCAGATTTTACTCAGTGGTGCGCTTGGAAGCAGACCTTCGTACCTCGACCGTGGACAGAAATCAAAGGTCTATTGGTTGACAATGCGGAAGCTACCTCCGCTGCCAGGTGTCGACAATTGTGTCATGATCGCGAAAATAGCTATGGATAATTTTGCTATTCATGACAACGGAAAGTGAATGACTGGGTGTTTACATTATCCTTTCTATCATATAATTTTGGTGTTGGAGTTCAAGTCGTTTAAGGTCATGAAGGGTCGGATGTTATCATTCTTGTGTTTCTGTATACACCAGATATAGTTATGCTTAGACTCTGAACTATAATACACTAATACTCACGATGTAATAATGCAAGCCCAGTCTACTCTCGAAAATTAGTTTAATGACAATGTTAAGTCATTGGATCAATCTATTACTGCTATGAGTCAGCCTGATATCGTTGGACTGTCAATCTCCGGCTCGGTTGAACCCACTGCGTGATATTTAAATGGCCATTCAGTCCACCTTTGTCTCATGTGGGGGATCGGTCACAACGTTCAATATCTTGGAACATATTATAAAAGAAAAATGTTCTACAGTCATAAAAGTCATTCTAAGTCTCAAAAATTGCGATCTGCAAAATACAATGTGAGAAAAACCTAGCTTGAACAGATGGCACGTTTGACGGGTTGCAGTCCACAATTACCACGCACTTTGCTCGCCAACTATTTTGCATCAATCGCCAAAAGATATATTATTTTTTGCGAGGCTACGTTCAATGTAACTTATCAAGTGTTGGGTCGACAAGGCTGTGGCTGCCTTGTCGGTCTCGTTCTTTGTCGTTCAAATCAGGCTGGACAAGCCGGGGCTTTCACCACAGAATGCCGGCGTCACGTATCTCGCGGAGGCCGAAATTGTACGTTGCAAACACTTCCATAGTACAAATTATTTCCTTCCGGAGAGCGATTTTTTTTTGATCCATACTGGACGCCGTGGATGCTCAAGCCCTCGGTGCTAGTTAGAACTACGCTGTCATTCCTGGCCATGGTGGTCATATTAGCAATCCAGGAAGAACAGCTCATATCGATGATCCTGACACAATATTGATAATTCATTGCTATGGTTTTCTTTTTGACTAGGGGGGTACAAAATTACAACAGAATAGGGTTTGGGGGGCGTTTCGGAACACTTGGTACATGTCTTTAATATCCGTCGATACCTCACTCCTGGCCATGTCTACATTGCTGTTTTGTTATGTATACCATTGCTTGGTTCAGGAAATGCTATGTTCTAGTATACATTATAAACTCACGTCTATATCTTTCCACTTGTTAACCACTAACACGGGCCTTTGAGACCTATTCCCTGATTGATACCGGGGAATTCCAGAGTTTCTACACCGCAAGACACTAATGTACCACGCACAAGCTATTGTCCTTCCTTCAAGCGTAGCTGTACCCCACAGCAGAGGTGGTACAACATAGACAGCATCGGCGCCGTAACATCCGCTATTTCGGCCTCGCGGACAACCTCTCCTAGGATATTCTCATGTTCGATCAAATTTCCCTACACCCGATTAGCAACCCAGGATTAAGAAGTCGGGGAAGACAAAGGCAGAACCAACCTTTCGTACATCCACAAGCATACTCGGCGAAATCCTCTTTTCCACCGGATTACTTGCGATCGTTCTAGAGATAATATCCTCCGGCAAAAGATATCCCTTAGCGGCAGCAACAGCGACCACCTCTTTCATTGCCGGAACAACGAGCGCATCCAAACTTCGCCCGTCCGTCTGCAGCGTCCCAGTATCAAGTCCTGTGAGCGCACAAATCGGGTTCAACGTAGCATTGTAGACGAGCTTGGTCCACCGATCCAACCCCACATTCGGCTCATGGCGGCAAACGGTTTTACCCCCGGCGGAGTAGATCCGGACGAAGTGCTCAGCTGCGGCAATGAGCTCAGTGGGGTCAATCGTTGGGTGGTTGAAGGCGCCGATGTTGAGATTGTCAGACTGTTTGTGCCGGATGACGCCCTTGGCGATTTCGTGAGCATCGGTGCGGCTCACGCCGGACAGGACGATATTGGTAGGAAATCGGGCCTGCACTGGACGTTCGATGTTGAGTCCGTTTTGAATAAGAACGATCACTGTGTGCCCGGGCGTAACGGCTGGACTCATGATGTCCGACAGTTGGGGTGTGCTATCAGCGATGTTCTTGGTGCAGCACACGATGTAGTCGAAGCGCGTGATAGGGTCGGCGCTTGTATCCGGTACGGAATTCAAAACTACAGGCCGGTATTAGATTTCGACTGGCCTTGATGGGTATTTGGTTTGAATATACCAGTAGCCGGCCTCCAGTCTTCAAGAACCCCATGATCGATGGAATCGATGCGAAACCCAGCAGCCTGAACAGCGGCGTAGTTGCTCCGCAAAACAAGCGACACGTCTGCCTGTAGACCGGTTTGCAGATTCAGTGCAGCAACTGTCCCGATGCCGCCGCAGCCAATTAGCAGAACGCGAGATTTGGCCATTTTCAATTCCCTGCAAATCTTTACCGCGGGGTCTATGTGGGGTTGTGCCTTTTATAGCCCGGATGCCATGATAATCGGCCTCGGGACCCTTTCCGAAAAAATCGGCAGGGAGAGCCAATGAGCGTGTTCCTTGTTGCGGGCAATCTCCAACAAGGTGGTTTACTCTTCGCCCACGCTATTATTGCATTAGACAGTGAGTTGTCCATGACTTGCACTTGGTTAGCCAGACCTTTCCTGAGATTAATTAAGTTGTACTGGATGGAAGGGCCATCATTCAGTGGTATTACCTTGACTGGCTGGATGCTTCTGCTAATACATATAAATCTTAGACCAGTATGAATCAGTGTAAAAAAGCATTCGCAAATCTTCACCCATGTCCAATATATAGTAATCTCGAAAAGAGATCTCATCATGTGGTGGTCATGATAAGGGTCATTAGGAAGTGAGATATTGTTTCTTACAAACAGGTTGCCACAGCACTTTATGAGCGAATGAATAAATTGCATGTGTATGACACGAATAACAGCTAGATAGTACTGATGAGATACCCCAAATGTAGGATCCGTTTCCCAACCAAAATACTACCCCCCTGGCGCCTTCCGACAACATATCAAGCGTGATCAGGCACAGCTTAAACCCCAACGATTACTTTAGTAAGCCTTAGCTACCTTGGCAAAAATCTTCATGTCTCCTCTTCTTGTATAGCCGATCGCAAAATCTTTGATAACCCGCACGTCTTCATACGTGGTGTCATACATCTCAAAGTCGAAGCGGCGGATCAACTCGGCAAACGTCATATACATCTCCATATACGCGAGACTGGAAGAGTTAGAACGCGGATGCGGCACAAGCTATGGATGAACAGCACTCACTTGATTCCGATACAAGATCTGCTGCCTCGAGTGAAGGAAGTGAGGTACTTGGTCAAATTGAAGTTCCGCTCTGAAGCCTCGATCCACCGTTGAGGGTAAAATCGTTCCGGATCGGGGAAGATAGTAGCGTCGCGGTGGATGATGTAGCTGGAACTTGACATGGATGTCTACTCGAGTCATTAGTGGACTATCTTCCGGGGCTACTGGGTGGGACATGACTGCTCACCCCCGGCGCAATTTCAATGTCCTTGTACATGAGGGTTTCAGTAGGCGCCGATCTCGGTAATCGCGCCGTCAGACCGATACCGATCCGGAGCGCTTCGTTGATAAACGCAGCCTGAACAAATTAGTACAAAGCTGCAAGGTAGGTAAGAAGCCGACTCACCAAAAGGGGCAGTCTTTCCAGTTCCGTCCAGCTCTTCGCGCCAGAATGTCTCAGTTCCTCACGCAATTTCTCCCTAAACTCCTTATCCTGGGATAGATAAAAAGTGCCCACGCTGAGCACACGACCCGTCGTCTCAGTTCCTGCCATGAGAACGACAACCCCCTCCTGTTGCACGCGCCCCAGCGATCTCTCCACAGCCGGCAAGGACGGATCCGACAGCTTGTTGAAGATGTTCCGGCCCACACCCTTGCCGGTGCCCGAGCGCATGCTGTCAGCCGAGTGCTCGAAGATGGACTTTTGGAAGTTGAAGACGACGGCCTTGCCCGGCATGATCCAGCACATAACCGAGGGCGGCAATGACAGTATAGTGTTGATGACCCAGCCGAAGAAGCGCGAAAAATGCCACACGGTTGTGAGCTCGTTCACGGCGAGTCGAATGTCGGAGCGGAAGGTCTTGTCGTCGAGGAAGCCCCAGTCTTTGCCGTAGGAGTAGTAGGTGATGACGTCGGCTGTGAGAGCCGCGAAGGCGTCGTCGAGTTGAACGACTTTGTCTTCACGGTGGAACTCCTCAAATCGTTCCATCAGGTGGTCGATCTTAGTCTTGACGAATGACTCCAGCTCGAGGACGGACTTTTTGGAAAAGAAGCTGTTCAGGATGTTTCGGCGGAAGCGGTGATGGTCGTGGCCCACTGTTCCCACCATTGAGTGAGGAGCTGCGAACCCGTTGACGACCCAGGGGTCCTTGTCACGACGGTGCGAGCTATGGGCGTAGATTTGATCATAGAAATGAGGGTCACTGATGTGAATCTCGTGAGGGCTGATGCGAACAATAGGGCCTAGTCAGTCAGAACAAGTTAGTCCTCTCCGGGGGACGGCCAAATAGATGGATGTACCATATTTCTGATGCAACTTCTCAATATGGAAGATGTAACGCCCAGCGAGAATGACATCGTAGTAGAATTCGTAGAGATAGGTAGCAGCCGCGAGCTTAGGACCGGGAACCTTGCGGAGGGGATGAAAGAAGGCTCGATAAACCGCCCTTGCGAACAAGAAGGTGCTGAGGCCTATGGCCGCGATCCACACACGCGGGACGTCCATTGTCAGTGACTTTTTCAATGTGATATCTCAAGTCTCTGCAGCTCAGACAACAGGCATAACGGGGGTTATATATAACACCACCTTGAAGCACTCAAGTGAGGAGAAACATGCCCCGCTCTTCCAAGCAATTCTTCGTCAAAGGTAGCGCTATCGCGCGCACCCTCGTTCGCGCCAATCGCGACAAGTCGCCCATCTGCGTTGCTTAGTGCGAACAACAACCCTTGTACTGGCGGGTGACTCCGTACCCATCCATACGATGGATACGTTTTAGGATAGCAATGGTATATCACATCTGCATACCCCTCAGGCCAAGACCAGTTTGACAGGTGCGGATGCGGGTCCGGGCCGCCGTGGAGAATAACGGCGCGGACGGGGTGTTTACCCTTTGTGGATCTAGTATCTCTCGATATGCAGGAAGAGTAATTTGACATGTTCTGGTTCGTCAGCTACTCCCAGTCTAGGCTTTATTAGCTTGTTCTACTTTTTGCGCATGGCTTGTGGGTGGGTGTCCTGTGGAGTTAGTGGTTTCGTCACGGACTTGCTGTGGCTCCCAATCAGGTGCATTTGATCCATGATTCTTTTTGCTTTGTGATCGCTGCGTGTGATGCGTGGAGACTGAAGCATAATACAAGTGCCCGAGCAGAGCTAAAGGTAAAAATGACATGGTTGGCGAGGATTTACCAGGAAGGCTAATCCCAGATAAAGTGGAACTAGGGCTTGGCTGGTGTCGTGACCGTGATATTTTTGTTTCATTTAACTACTCGGTTTGAAGGACTACCTATCACTGTTCTCGGGCACCTCTTTGGACCCTTTCTTGTCAGTAAAGTTATTTGACATGAATTCAGCAGCCCTTAACTTTGCAGCACGCTAAACACATATGAATGGGACTAGTCTGAGGCCAAGCATGGCCGTTGACAGCGGACGTTGAGCTCTAATCTGCAGGATGAGGTTCCCCCTCACCTCTCAAACGAATCAGGTTCGGTTCTCATAGTGACAGCCAGCCCTAATGCCACAAAAACAACAGGGATGAAACAGGATTATGCAGGTCGTTATATGCTCCTACCACATACAGTAACAAAACAGGTAGTATCTTCCGTTATCACACACTACAACTTTCGTCCGCCAATACGAAGGGTGCCAGTCAATCCACTACAGCACAACAATGCGGGCCTTTTGAACCAATGCACGTCCCCTGTCTGGAGGGCAGGTGTCGGTTTCTACAGAGTCTACAGACCCAATGAACGCGGTAGCCAACAGCAGCAGGCAGCAAACTTGGCCGAAAGATCTAGGCGCACGGGATCCACTTTCCCGGTCCTGAAGATGGAACTACAGAGTAGCTGTCTAGTTTGAATATTCTACACTACAACACCCAGGACAGCTACCGAAAGCATCATAACTAGTATATCACACACTGCTCCACATACCTCCCCTTGAAATGGATCTACTCCACATACTCGATATGTTCCCGTGCTATCGAACTCCAAGTGAGGCTAAAATCTAACAAGTTTATACGTGTTGACCGCGCGAACCCAATCGCCCCATGAACGATCTCCGGCAGCTCCGTATTTGAACTCCACCACTGGAAGAGCCTCTTAAAAAGCCGCGAGAGGGGTAGACATGGTGCCTCATGGTGGGTCATGCGCGACCGGATCCCGCAGATAGCGATAGGAGTTTCCCGTGTCGATCACGGAGGAATAGGGTGGCTTTCTTTTTTTCGAGGTATCGCAAATTCTTTTAACTATCTTGTTGACAAAGGGATTAGGGAGGTAAGGGCGCGCCATGTCCTGTGAGCATGGATTTCATAGCGGTGGATGACCGTCTGTGGCCGACATCGGAAAAGGGATTGCGAGACCAGGAGAATTGTACGACACGTCATTGTTAGTTTAATGGCGCTTAAAAAACGCCTTAGTTGAAGGTAGGGCACGGGAAGTAGGTAGAACATAGGATCAGTTCCTATAGCTGTGGCGATACCATTGGTGCACGACAGCCACCGCGCGAAGATAGCCCAACAGTACATCTCTTATTGCTACATCAATCTTGCGGCACTTGTAGTAGAGTGTCAAAGCACGCAATATGTTAAACGTCAGTGTATATGGATTATTAGATTAATTAAACAAGATACGTAAGTCCTGGACAAAATCACACATGTCATCATGCATATGGGGTATAGGCAAAAAAAAAAAAAAAAAATCAACAACGAGGTAAATCACACTCTAAGATGGAAGTGCCTTAAACACCGCGCATGTCCCCGGGATAGTGAGGAGGATGAGGCGGAGGAGGCACGCTGAAACGCGCACCGTCGAGCTGGTCCGACGACCACACGTAGACCGCGCTCAGCAACGCGCTCGAGTAAAAGAAGTATGAGAAGAACAACTGAGCCAGGTACGAGTCATATTGTGATGCCGTCGTATACCGGGTCCGGAAGTAGCTGTTGTTGAGGTTGGCTGCCAGGTCGATGGCCCCGAGGCCGAGGGCGGACAGAACGAGAGCGACCAGAGAGATGAAGACAGGCTATGATCAGGCTTGTTAGCAAACACTTTCCCACCTGGGTAGGAAAAGAAATATACCTTGGCGCGTAGGTGGGCGGCGCGAGACATCGCGGACAGGATCAGCCCCGCGGCAAGGATCATTGCGATCATCTCGATCACAGCGTATGCGGTGCCGATTCGTATTCTGTGAACGAAGTATTTGTACTGGGCGGGATAGTCACCGTTGATCTCCCCCACGACGTCTCGAGTGTAAAGAGAGAGGTCGGCGATGAGAAGGACACCTAGCAATGCCAGAACAATGGTGGTGACAATCTTAATGGGGGGCGACTTATTGTTCAGCCGCTGGCAGATGGAAGCGAGGATGAGCACGAGGAGAAAGTATTTCATGAAGGAAATCATCCAGCTACTGGCTACTATGCCGGGAATATAGTCATCGTTAGTGATGTGGCCGCATTGTGCCATGGTGGTGAAGACGATTTGCAGGATAATGTGGCTAGAGAGATTAGGTTAGTCCTTTGATCTAGGGGAAGTCGGTGGGGATGCATACACGAAAGCGAAGGTGAGGGACATGTATGTCAGACATTTGGCTAGACCAGCGATCTTGACCTTTCTTGCTCGACGCCCTGTCACAAAGAAAAGCACCAAGAAGACCACGCAATAGAGCGCGTAGAATGCAATCAAAGTTTGAGAATAGGAGTCCGTGAACCCATAAGGACAGCTGTCGCTGCTGGAACCGGAGGAATATCCTCCACCACCACCTCGTCGGGGAGCCATTTTTGGTCGGTACGGTAGGGTTTTAAATGCGGGAGGATCAGGTCAAGATGAGGATGTTTGAAGGAACATGATTGCGTCCGGGGTCCAGGCCTGTATTATACTGTCGAGTGAGGCTCTCAACCCGCAGAACAGGCGCACCTCTGAAATTGCGCCCCAACAGAAAAATCTAGAATGAGGCTCGCAAAACGAAAGATTGACCAGGGTCTGCAGCAGAACCGGGACGTGGTTGGCTCCATATAAGACACTAATCGTCAATACGGGGCTATTATTAGAGAGCCTGGGTAAAACAGCCGAGTCACGTTTAGCGTGCCTTGGCCAAGGAACTCAACCTTGTTGGGTACTGGAAGTCTTAAACTTTGCACGGTCGTATCCGGGAATTAGCGTTCAATAGTCGGTGAAATCTCTGCTGATTAGCGGTCGCTTAGATTGGTGGCTTCATGCAGACTCGTGATGAAGGCTTGGGAACTTGTCTTCCCATGTGGTCCGGCTCGTGTGTTCAGAGAATCCAGAACTTCTAATAATATCTCTAAATCGAGTGAATGCAGAGGAAACCACAATATGGGTAGATATGTGTTCAAATATAGATAATACTCCTAACGGAAGCAAAAGTGTCATGATATCTTTCATCCCGGATTGGTAACTTGTCAAGAGTATATAAATATAAACCGATGACAACTAAAGTTTGAATGGGCGAGTGTGGTATAGAAAGACCCATAATATAATATCTTGCATCCTGGCCATGGACACCACTCCTTTTAGTGACTTACAGGACTCAAGCGTTTTCCCTCAACTACCAACACATGCACCGAAGTAGTTCCACGAGATCATCGCCACATGAACCGATTATGCAGGGAGCAGGACGCCTGATCGACTGAGCCCTGTACCCCACAGATGTCATATCATTGAAGAATGGATCATTCGTCCCATTCGCCATGACATGTCCCAAGCCACAATACCTCCGGTCAAGCCCACTCTGTCCGAGCCCCAATCTCTTCCCCAAATGCCGGCACCAAGAACGAACTGCTGGCGATCTTACCATCGGCGTCTCGCGCCCCCTTGACTAGTTCGCTATCGACAGTAACAAAACTGCCATTCCCCCAGTCCGCACTGTTATCCCAGGAGTTTCTCTCGGAGACCTGCCCGTCACTCAACGACGTCGATTTCTCTCCATTGACGGCCGACACGTTCTCTGTCAGCGTCGCCGCAGCCGTCCCGAATTTGAACCCCGTCTTGGCATTATTCCAGGCCGTGTTGCGCGTCAGCTTGAAATCTCCGGGCTGCGAATTATCGGTGAATCCGTCCTTGGCGTTGTTGAACGCGAAGCAGTTGGTTATGACGTGGTTGGCCGGCCCGATGTCTGCGTCGTCGCCGCCGCCGAGCTTGAAGCCATTGCCGTCGCCTTCGAAGGGGGTGAAATCCCATCTATGTTGGTCAGTTTTGAATATTTTGAAGTTGTGACAGCAATTAGGAGGTCGATTATTGGTGTGATCATACCGATTAAACCCATTGCCCCACGAGATGGTGTCCTCAATGGTCACAGCCGACTTGAACTCCCTACCATGCAATTAGCCCACTCTTAACGGTCGATCACACGTGCGCAAGAAGAGTATAGGAAGGAAGAACAAACCAAAGATCTAACCCATCATCCACATTATCCCACAATCTCGCTCCCTTCAGCAAGTTCCCCTCCCCCTCCCCCTCCTTACAAGCGAATCCATCCGCACTCTCTCCATTCTTGCGAGGATCGCGATTTCCGTAAGAATCAAGATACAGCACCGTATTGTTCGAGGACGCGCCCTGCATCTGGAACCCTGTCTCGTAATTATTCGCGGTGACGAGCCTCTCGTAGCGATTGTTAGACGCGTCCCGCACATACATCCCGTACGGACCGTTCACGAGGACAAGATCGCTAAAGACCCAGTACTCTGCGTCTTGGACGTGGATGATGCCGCGGTCTTCATTCGGAAGGGACGCATCAAGATCTGCGGGTGTGCTGTACCTTGGTTCAATAGATGCTATTATACAAAGGCAGAGGGTTCCACCCACCCCGGAAGATCCTCCCCGTCGATAGTGATCTTTTCGCCTTTGTACGCACGAAGCGAGTATGGTGCTGACGCCGTCCCGCTTTTGTTGATCTGGATATTCGACGATGGACTATATGTCCCCTTGCGTAAGTATATCGTGTCTCCCGGAGTTGCCTGGTTAACGGCTACTTGAATCGACTGCAGCGGGGCGTCGATTGTCCCGGCTGCGGTGTCTGCGCCGGTGGGAGAGACGTATATTTCGGCCGCTTGAGCCAAGGGAAGGGCTACTGCCAGTGCTTTGAGAAATACGGACATTCTGGTTTGCTTGTCTGTGTAGTGATGTAGTCATTGTAGGATGTTGTGGTGGTTGTTGTGCTGTAAATATATCATGATTCGTTCATGCTACTGATGCCATTGATGGAATATTAGCGGAGAAATATATTCCGGTCAAGCCGGGTGTCATTTCCACATGTTTCAATTTTCCGACCATGTTTGACGGTTTTCTTTGGTCCATAACACCTCCATGCAATTGGTATTATGTGCGATGCTGTGATAATTGCATGATATATACTGGTGACTACTTCTGCTGTTCTAGCGCCCAGGCCAACAGCTCCGGATACCATCTTCTCCCTACATCCTGATGGCTAATCACCCGATGGACAAGTGTGCCCTCACCTGTCTTACGATGGAATTTTTGATTGAACGTGCCCTCCGCATCCGACCGCACGCGATCATCTTTGACCAGCTCCCGAATATGGCTGGGAATATCCAACGAGATGTCCCCAGCTGACAGCTCCAAGCTCATGCCCTGAAACACAGGGATGGAGAACCGAGGTCCTAGATCCTTGCCCCCGACGACGAAATTCTCCGGGGCAAGGCTGACCCGATGGGTAGTGGCGGTGCATACGCCCCCGGTAATCGCACTCAACGCACGTCCGATATTCACGACCAGCGTGTTGTCCATCGGCGGAGCAGGGATCCACTCGCCTTTCTTGTTCTGGACCTCGAGGCCCGGGTGCGCCGTAGGTTGATATAGAAAAGTCAGAAACTCCGAGTCCTTGTGCGGACCTACGCCTTGGCTCTCTTCGTCTGTGGTTGGGCGTGGGTATTTGATGAGTTTCATTTTGTGTTGGCGCGGGCTGTCGAAATACGGCTTTAGCGCTGTTGGGGGTAGCCCCAGGGCCTCGGCGATGAGCTCCTCGAATGCATCGGACACGGGACGGAGCTCCGCCAGATAACCCTCAATGATTTGCCGGAAACCGGGGATAGCAGATTCATCGGGCCACTATATCGTTTGTTTGCCGTGTGTTTTTAATATCCGCGTGGGGGACACGGAAACATACCTGGTTTGGGCCGCGAATGTTTCTATACAAGGGTTCGTCTGGCCCCGGGACAGGGAGTTCCGTGGCAAACTGTATATCATATCAGTACTGATCCATACCTCTCAAGTGAGTGTGTGGCTGGTCGTACGTCGAACTGCTCCCGATGGTCCGGTTTTCGGGCCGTAACCTCCGCACCGAGGCGCGAATAGCCTAGAAAGTGCTTACTGTGGATCATTTCAATCTCGAGTTTCTTCTCGAGTGGGAGGTGGAAGAGTTCCACTGTCTTCTTCACGATTTCATCTCGTATCTGCGGAGATATAGGGGCGTTGGCCAGATAGAAGAAGCCCACGTGGACGAGGGCATTGCGGAGCTGGTCGATGAAGAGGGTACGCGTCGTCGGGTGCGTCGAGAGAGCGTAGTCTAAGACTTGTATTTCCTTAAATGAGGGTGAGTTGGAACCCATGGTAGTGTTGTCCGTGAATTATAAGTATCTTGCGCGAGGAGTGAAGGTAATTGATGAATGTTCATGAGGGGTAGATGATGTGACAAGCGGGGAATAAGAGACCATGGCTTATTTAAGCTTATCTTATCGCAATGTTGCCTGGCTGCCTGATTGCCTGATTCCCGTTCAGGCATTCTGTATCCAGTGACATCTAGACCAGCTGGACGTCACTCATTACGATATCTTCAACTTCTTCCTCCATGATGTCTCCTCCTTAGATATCTCTCTCTTTACTTCCTGCATCACTTTATAGACACCACCGGTATCCAACGCATCCTCCATCCAAACTACACTCAGCTTTCGCTTCCGACTCAAGTCCCGGCCTAACCCCCGACAATGAGCCTCCAGGAACTCCACCGCCTCATCGCCACCGCATCCATGATAGCCATCGAGATACTTACTCAAGGGGACCCGCCCCTGTAATGCTCGAAACCACCCCACGTTCACGAACACGAACACGACCCGTGGACTTGCCATTGGGGTGGTTGCCATATCATCTATTGTGACCAGAGCCTCCTTGAAGGGCACGAATGTCCCACCGACAAACTCGTCGCGATCCTCGCTTCCATAACAACTCAAATCAATTACGTACACATTAACATCAATCGCAGACAGATGCGGCCAGTTGCGGCCGCGAAACGGGTTGCATACATCGCGCATGCACACGGGCTGAAACGTCAGGCTGTTGATGGTCAGCCCGGGCAGCAGATCGAGAACTCTCGGACGGATCTGGGTGCGATGTGCAATTACGTCCTCATCTGTTGGGATGTACGCGGTCTCTGCGATGCGGGCGACGTGGGCGAGAAAGTAACATGTTTCGGGGAGGAATGCAGAGCTTCGTGGCCGGGTTAGACACCTTCCGGAATCACCTATGTCAACTGATAAGGGGAGTATGGCTTGGCATACCTGTCGGAACTGTTTATCCCCGATTTCCATGGTTCCCGCTTGCTCTTCAATGTTTCTCGCAGCCCTTCATCGCTCCAGAGCGAGAGCGCGGCGGCGACCGTGTCGGGTGATGGCCGCCACCCTGGTTCAAGTTCACCGGGGTTAGGTAGTTGCGTGAGAATCTGTTCTGCCGTTCTTTTGGTGGTGGTGGTAATTGGGGACTTGGTTTCATCAAGAGTGGCAGTGGCGGCACTGTGCAGGGCTTGACATAGACATTGTCGGATATTGTGTTTGTGGGAGAGCCGCTGCTCGCGAGGGAGCCCTTGTGAGATGAGGATTTGCAGCTGGCGAGCGAAGCGAGGGCCGGAATCATGGAGACCGTCGATGGAGACGACGTATTGGGAGCGGCGCTTGCGGGCGTCTTCCTTCAGGGAACGGTCTATTTCCTTGGAGCGACGTTTCGCGTGAGACATTTGTTTCCGTGACTCGTAGTACTGGAAGCGTTTATTCTTCTGGGGAGCTTCCCTAGTAAGGACTTTTGGGTGCTGGCCCCTGCCCGAGCCCGTTGAGTGTTTTTCCATAGTTGTCCTTCCCCTGCAGGTATTGATGAGCACGGTGAGTGGGAATGCAACCTCTTGTAGGGGGGCCAGGTACTGACTATGTATCCCAGAAGTGGAGCGACGGCACGCCAGCGCGCCCGATCGGCATGGGCCCTTGCGGGCCGTGCCCAAACACCACCACTCATCGTTCAGAATATTGGGATCATCAGTGGAGAGCGTAGGCTTCGTGGCACAGAAATCTTCTAGAAACAGGCTGCCACGTGGTCGTCCTACTCCGCAGCCGTGGCAGCCGTGGAAGCCATCTCGTGTGATTTGCTACTTGAACAGTGGGACTTTTCTGTTTTGCCCCAGTCATATTACTCTAAGTAGCGTCCTGTGAACACCGGTCGCTGCATGAATCACCCATGTACATGTCACTTTGGTTCAAATCGCTAGCAAACGTGAACGACTATGTCCCACTTGAAAAAGCACGACAACACATTCCCAAAAGCTAGCTACAAAGAATCGCGAACTAACCACCAAGGATACTTGTGGCAGCGCCCGCAAACGCCGTCGCGCTACTCGCCAAGTCACTGCCAGTGCTTGCCGCACCTGCAGCGCCCCCTGAACTAGTGCTAACAGAGTTTCCGGAGCCCGCTGAGCCTAACTTCATCGAGGGTTGGTACGGCTTGGGCGGATGACTATCAACGGTTCCATTCCAGCAGTACTTTGCAAAGCAGCGCCTGCAAATATCCGGCAGGGGTGTTCCCGTGCGTGTGGTAGACCGCTGTAGAATGGCGCACCCCACGCAGCTAGGCCATTGGGAATCCAGGGATGAATTGCCCATGGTGGCCACATTGAGGCCGTTGGTAATGAGGTTGTCTCGCTCGGAGTCTTCGTACGACAACTGAAAAGTGGAGGTATTCGACTCTGCGGTATAGGGCGCGTTCGGGAGGTAAACCACCAAGGGAGTGGGTCCAGTGAAGTTTGAGCCGTTGCAGCCAAAGAAAGTTGGTCTGTTGTTTAGGCCGAGGTTGACGAAGGTGTTCACATCCGGAACGGTGGGGAAGACGGTCCCGTTGGCGATTCCGGTCTTGTTCAGACTACGCTCATACGTTTGCACCAGACTGGTACCATTTGGCCAGCTATGCTCGGTATCGGCAGAGGAGTCCACAGCGAAGATGACGTCGACGTGGCGCTCTGGCTGGATCAGTGGATGCAACGGGATGTTCTGGCCGTCCTCCCCGCCGTCGACGAGGTCTAGCTCATTTGTGGTGGCATAGGTGGCCGTCGAGTTGCGGTAGTTGTAAAAGGGATTAGGTGCATAGGCAGCGATGTCCTGGTCGTCTTTGCTGAGATCTTTGAGAATGTCTTCCAAGATCTGTTTCACGATGTCTGGCATACTGGTGCTGTTCAGGCGCGGTAAGAGCTGGTTGAACAGGGAAGACGAGGTGCCCATGAGAAAGCCGGCATTATCGAATCCACGCACGCAGGTGTCGTTCATTATCCCATTGTCGAATTTTGATCCCAGAAATTCCAACGGCGCAAAGCCAGCGATCGTCGGATCCCAGCTCCCAAACTCCCACGGGTTGAACTCGTACACGGTGGAATTTTTGCCCACCAACAGCTCACCAGGCCTGCGGCCATCTGCGACAAGGAGTGGCATTGGCATCTCGCCATTCTTGAACTCATCTCCCAGGGCTATAGACGACCAGGTGTAACTGGGTCCGCCATCGTCCTTCGACGAGTTGACCAGTTGGTAGGAGAGAGCGCGACCCCAATAGTCGGTCAGGGTGACGTCGAAACCTGCGTTTTTCTTACCCTTGACCGACTTATCAATATTCTCCCAGTAGCTAACCGATGACAAAAACTGGAATTGCTTGGAGTTAGGTCCTTCCAAAATGGATCTCTGCAAGTCCCACACGCGTTTGTCTTTCTGCAGGTCACTGATCGTCGTGAAGTTATTAACGAAGATGGAGCCAACGAGCCAGCCGCCACCGCTCAGCCCAGCGACATAAGTCGACGACTGCAGCAGCCCACCAAGCTGCCCCTTCGAAGTGGCGTTTGCAGTGCGATTGTCAAAGGCTTTGATGACACCTGCGCCGTTCAGCATAGCGCGATATCCACCTCCGCTAGCCGCGAATCCGATATTGGGCAGATTGGTGACATTTTTAGCGGTCTTATCAATGTACGATTTGGCGTCAAAGGGACCGAGATCTAACCGGCCAAGAAGCTCCTTCATCGGATCGACAGTCTCCTTTCGGCGCTTCTTCAACCATATCGTCTCATTTCGCGAGAGGGTATTCGCCGACCGAACCTTCGGTTTGACAGCCGGGCATGTCGTGTTGGCGGGTGTATAGCCGTCTGGGGCGTTGGGCAACGCACGAGGGAAAACGTCGACCGACGCAGCGTGGGCGAGAGCCAGGCTCGTCAGAAGTACCAAAGAGATCTTCATGTTTGCTTGCGGGTAGAAGGACGGTGCCTGCTGTAATGGCCGATCGGGGGTTCATAAGTACAACGCCATGGCAGACACGACTAGCTGGACCAACCGGAAGACCGGGGATAGTTCAATGTGGTGGGTCGATCGAATGTTTTCATCGATATCTCATCACAACCTCAAAGGGTAGGTCTAGAGATGGCTATGAAAGGTACGGTCATGAATCATTGGCCGGCTACGGGCATCAGGCAACACTACTGCAGAGTGATGGCTGCACCCACGGTTCCGGGCTTGAGGTTTAGACAATAATTAAGTTCAAATGCAGGTCAAAGTCTATTGCTAACAGAGTTGCAGGTCGCGACGCCGTCCCGAAGTATCGAAAGAAGCCCAATCACCAAGC
This sequence comes from Aspergillus taichungensis, assembly GCA_002850765.1. NCBI lineage: Eukaryota > Fungi > Ascomycota > Eurotiomycetes > Eurotiales > Aspergillaceae > Aspergillus > Aspergillus taichungensis. Next base: position 255,156 of record KZ559509.1, on the reverse strand, counting down.
TCGAGGATACCGGCCAACGCCAACCCCACGCCTGGTTCATTCCAGCCACAGAGGGTCAGTATCGAAGTTATTTTGACGCACTACATTTAGCTCGATAACTTTGGTCATATAATTGTCAATAATTTACAAGCTGTCACTGTTGATGTGAAAGAAACATATGGCAAGCATGTGGTCGAGCCTGATGTTGGAAAAATAATGCATGACATCACCATCCCTTGTCCAATCTTCTATCCACCTCCGGCCAAGGATCCACAAGGCTTGACCCTGAGCCTGCCTCAACATCCCGATTAAATTGATAAAGTGCAGCATTTCTCCACTTTCGTCATGCATTTGGATATCTGCCCCTCCCACGGCACAAAGATTGACTCGGCGGCATCATACAACGGTTAGTGATATCAGAGCTTAACCAACGAGACCAGCCCGGGTACGGGCCATAAAGTTACTTCAAGACGCGAGAAGCTCCCTTAGTACCATGGGTATACCTTGACTTGCCTAATGTAGGAGTGACGGTGTATATTAACATGAAATTGGTTAAAAAAACCACAACTAAATCGGCAATCGCTTCACATCGCATCAAGCAGAACGTGCATATCAACTCCATAGCAATCACAAGGAGTTAGTAAAAAATCACTACAAGCGCTTCTGAAAAGCTGCCAACATGCTCTCAAACCCTCCAGCTCGGGGGGACCGCGCCGGAGCCAAAAACCTAGTATTCATGCGGCACAACTGCATGAAATTCGCCGCCTCGTCCGGCATGGGCGTTCCACTCGCCCGATGAGACGCCTCCAGTCGTTCAAAGTATCCCTGCGCCTCCGCGTACTCTTGCTTTTTGAAAAACAGAATAGCGAGCATTCTTAATAAGGCCTGCACCTCTGGATTTCCCTGGCCCTTGCGGTGCTCTGCCCATCGCAAATAGCGCTCAACCCAGGGAACGGCGAGTTTCAAGCCGGCGGCGCTTTTGTTAAAGGAGAGGGGATCGTTTTCTTGGGAAGCGTACATCATGCCTTTTTCTGTTAGCTCAACGCAAATTACAGTAGAAGACCAACAAAACGAAGGGGAACTTACCAAGGTGTGCCACAATAGTCATCGTCTCTGGATGCTCCGTACCCAGGACTTCTTCCGCCAAGGCCAGCGCGCGACGCAAGGTCTCGGACGCCTCACCGCAGCTGTGGTCGACCATCTGTGCACTGCCCTCGATTCTCAGGCTATAGATGGACAGAGGGTGACGTGCACCTAGAAGCGCAACCACATCGCGTGCAATCTGGCAGATTGATGCACAAGACTGCTGCACCGCAATGTTAAACCGCGTGGCGATCTGCGAAACCCCATGCTCTCCGCGATGAGCCTCAAGCACCAGTTCTGCACTATACAGCCCCGCTTTAATGACCCGGATATGCGTATCGCCCAGAAGAGCGACCAGACCCTGACGGTACTTTTCACCCATCTGCACTGCCTCTTGCCGCCGCTCGAGATTGTCATATGCCATTGCCAGCCGACGGCGCGTCTCTAGCGTGTCGAGGTCCTGTTCGCCCACGCCAGGGGCCATCTGCTGGCGGGCCAGCACATTGGCTATGACCGACTCGCCCTCCTGATACTTGCCCTGCGCGCAGATAACCTCACCCATCAAACTCTCGGCTTTCATCGCGAGGGGATGGCGGCGGTCGAACACGCGCGCACTGTTGTTCGACACCCACTCCGCCCACTCCGCTCCTTTGGTTAGATAACCAGACTCGACATCGATTTCGGCCAGATTGTACCCTGCCTGCAGCGTGCTATGGTGGTCTGCACCCAGAGTGCGCAGATGCTCCTGGAAAAGAGCATACTCGACCTGTCGCGCCTCGTCCCACTTCCATTCACATTTCAGTTGCGCCGCCTTAACGGAGCGGGGGTCGCTATCTGTGGGCGGATACAGCACGCCCGTGACGCGCTGCTGCGCGGCACCAGGCTGTAGCGTGCGAGCACCTGGATACGACGTACTACTATTGGTGGCATCTATGCGAGGCGGCAGCGGTGGTGGACCTTGCAGCGAGGCAGAAGTCGGCTGGGTGATGAAACCCTGCTCGGAGACGAGCACCTGGTCGGCGATCTGCTTGATGTTGCCTTTGATAAGCCTGTACATGGCGCCGCGGGCGCTGACCTTGCACATCATCGAGTGGTCTGCGTCGAGCTTAAGGCGGGTTTCACGGTTGCCAGGGAGGCCGAGAACGGCCGACTCTTCGTCAACGACGAGCTACGCGATCAGTCCAATCCATACCTTGGGAATGGGACATACACACATGGCTAATAGAAGCCGGTCCAGCCCCACCCAGCATAACCTCCTTCCCTTCAACAAACGAAATAACCTTGTAATCCTCCAACTGGTGCGAAAAGCGACTGCTCATCTGGCGGGTGAAGAGCGAGTTCTGTTCTAGACAGTCGAGGAGGTCATTGCTGGCATGGCCCTTGGAGACGAAGCGCGCAACCTTGGCGGCGATTTTCCCCAGCTCGACGCCTTTTGTGCCGCGATGAGGCGTACCAAAAAAGACCAGGCCGGCTGTGTCTCTGCGGATGGTGCCGTATTTGGGGTCTTCTTGTGCGTTCAGGAGGGCCTATTTCTCAGTTCCGCTCTATCCCTCGTGGGGAATTTCCCGTTGAAGGGAGGAACACATGGCTTACCTGCTTGATGACCAAGCCGCCTAGACTGTGTCCGATGAAAATTATCTTCGGCAGTCGTGAGTTCTACCCGGTCATCGAGTTAGCCCTCTCTACTCAACCCTCTCCCCATTCTCAATATTCGATATATTCGGTCCCCAGCAAAACTTCCCCTTTCCCGGCTACGAAGGCAGTACCAACCATCTGCGGACTCCTCTCCATATCCAACAAATTCAACAAGGTATTCGCATGATCTTTGACCCCCGCGGTGGACATTGCCTGCGGATTCGTGATATTCGAGTTATATCCGTAGACGAAGACACGAGCCTGGGGAATATCCAGCGGGAGAAAGTCGCGGGGCCAGAACGTCCCGTTGGGATGGGTCCATGTCTCGAAGGGATGGTCATGCCGACCACGGGGGTTGAGACCGTGGACGAAGATGAAGCTGAATATTCTTAGATTGTGGTGACTGGGTACGGGGATCGGGGGGATTACTCGAGTTTTGGATTCTCGGGCGGAGTAAAGACTTCCTCAAGAAACGGATACTCATATTCCGCCGCTGGGTTCTATCTGAATATCAGTATCGAGAATGGACTTGAGTTGAAAGACTCATACCATCTTGACTTCGATCTACTGCGTTCCTCACAGCACTCGTATTGACACCGCGAGTCCAAGGACATCGCACGACGAAGCAGAAGAAAGAAGAATGGAAGGGGGAATAAGCAGACTCAGCCGCAACGAACCATGTATACGCGGTGACACGCGAGGAACGGTATCCAATCGACTCAGATTCCCTCGAATTTCCGCAAACTTGCAGGGTATACGAGATGGCGTTGGTCTGAGTGCACTAGGCAGCGTGGCCGTCCTATTGGTAGATGCCGTGCTTAGCTTATTCTTTGCTCGCCCGGGGGGGTTAAGATAGGCGAGGTGCAGCTGTCACTTTGACAATTGATCTGCTTGTTGGGAGGATATCACATGAACTGTGCTTGCTGGGCAGCGCTGTGCCTGCTGCTGTATGCTATATTGAAACAGGAGATCATTTTCTTGCTGTGTTGTACAGAGACCAGCTAGTGCTGACGGCGTACACACTTGCAAGTACGCCACATGCTGCGGTTTGCCCCGGTATATATAATCTGGCAGTGCTGCATGACTAGCTGTAGCAGATGTTAATTTAGGTGGTTCTATCCGGCTCGACATTTCGTATGGCCCCATCTTCACAGACCTCCAATGCGCCACTCATTCCTCAGTATCGGTATCAAGACATGCCAACGCAAGCTGATGCGCCTCATCCCACTGTTGATACTCCAGAAATGTCTCACATGCGTGATAATCTTCTTTTCTTTAAAGGAGAGCAGACACTGTCCGGGAAATGCCAAATCAGACCAGTTTTCAAGAATACAATCAGGCAAGCGCGCAGTAGAATAACAGGGGTATCGCCACTCCCCCACAGCGAATGAAAAGTTGACGGAAAGCACGGTACGGTCTACGAGAAGTGTTGACATCTCGTACATCTTTGCAGGTTTTGTAGGGTCCATATTATCGGTCTATTGCTTGGCTTTCCTTGTCTAGGTTATTGAAGTTATCGGGTAGTTTGGGCTGCACGAGTTCTATGTATATTCCTGTGGAGGTCCCGGGAAGACGGCTCATCGTGTCTAACCCTGGAGGAAGGCATACAAGATCGAGACAGGCTGGAAGTCGATGAACAACATGATATGCGAGGTTTCCTTCGTATGACGTTTTCCATGTGGAGATCTGTACGCCAGAGTCAGTCGTTGGTTTTCCACACGAATATGCAGGTCACTCTCTTCAAAAGCTGACCAGGGTTGAGGTTGACTGGAAACACCACTGTTGGCAAAATTGACAGAGCGATAATGGCTGTGATTTGTAGTATGAGGAATGATGGAATTTACAGAATTTGTAAGGGAAGGAATACATCAGCACTGAGCAGTGAGACGTGTAAATCCAGCCAGGCCTTGTCCAGCTCAGTCAGCCGACGTTGTTATTGAAATCAACTAGCAGATGTAAACCCCAACCCTAAGTACAAATCGTGATATTCAAACGACAATCCCTCTATCAGAGATGAGCTGCAACAGCAGCAAGTACACCCAGTTGCTGATTTTGGCATAAATCAGTGCTAGTCAAAGCGCCAGTTGTAGACACTCGTAGAGGTAAGACAAGGGTGTAATTATCATTAGGTTGAGTTCGATGCACGGATGCAAGAAAATAAGACAGACAGATCTGTAGCATAAACGCGCCATGCAACATCCCGTCCACAATGCACGTAACCGTGACTACACCAATCCATCTCAGCAGACCCTTTTCTTCTTGAGTTGACAAAAAAAAAGAATATAAACTACAAAACAGGCCATCCACTCGAAAAATCCAACGCATTCCACCCAAACAGCTTTTGTCCATCTGCATACCCAATAGTCGTATCCACGTAGTGATAGTACATGATGGGGCCGAGGGTCGGATCATCGTAGACGCCACTGCGCAATTAGCTTAGCAACGATATATCAACGGGGGGTACATGGTAAGAACGTACAGTCCACCTGGTCCATAGACCGTATCGTGGCTTTCGAGGACGACCGTCCCGCCGCCTTCTGTGCAGGGGATGCCGTCGCGGTCGACCTTTCATTGAGACATCCATTAGTATCGGTATATTAACAACGGCCACTTTCATATTACCGATCAAGAGCAGAAAGGAGAGAAAAAAGAAAGGGGGTAAACATACAAATCCCCCATCCACCCTCTCAGACCGACAAACCTTAACCTTATACTCCTGCCCAGCCGGCGGCATCGCCCCATCATACCCACAGCAAATGCCCCACATAAAGAACAAATACGTCCAGTCCCCAAAGCGAAACACAAAAGGCCCTTCCAGGGGATGCGTACCCTCAGGCTCGAACGCAACATTGTACGGCTCGCCTGCGGACAGCGTGGCATCCGCATTCATGGGAACCTGGAAGAGGTCTGTCCAGAAGGAGCCGAAGGACATGTAAGGGGTTTGGCCGTCGATGAACAGGTTCGCGTCGATAGCGTTGTAGGGTGAGCCTTCGCTGGACGAGACGCCCGTTGCGCCGTGGTCGGTCCATGACCCTGGGTCCATTGAGGGGGATGTGGCTAGACCGATTGCTGAGGATTGGGTGCCGAATGTGCTGACTGTGTAGTAGAGGTGGTAAACATTGTTGACGAGCGCTATGTCTGGGGCCTGTTTTTGGTTAGTACGATGACGATGGCCAGTTAATAGATTAATAGAGAATGGAAAGAAGGAGGAAAGACAAACCCATAAATCATCCCTCCCCTCCAAATCAATAATCGACCCATCAGGGAGAACACTCCCCAGCGCCGTCCACGGCCCCTCTACAGCCGGGGCACTCGCATAGGAGATCTTATTCCCCGTCGAAAAGCGGAAGTAAGTCCCATCTTCGCGACGGATGAGGGCTGGGTCGTGAACGTTGCAGGGGCCGGTGCAGGCGCCGGGGGCGGGATATGCATTTACCGGTAGAACTGAGGGGAGGAGGAGGCAGGAGAGTTGGAGAAGTGTGGGGATGAAGGAGAGCATGGTGATCGACTGGTGATCGACTCTGATGTTGTGTAGGTAGTAGTTAGGGCTGTAGATCTTGCGGCTAGAATGTCGAGTTTATATATGTGTACACAATGTCGAGGTGGTAATTGTATACTATTGCAGGGGTAAATAATTTGAATAAAATCTGGATTAAACCCAAAGCAAGAAGAAAATCCACCAACAGGAGGCGCTCTAACCTATATCTCACATAACATATAAATACCTACAGTGTAAAACAACCAATAGTGGAGAATCATCACGAAACGATGGCTTCCGAGAATAGATTAACCCCACAGACGCCCCGTAGCTATTACCTACAATAAATTTACCTAAATGATCTACTCTGAAATATGACGGACAATCCACCAATGAAATACACACCGTGCCAAATGTATGCTATATAAAGTTAGAAAACTACAGATGTGCCGGCTTGCAGCAGCTTCCTCCCCCACCTCCACCCACTACCACCGACGATCCGTTCCGATCCGACGGGACGTCCAATGCGGGGTTCTCCGTGAAGAAGTCCGACGGGCGGATAGAGAGTTGGAATGTTTCGACGGGCCTGATTCGTTAGTTTCTAGCCGTAAGAGGAAGAAGCGCGAGGGGGGAAAGTGAAGAAAAAGGAAGAGACTTACATGACGGGCCAATCTTCCACTCGTGGATTATGGGTAATGCCGAAACAGCTCCACACAACGACATCCGCATCCTCGACGACATCGCCGCGCTTCACAGCATCTGCCACGCCGTCCGCCTCCACTTGGCTCTGCAGAGTGTACCGCCCACCGGCGTAAAACTCATGGTCGCGGTACCCGGTAACCCACACGTGATGCTGAGCGAACTGGGCACGCTGGGCCTGGATAGATCGCGGATCAGCGAGGAGGGTCTGTGTGGCCAGCGGCGTGAACTTGTAAGCCACGGGGTTTTTGGAGATAGGGTTGCGCTTGTGGGGGTTGATCATCTTGACGACGCGGTTGAGGTGCGGCGCTGCGTCGAGGGCGGCTGCACGGGGGACGGGGGTCGACTGCACACGGTAGAGGTTGCCGTGTGGGTTTGTGACCGGGTCAAGTGGCACGGGATGCGATTCCTCAATGTGAACAGAGTTGCGCGCTCCGTCGATGGCGGGGTCCATGCGCACGCAGAAGATATGTTGGTGGTTTTGCGCGAGCACGCCGCCTGACACTACGGTGCCGTAGTCGGAGGTCTTGTTGGCGTCGATGTTGACTACGTTGAGGATTCCTGTCGCGCGTGCCTCGACGGTGATACCGCCGGCTTGATCGAACTTGTAGGCAAAGACATACTCGTAGTTAGCCAGCGTGATGATGAACTGCACAACGAGCTCACGCTGGCGCGTGACGACCGCGCGGCCAGTCCTCCAGTTCGAGTGCTTCCACCCGATGCCGCCGTCCTGCTCATGTAGGCAAATAGCGTTGGGAAGCTTCTGGGGCCGTCCGTCAGGACCGGTCGCCATGGCGTCGAAGTACTTAATCACACCGAGACAGTCGCACCCGATCGAGAGGTTGTTAGCCATGTTGCCGCCGCCGCCGTCACCAAAGTCGAACGCCTGTTTCCGGTGGAAAGGCGGACGGGGGTCGGCATAGGGGACGGTCATCTCGCTGATCGCGAGCCGGTACATGACGCTGCGGCCGTCGTACCATACGTCGTGGATGGTGGCGCCCTCGCGGGGGTTGAAGGCGACGCGGAAGCGCCATTTCTGCCATTCGACGAGGGACTCATCTGTAACGCGGAAGGACGGGCCTTCGGGCTGTATCACGTTGAGCGGTTTGAGGTCTTTGCGGGTTCCCTGTGGGAGGAGCTCCGGGACGTAGTCGGACGACTTGCAGTGGCCGATGATGTCGCGGGAGAAGGTCTGCGCGTCGAGCGCCTCACCTTTCCCGCCTGTTGCCGGACGGTCGACACGGATGATCTCCGAGGTCAGCGCGTCTATGACGGGGATGACAGGCAGCGGGAAGGAGTAGAAGTTGGCATCGGGGTTGTTCTTGGTGGTGTCGCGGGCGAAGCACAGTCCTTGGAAGAAGCGGCGATTCGGGTCACTGTGGTCGCGGCCTCCGTAGGGCCAGGGTTCAATGACGACCTCGAAGCCGGGGGGGAGATCGAATTCGGATAGGGCTTGTTGGAAGAGGGGTGAGGCGAAACATTTTTCGACCAGGACGTCGAACTCATTTCTTGGATACTGGGTCAGCGCTCACTCCATGGTAATGTATCTTTTAGACCACTAGACCAAAAACACCGATCGGCCCTTGGTCGGGCTCTATAATAACTGATATCGCAACATATACGAACATAAGACAAAAGGAGGCTTACAAGGTCAGCGCAGCATGATGCTGCTTCCCTACAACCTCGTGATGCGTGCGGCATCGCGACCCAACATCAACGACCGACTCCTCGTACGACGGGATGCGGTCCCCTCCAATGACATCGTACTGGCACAAAGCTTGACGCGGTGGACGGGGACTCGTCGGGCTCAAGCGCCCTGCATGCTCGAGGGCCAGGAACACCTGCAGTTGGTCTTTCGGCGGTTCCCAGAGATAAATCTCCCGAAAGTCGATAACTGTGTTGGGATGCGCGGCGAGAACGATCTCGCGGGCGATATTGGTCTCCTCTTCGGAGAGGATAGCAAGGGGGTGAGGCAACATAATCGTTTGTAATGTTGTAGTTGTCAAGAATACTGTTGGATTGTGGGAACATTATATAGGAATATTTTATACCATATATACTCCGTAGATGCTTATCTATACGTGCGGGGTCGGAATGATTCCTGCGGTGCCTGAATCCTCGGGCGTAAGTTGGACGTTGTTCGGTTGGACTTGCCCGGTTAGGCCAGACGCGGAATGGATTCCATGGTCGATTGCTGGCCCGATTGGTGCCTCAGGATGCTAACCTTGTCCATCTTCCCTGATGGATGGAATCTTGATAAAAGACAAGAAAATCGAAAGTCAACACAATCCATCGTCATGTTGTGTACCCAATTCAATCAATCAATGGCAATGTATGCAAGAATATGTGCAACTCATGATGTAAATACAGGGTATGTATCTGAACGCCCCAACATTATAAAAAACAGAAAAAGAAAATAGATAGTCATCGATATCCATCCACATCGTACCCATAATCAAAATAAATATTAAAAAATTCTCGTAATACTGGGCTTCACCCAGCGGGGTCGTTTACAATCCGCGTTCAGTTCTTCTTGTAACTGTTTCATCTTCCCCACGTCCCACCCGGCCGACAGACGCGCTGTCGTGCCGAGCAACTTCTTGGACGAGCCTAACCGCATCGTCCGGATGAAGATGCAGTGGCCGGAAGTGTCGTATGTGTATCCTTTGCAGTCGGGGTGATCGTGGCAGGCGGTCCCGCAGGCCTCGAAGGATGCGTGGCCAGGGGCCTCGGGGGGTTCCTGCCACCCGCCCCAATCGCCGTTGTCCCAGTCGGTGCGGTGGTCGAATGTACCGAGCTTGGTGTATTCGTAAAGGTCGGAGTAGAGGAGGGGTTCCTACAGGATTAGCATAGTTTCAGCAATGGGTGTAAACAAAAGGAAAGAAAAGGGGCCAGCGGGAAATGTAAAAAAAAAAAAGAAAGAAAGAAAGAAAGAAAGAAAGAAAGAAAGAAAGAAAGAAAAAGGGGAACAGAAAAAGAAAACATACAGAACGGTCTCGCCTATTCTCCCACTGCATGAACCCGTACATGTCAGCTGGCAGCGTCTTGTGCATGGTGATGACAGGCTGGCACCAATACGCGCCGTCGAAAGGAACACCATGAAGCGGGTGTGGCTGAAACATGGGCCACATCCCGGATAAGCGCACGCCCTTTTCAAACAGCACCCAGCCCAGCACAGAGTCACCGCAACAGTCCTCTTTAATGACCTGCTCAAACTGCACGCTCAACGATGGCTGGATGAGCTCCCCCATCGCGCCCGTAGTCCGCTCCACCGCCTTGTCGATGGCGCCCGCCGACAGGACGATGCCCGCACCGCCATACGCAAACCAGGTGACCTCGCCGTCGCCGGTAACGCGACCAGGCGACGGCGATCCAAAGTACAGAGGGCGATCCGGGTTGAATTGGTCGAGGAGGCGGAAGAGGTTGTCCCAAACGACGTAGGTGTCGGACTCGAGGAAGACGAACCACTGCGCGGTGGGGTTGACGTCGTAGGCGCGCTCGACCATGGGGAGGAACTTGAAGCGGTCGAGGTTCCAGCCCTTTTGGGTATCGGCCATGGAGGCCGGGTCGCCGCGCTTGGCGGCCTCGTAGGTGTCGAAGTCGGTGGTGTTCACGCGGAAGGAGGGAGGTAGGGTCGCCAGGATGTCGTGCACGCGGTGGCCGCGCAGTTCGCCCTCGCGGTCGGAAACGATCAGGAGGTTCTTGATGCAGCGGGTGACGGTCTCGATCTGCGGGTTGATGCGCTCGGCAGGCTCGGAGGCGCCCATCTTCAAGACGACCTGGACGCGCGAGAGGATTTCGGTTGGGAAGGAGTCGCATATGTGATCATCTGGATTCTCGTCGCTGGCGCCGGCGCCTGGGGGGGTCCGTGGCGCCGGCGCGAACCGCGTGAAGGTCTCCCACTCCCAGTAATCGGGCGGTGGCGGGCCGTCGTCTTCGGGGGTGACATGGTGGTAGAGGTCAGAGGGGATGAGGGAGGAACCGTTGAGGCCCAGGTGGAGGAATGTGGTGGTGACGGTGAAGCCGCACAGCAGAATCAGGGCCGTAATCCAGCGTCGCGACAGCCGGATGGCCATGTTGAGGGGGGGAGGCGGTATCAATCGCACGAGGATGACAATATCAATACAAATCGAAATCAATCATGCAAATAGAATATAATAAATGTAAAATAAAGACCAGAATAGAATAAGGCAACGGGAGGGGCGGAGAATCTGCGGTCACGGGGCCAGAACCGACGGTGGAGCAACTGGCGAGTTTTATAACGTCATGTCACCGCAGACACATCCAGCGCATTGAATTGTGCTCGCAGAGAGGTGTCGCTCTCACTGGAAGACAGTTGTCACGAAGTAGATCTGCCTGACACCTGCAACATGAGATAATAGTCGGTTTTTAATTTCGGCTGGTTGTGTTCTTCTGGAGGACATTAGGGGCTCCAGCCTCGCAGGGAAACGGGGATTTTGCCGTGTGGGTCCTGGCGTTGCATTCCAGCCCCTTCGGTTGAAGGTCCCCACTACAGAAACAGTTACTTTTTGATATTTCATGGAGTATCAAAGTACTTGCCATTGTCGGTAGGAACTCCATAGGAACTCCATGCTAACTTTATCTGCAATATATGTCCAGAAGAAGACCAGAAGAAGCACGACAAAAAGAGAAGAAGAAAGAAGAATTCGCTGAAGAATAAAGTGATCGACACGGCCTGACAGCGCCACCACAATGAATCAGCCAGTCACGCTTCTCTGGCGGGCCTGGAATCCAAGGACGACTTTGATGAGGTGCCTGGCCCTCAACACCGTCACAAGTCTTAATATAGGGAGGTGTATTTTACCCATTTATTTACTGCATGCGTCACAACCATATATTGAACAATTCCTATCCTCGTGAGAAAGCGGCAATTTAACCCATTTTTAACACTTGTTGAGTTGCTGAACCATGCCAAGCTAGCTTAGTATGAAGATAGTTAGCGGGTGCAAGATGGACCATCTAGTGCTTATCGCCAGGCCATCCTACTGTCCTTATTCCTAATTATCGTGCACATAAGAACTCACAAAGTTCATAGGGAATAATGACGATTCATGCTTTATAGAAAAGAGAAAAATGTACAGCCTGCCAGTGATCAGAATTAATCCCCATCATCACCATCAAGTAGGGCGCTATCCGGGCTGATGATCAGGTGCCTGTACACGGGCCGCCAGCATGTCTACTTCATCCAAATATCGCATACTCAGCACGAAGGCCCCTCGATCCGGCCCGACACTTAACCAACGCTCCAGATCAAACTTTATGGGATCGGAAGAAACAGTCGGATCAACGTGCATCCAGTACGTGGTCATCGAGATGGGGTTTTGAAGGTCCATTTGCCAGTCTGGCCTACAGGTTTCTGAAACGGGACCCGGTGATACTCGCGCCTTTGGGGATCACCTAGCCTCCATAGTGGATGATATCGTCCGGAAGGACTCGTGGCACTCGTTTCATCGACCTGGCACCAAGACGGAGACTTTCGTAGATGCAAGCTGTGAGATACAGTGGTTTCTGCAGGGCGTACCAGGAGGCAGTTGACTCGGGGTAGTCTCGCCAGCAGGCAGCAATTTCTTATTGCAGGTCTGATACTGGTTTTCATTCACTACCAAATGCCTGATGATAGTCTTAACGGTGTGTGAGACACGGAAGATGCCGTCTTGCTAGATGAGCTGCATGCAAAGGGATCCTCGCCGGTCAGAGGCGCTCTGTGAAGTGGCTGATCCGGAGACATCTGTTGTAGGACTTACTGACTGATACGCACTCCAAACGACAAGCAACGGATACTTGTGCGCCCTTCATTTTCATGGTTGGGTCTTGCAACTCTTTCCGGAACGTCTGGCGTCTGGCTTTCTGACCCCATTGTTATAAGCCAAGGCGACTATGGGCTTGAGGCCCGTAGTCCGTTGGAGACCAATCTCACCTCTTCCCACTCACTCAACTCTGGTACGCGGCGTGCGAGAAAGGTGATTACTGGAGAAGATAGCATTCTTTCACCCGGAACAAGTTAGTACACGTATTATGGTGTAGCCTGGTGTCTGGACCTTCCTATCGGGCGAGAAACAGTAGATTGGCGAACAGTTGGACATGTATCAGGCCGGACTTTGTTCGGCGGACCTGGTGTATCGTCATAATACTGGGGGCAAAAAGAAGACAGAGAGAAAGGCGGTGGGCAACATACATGAGATCGTTGAACGTCGGATTTCCCACGCAGTTTGAGGGCTTCTGAAGGCCGCCTACATCACAATATCTAGAACATAAGACCATCTGGTGAGTGTGAGCCAGGCCGTTGAACACATCCTCCAGCCATCTACACGCACCGATTGCAAGTGACAGACAATCTTCAGAGGCGGATTGCTAATTTTTAGTCAATATATAGCCTTTTCGAAGATATCGGCTGGCTGGTCATTGCAAAGAGTCTCCCCCCAATGATCTCAAGCAGGTCCATGAAATGACGGTCTAACATCGCAAGTCTCTAGCCTGCTCTCTTGAATCTTTCTCAAGACGGGTGCATTTTTATATACCATAATCCCACGCTTCCGAGCTTCTTCAAATCAACAGGAGAGACAATATAATTTGTAGGTCATTCTATATCAATAACTTGAAACTAGCAGAGTAAATCAGGAAAGGAATGGACAGTAAAATCTCAGCAGCACAGCAAAATGAAATGAACAAATGAAGAGCAAGCATCAATAATAGATAATCCCCCAACCCAGTCCCAAACTAATCCCCACAGCAATAGCAATACGCGCCATCAGTGCAACATTGCGGAAAAGCCCCATGGCAGCACACAGCACCCGAACAAGGCGAGGAGCACACATAGCAGTCTAACCTTGTCAGTTCAAGCCAGTCATCAACTTCCTCGAGGTGAGGTAGGATGCGTCGAAGACAGGGAGGGAAGGAAACCTACGACTGTCGTCCACGTCCAACGCACTGAAAACTGACTGGTCCGTCCGCAGGGGCTCGATCTTGGCGCTATTCGATGTCTTTTTCAGCGCTAGTGAGATTTGTGTCAGTTCCCCTATCCAAATCAAAGCAGTGAGAATGGAGACAGGACCTACACGTAGCCTGGTGGTGCACAGCCGATGCACCGAGTATGAGCGTCGTAAGGCTGATAGTTTTCATCGTATGGCGTAGATATAAACACAACTGGGATAGGTGCAAAGAATATCGAGAGATATCATGTTGATACTGGAGGATACATAATTATTTATCTTAGTTGGCGGAGTCAGCCGTGGTTGTCATCTGGGCTGCTATGTAGATACGGTCATCTGAATGGCGGAGGTCAGATGATAGCGGTGCGCGGAGAGCTGCACGTAATCTCGCTCAACACATGAGTAGGTATGGTATTTATATAATATTGTTAAGCTCGCAGTACTTCTTTTGCATTTAAATAAGAAATTTGGGTTTTATCTCAGTTTCATGATGCTTGTGTCCAGTGACTGGGTCGAATCGGGTGAGGGGGTTATCTGCGCACGCGAAGACCCGGTATGAATTACGGACAGCGAGTGACAGGCAGTTCTTGATGACTGCGCACCTAGTAGATAAGATTTTATACTCATAGAATTCTTAAGAGAATTAGTAGAATGATCATAATGTAAACATTTACGAATAGATGAATATAGCAATAGGTTTCATGACTTCTAGGTGTTTATACATAAAACCACCACCACTATATATATGAGCTGTAGGACTCCCGCGTGGCCACTATACCGCTCGGCCAAAAGGATATCATAGACCAACTCTGTCGAGTTGGTCATGAATAGTGGCTTATATATCACGTTGGGATAGACAACAAGGAAGATCTGCAGCAATAACTTTAACAAGATTTATTGCCCATAAGATGAACACTCCTGGCTATTGGCCTGTGGATCTCCGCAAAACGCATCGGAGTATGTATACTTTGGCGCGTCCCGAACTGGCGTCTTCACGATTTTGAATTGCGAACGTATCCTCGAATTGGTGGTGCATAGGACAGGGTGTATCTAGAACGTTGCTCTGAAATTAGAAACAGATCCAGCCCCTGCTTTGAAGACCAACCCTTATTTTGTGAGGTGGACATAGACATGAATTATTTTGGTAGCCTGTTTTCTTGTCCGTTCTCGGCCACTATAGTATAAGCAGTCCACACAATTACATTCACATCCAAAATTTACATATGGCTGTGTATCCATTCATCCTCCGCTAGCTCCCTAGCGGAACTACGCTTGCCGGGCTCCCACTGTAGCATTTTGCGCATGAAATTTAAGAATGCCTCTCTTTCCACTTTCCCCTTCAGACTAGTTTCCCTATTCTCAAGCGGAACCCGATGTGTCAATAATTCTGGAGCGAGGAAAGCACCTAGAGTCATGTAGTTAGTGGACTTGGACGCCAAAATTCACTGGATATAGTATTTACCTTCGCATGAAAAGAATTTATCTCGTAGCTCCCCTTGGGTAAGAATGCTGGGAGGCGGGGGACCAAGAAGATTGATCATCTCGGCAAGGTGTGCTCGACTTCGGTACGTCTCAAATGTAGGGTCTTGGCCCGTAAACAAGGAGCCACCTTCGTATATATCCCAAATCTATAACTCAACTATTAGCAATTTTTGCATCATAATCAGGGTGTTTGTCTTACCATGCATCCCACATTCCATATATCAGCGCTATACGTCCATGGAATCCCTAGAATCACCTCCGGTGCTCGATAGATCTTAGGTTGAATGAATATCGTGTGGTGTTGAATACCGAACACGGCCGAACCAAAATCGCAAAGGACTGGGGCACCAACTCGTTTTGGTACTTTGAGTTCCTGGGACATATAGATGGTTCGCCCGTCTGTGTCAACCTCTTTACTGGGAACGGGTCGCTGAAGTTCGTTCTCCTCGAAGTCAGAGAAGGCTGATTCATCATTGATACCGAACATAATATTATCGGCCTTGATATCTAATGGGGAGGTGCAAGAATTAGAAGTAGTAGGAGGAGGGCAATATTAGGCTACAAACCAATGTGTGCGATCAGGCATTCTGTGTGAAGATAATCCAATGCCAGAAACAGGCGATGAAGAACGACTGCAATGACTGCTGAGGGTAGCCTCTCCACTGGGTTGCGGCGTAAAAAAGTCAAAACACTCTCCCATAATGGGGGATGCACAAGGCATCGATGCTTGTCTTTAGGTCCATCGACGTAAAATGTGTCAAGTAGAGTTCTTATGACATCGCGACCGGGATGGCCGGTTGGGGATTGCTCCATATGTCTATATATGTTGAGCTCGTTACCGAGCTGCTGGCCCATAGACGAAGCCTGGATAGAGATTCTGAGCATAACATAACGACGGTTGCTATAATGACAGTGTATAGTATCTCAGATTAGCCATTTATATAAGAAAAAAACCATGAAGGTTCTGACTCCATGTCCCGTGCAAGCCACGCAGTTAAAGTAGAGCCAAATCCCAGTTTGCCAATGACTTGGTACTGGTCCTTGATGATTTCTCCTATTTGAGTCGGACAATACTGTGAGACGTTATAGTCTGGGAGTGTCTCTTCCTCAATTTTGTGCCATTCAGGTATCCGAACGAAGTCAGTGTTGGAGAAATTCAAAGGTTTCCATCTCCGCCCGAGCTGGGGTAAAGATCGCAGAAGTGATGAGAACATGGTCTGAGGGAAGGAGAATAGCTTTGTCGTGTAGCAAATCTAAGAGCGAAGAGGTAGCGGAATAAACTGATGTAGACTTGAGAGTGCTAATCATGTGCTGATCGCTAAACAGTAAACAGACACGCCAGGGGTGAAGGGTGACAAGGATCCCCAAGTCAGGTGATCTCGCACCAAAAAGATCCATTGCAAAGCGCGTACGCGTGCTTGGTTATTTAACATGTTATTAGGAATCCTAAATGACTACTGTATAGCTATCTCTCAGAGATATATTACTAGATATAGTTCTACTTGGTTGAAGACAAATCAGATGATATCTATCCATGCCTGTCTGGTCTATTACTTATCAAAGAACAACAACAGATATCTTCTTTAGAAAATAAATAGATCAGACCAGAACCATAGTCATACTAAAAAAATAATTAGGTTTATCTCCCTACAAGTTTTCTATGTACAGCAAGTAGACCAGTAAGCTTTGTTATCACATATATTTGACCCACTTTACTACCAGTTTCGTAGCTATTTCCAAGAGCACATTGAAGACCAAGATAATGCAAGTGTTAACCCGCATATGATTATTATAATGTCTCGTACCCTGTCGCCCTGAAAGCAGAATGATGGTGATATTTCGTCCCGGGACTCATCCGGGTTTGGCTGAATCGGGCCTGTGGATCAGGGATAATATCAAAACAGAGTCCAACTATTCATCCTGGCCCCCACATTTATTCACATTTCCACTACTTGAATCCAAGCGCGGGAAACGCTATCGCTAACATATCTAACATTGAATTATCCACAGCACCAACGTGTCAAGAGTTGTCAGTCAGACCTTACTCCGTACAACGTAGTAGATTGCAATACCCTATGCCCTATCGCCCTGGACCGAGGATAGCCCCACCGACACGAACCAAGTGGGCTGGAATGAAGACCGTCATGATTGCGAGAGAACTCCGCCATATTTCTGGCACGTCACAGCGCAGCGCAACATATCTACAGCTCATTGATAAGACCGTCTCCTCGACCTTAGCAAATTACATTAAGCAACCCAGTTCCAGAACCCTAGAATATCCGATGATCGATAGTATCTTAGATCAATCGACGCCATAAAACCCAATGATAGAGACGACCACGATGGCACGACACGCGTCATATCAGCCTGGCTAATGACACAATACAGCGTTCTTGGTGTCCGAAGGATCTAGACCAGTCCACAGCTGATAATCAGCGTGGCGAGCGCGAAACAAGACGACAGGTACAATGTCAACGGCGAAAAGCGGAAGACCAGTGGACTAGAAGGATCGATGGAATGTGATCGACCAGAGCGATCAAGCGATGAGCTCACGATAGACACGAGTTAGAATCGTGATTCGTGGCGATTCATCATCAGGCCAGGTGCCTGATACAACTTCAAAAAGGGCCATGCGTGATCATCGCGGACAGTTAACGCGCTAGACAGGGAAGAATCAGAAAGAGTGGCTAATCTGCATGTATCGCGTGGTTGGATGATGCATCCTTGCCATTCTTACCCAAGTGGTAGGGCTTGCGAGTGTGTCCAACATAAATCTTAATTATGTCACGGTGACTCATCTGCCGGGCATCGGGTGACGTTATGCATGACCGATGAGCTCGAATTAGTGTCTCTTGAGTCTTGACATGTGCCGAGATATAAAATTCTTCAGGGTCTATGTCCTATAGATAGTAATAGACTGTCTCTAAAAGGGAAATAGAAAGATGAAAATAAGTTAAAAGTTCAAAGAATGATATCCCTGAATGACATTATTGAATGGTAAATGTCGCAAAGGAGCGCGGCAGCGGCTCGGTCTACCTCGGCAATTACTCGATTGGGCAAACAGTAATATCAATAGGGAAAATTGACAGGGGTCGGAGACAGGGGAGAGAGGGGCCGATAAGCCCTGCGATAGAGGGACGGCTTTCCGAACCGGAGAGGCCGAGGGAGAGATTTGATGAACCGACTCGGTCAGGGTCTCAGGGTCAGTCCTTAGTGCCCCATCCCGAGTGGCGCAATCTTAAGATTAGTGCCAGCCCGGTACATCAGGCGGAAAACTCTACCCGCTAAACTATATCCATGGTCTCCTGTAGTTGATCTGCTAGCTAGCGGGCTGGCGATAATCGTCGATATTCGCAGACCCTACCCCTTCCGGTAGAGGATCGGCGGCATGTGAAAGGATCACAGGCCGGGTCTGTATCTGCAGACCAGCTCATACTACAACTATCAATTTTTATATAAAGCTTTGGACCCATTCTGGAGACTCAATGGCTTGGTAGATGATTATTCTCATAACGATTTTTCTTTGTTGATTCGTTTTCCGTTCTAAACTCACGCATCTATACCACAAACCCCAACTTATAATCAGTAATTGCACCAACCACAACCCTTACGATGGCGTCCAACATCCCCGGGAGAAGCATTCTGCGCATCACGCAGGTGCTGTTTGCGCTGGTGGTTTTTGGCTTGACTGCTTACAGTACGTCTCCCCATACTCTGACGTGGTTAGAGAGAAACCCCACTAACTCGCCCAGTCTTCGTCACATACCAATTCGACGACATTGCCATCTTCATGTTCGCCGTCAGTATCTGGTCCGCCTTCTTCGCGACGCCATACCTGTCTCTGGCCCCCGTGCGATTCGACCACGCCGCGAAACACATCGTGATCCCCGCCGTCGAGACCTTGACCACACTGCTCTGGCTCGCGGCGTTCATCGCGCTCGCGACCAAGCTCCTTCCTGCCGATCAGTGCAACTTTGCTGGCTGCAATGCCTCCCAGGTTGCTGTTCTGTTTGGTTCATTTGAATTGTATGCACATATCCCACTCATGTTCTGGCCCCGGAAAATCCGGGGACGTCGTCCAAGAAATACAGCTAACATGGATATAGTGCTCTCTTCACAGTGACGACCGTTCAATCGTTCCTCGCCCTACGCAGTGGGCGTCCGTCTACCGCACCGACAAAGGAAACGCAGGAAGTTTAGAGCAACGAAGAGGTGCAAAGATGGGCTGGATCCAGTGGTTCATTAACGAAAGTATAGAGGCTGTCTTGATGGCAGCATGCTTGACGCGGGTATGATGTCTAGAGTTTTGTAACGACCGATTTCCTATTTATGTAATTAATGTAATGACGACTCTTTTGTTGAATTGTGACTTTTTCAAATGGTGTTTTTTCCATCGTAGATAGCTTGAATTGTGTTTCTAACTTTCTTGTGTGGAATGTTGTTGAGTGAAATTGTCAATGATTTGCATGTGATAGCAAATATATCCCTGGCGGTAGCAATTCTAGGCAATCAGATACCAGCTAGTCCTAAGGGAGTCTAGTGGATATGGGATGTCATGCAGCTGCACAGCTGACACATCATCATTACTGTTCATAAAAAAAAATGACATGGGCCGATGATCGCCTATCGGATGACTTCCTAACTCACACCACCAGGTTCTTCCTCCACTCTGCCTGTCATGGTCACAATAGAGCAGAGAGTATGCGCCAGGTCAACAGCATGAGGCTGTCTTTATGTGCTGTAATTTTGTTCATACAGGATGTTGTTGATAGTATGCAAAGGTTCGCGTTCCGCGGAGCCCGTGATCGGCAGCCAGACTTCCATCCGAGTACGGGTAGAGCTTTGGGATATTTGACGGCCTGCAGCTGCAAGACAGATCATAAAATGATATCAGTCATATTCATGCATACCAATATCAGGCGGGTCATTCACAAAATACATTGATGAAATGGATTAACCATGACTGATTGTTTACAATCCATTCCATTGTCTTTTCACGTATATAGATGCAGTCTATACGATATCGGCGATGGCCCAGTATGAAGCGCTAGGTTTATCTCAGCTACTCGAAACAAGAATGTCTATTGAAACCACTGCAGCACAGACATCAACAGGACAACATGCATGGCTGTATCAGTATCCACAGATCATATAATTCACTTGAGACAATCGCGCTTGCAGATGATCTCGGGACCCGAGGACTCCGGAATCCGAGGCATCACATACTTTTTCCAACACCCTTTCATTCGAGGCCAGTTGTTTTCAACCTTTATCTGTCTTGAACAGACGCCATACACCGGCTGATTCTGTCTGGCATCTCTCACGACAATGTCGAACCTCGATCCTGACAAGTTCGAGTTTATACAAACTCCGCCTGCGGCATGCACCACCCCGGCGGAGGACTGCGGCGTGCGGACGACCAATGTCGGTCACCTTGAACATCAATTCTGCACAAACCAAACGCCGCTGACATTGGTAGTACCCTACGATCAAAAATGGCCCTGTGCCAGCCGACTCCGGCAGCAACGACAGCTTCCCGCTGGCCCCGATGATTCTCGCCCTCGTCGCCGTCCCAGGCTACTTCTCCTACACGCTGGGAGGCGGTATCTGGACGACGCTCTTCCTCGCCATCTTCACAACAATCCCCATCCTAATGGCCTTCTGGACCGTCGCCTCCACCATGGCACCACGTAAGAATACCAAAGCGAGATACGCAGGCCGCCCAGTCGAGCACTACCTGCGCTTCCACAGCGAAGTCGACAGAGCCCGGTACCATGGCCACAACCGCATTCCCATGGAGACGTTCTACGAGAAGTACTTCGACGGCGAGGTCGACTTTATCGGAGACGCGCTGGAGTGTCTCGAGTTCAGACACGACTGGGCTAACTTCCGCTTCACGATGGGGCTATACAAGCAATTCCTGTTTCGGTTTCTACCTGCGCTCATCTTCCACACGCGTGCCCAAGGTCTGATATTTCATATCTACCCAAAGAGATCACAGCATGACTGACATCCCTAAGACAAAAGCCAAACGCGAGACAACTACGACCGCGGCAATGATTTCTACGGGTGGTTCCTGGGCCCCAGCATGATCTACACATCCGGAATCGTCGGCGACCCACACCGCGAGGAGACCCTCGAAGAGCTCCAAAGCAACAAGCTCGCCGTTGTATGCGAGAAGATCGGCCTCCAACCGGGCGACACACTCCTCGACATCGGCTGCGGGTGGGGCTCGCTCGCCAAGTACGCATCGCTGCACTACGGCGCGCACGTCACGGGGGTAACTCTCGCGCAGAACCAAACCGCATGGGGCAATACGGCACTGGAGCGCGCCGGCGCATCACAGAGCAAAATTTTGTGTCTCGACTACCGCGATGCGCCCAAGGTGACCGGCGGATACAAGAAGATCACGTGCTTGGAGATGTCGGAGCACGTCGGGGTGCGGCAGTTCCGCACCTGGCTGCGGTACGTGTATGATATGCTGGATGACGACGGAGTGTTCTATATGCAGTACTCGGGACTGCGGCGGTGCTGGCAGTATGAAGATCTCGTGTGGGGCCTGTTCATGAACAAGTACGTCTTTCCGGGCGCGGATGCCAGCACGCCGCTGGCGTGGGCTGTTGACCAGCTGGAGGCTGCTGGATTTGAGGTCAAAGCTGTGGATACGGTTGGCGTGCACTATTCGGCTACGATTTGGAGATGGTATCGGAATTGGCTAGGGAATCGGGATAAGGTGGAGGCTGCTTATGGAAAGCGATGGTTCAGAGTAAGCCTTTTCTTCCTTTATTTCCTCTTTCCTCCCCGTCCATTCCGTTCTCACATATCTTGGGCTGGCTAACAATACAGATCTGGGAATACTTCCTCGCCTCCTCAACCATTACTTCCCGACAAGGCGGCGCGACTTGTTTCCAAATTACATTGGTGAAGAACATCAACTCGACGCATCGCGTGGAGGGCATCGAGACACAGTCT
The DNA here is from genome assembly GCA_002850765.1 of Aspergillus taichungensis. Taxonomy (NCBI): domain Eukaryota; kingdom Fungi; phylum Ascomycota; class Eurotiomycetes; order Eurotiales; family Aspergillaceae; genus Aspergillus; species Aspergillus taichungensis. Next base: position 232,878 of record KZ559509.1, on the reverse strand, counting down.
GGGGTCCAAGGGGCTCTGCAATCAGCGCGTAGCCGTACTGCTAGAGGGGAGATACCCTCTGTTTTGGCTTCGAAGGCTTGATCACTGCTTTCCAAGGATGCGGGTAATCTCGATCATCATATGAGAGTGAAAATATCGGATAGAAGACGTGTGTGTGTTGTCTAGGGGTTCCAGAAATGGGGCTAAGATGAGACAACCTGAGTATCACACGGATAGAATCATAGAGCATGCCAATTGGGGGTAGAAATGAGACTGGCTGGTAGGCTTATCACTGAGCCTGTGTTCCACTGCATTACCAGTCTATACTCTTTCCATGCGACAAAACGATTTTTCCCATATACACCTGCGGGGATACACTGTTTATTGTAGAGCCCAAAGATGTCTAGATACCAGCGAACGTAATCGGTGGAACGATATATCACCTAGCGACCTTATCCTTGGCCGACAACAAGCAGGTGGAAAGCTTCATTCTCTTACACATCACCACTATACCGCCAGGGATTTCATCAATTTCATTGTCACAATCGAACCATTTCATTGTATGTCTATAGCATCTTGTCATACGGGACAACTGACGTTAACAAGATACATCAATCATGTACTCAACCCGCAAAACCCAATATCGTGCATTCTACACTCTATCCTCCACCCTTCTTCGAACTTCCGCTCGAAATAGTCAAACCCTTGGGATTTGCAATTGTCCGTCGCAAGAGTCCCACGCGCCCAATCGTAGGACTGGGCGGCTCTTGGACCATCTCCCGGTCCGCATCCATCCACTGGTTGTGAACGCTTGTCAATTGTATGATAGCCGTGTATGCAGTGCTAGCATCGTTCTCTATAACTGACAGACGGGGGAACACAGAAATCGCACGACAATTCTTGTATCTCTTGCTGGCACCGTTTTCCGCAGTGGCTTTATCAGACCCGGGAACTGCAAACGGCAACCACACGTCGTCGGCCAGGGGTGGCTCGAAGTCTGGCTCGAATCGACGACGGCTGCACTGGATAGGTTTCCAGATTTCAGACGCCTTCTGCACAACCTTTCTGAGAAATTCGTGGAACGTGTGACGTTGATCTTCGGCGAGGAGCTCATCTAGGTACGCGGACACGTTGCGTACGACTAAATGGACGTTCTCAACACATGTCCTTGCCTGAGTATCTGAATCCATCGAAAGGAGCATGGATCGACAGAATGATTCTTTCTCGCTATCTTTCGCGGCCTGGTCGTTGAGAAATTGTCGAAGTTTGTTATCGTCGTCCGTTGGTGTGATGTAGGTTGGCTGGAAGATGTACTTGTCGATCTGTCGGGCCAGTATGGCGAGGATGAAAGCAAGTCGCATCTGTTTCGCCGCCTGTGTGTTGGAGCATGGGAGGGGGATTTGACTCTCCCGAGCCAGATCAGTCTGTCGGAGCTTCTCCCATGCTGCGGTATTCTGTCATTGAACTGGCGTGTTAATCCCTCCTTTTTTCTCCATCATGGAACGGGTGGGTACTTACGCGTAGAGCATCGCTAGGGAGATCCGCTGTCAACCGTGAATACAGTTCGGTTTTCGCATCTTCCCACAGCCTCACGAAGTTGTCAAGCCTGATTAAGTTAGTCTTTCACATTGCGACTCCAGTCCAAAGTGTGCACTTACAACTGATCCTCATTGGTTTCCATGTGTCCAGCTGCGAAACCTTCGATCTTTGCCAGGCCCGCCTTGGTCCTCTCTAGAGATTCCTGCAGCTTGTGTGACTCGTCTTTCAGATCTTTGGCCTTCGTTTGAAAAGCAGACAATTTTTTCTCCAAGGCGACACCTTTCTCCTTCATCGTGTCAATGGTGGTGTCTCTTTCTTTGAGTTTGTGCTGCAAGGCGTCGTAATCTTTTTGGGCAGTTGCCAGCTTTCCTCTCTGGCTGGTACCGTCCAATTCGAGATTCTCCACCTGTTTTTTGAGCTCATCAGCGGTCCGCTTCAACTGAGTGATGTGCGTCTCCTTCTCCTTGACGGTGTTTTCCAAAGATTCGACAAGGTTCTTGGTTTCCTTGTGACTTCTCTTCTCCTTCTCCATATGATCATGCATCATGTTGAGTGCTATTTCTTTGCGTTCTTCTTGTTTGCTTATCTTCCTCTCGTTGGTCTCAGTCATCTCTCTCAGCTCGTTTCTCTTTTGCTCTTCCAGCGCAGCCATCTCACTCTTTAGCCGTCCAATCTCTTGGTCTTTGGTCGATACCTGGTCGCGCAATTTGGTGTTTTCAGTATGGATGGAAACAACGGCATCGAATCCTGCAGCAGAAGCCAACGCTTTCAGTTGAATGAAGAAGTCTTTCACAGCTTGCGCATCCGGCTTGTTCTTTGGCTTTGGCGACAGGGGGGGGTTCTTGGATGACATTTTCAATCGAGAATTGAGAACTTGGGGCTTGTACCAGACGGACGAAATTCGGCGATGTTATCGCAACGTTTATATTCCTCATTCAACAACGCAATTCTCCCGGGCACATCTTCATCTCACTGCCATCTCCCAGTTTGACCAAATGCACCTTTTATGGCCCACTGATGTGATCGCGTCATCAGTCATACCAAGCCTACCCAAATGTCAATCGGCATTCTAGTACAATGGTCAAGCTACTTCGACGTGGCACGGCCTCTTTGGGCGTTAAGCAAACGCATATGATACTAATACATTGCGTGTTAGCTTTCACACTCGTTGAACCAGCAGCAAAAATCAATGACCTCAACACTAACACTGCAGGGCTCACCAACATCCAGACATACCAGCACAACATGCACCGCGAGAGCGCACGGAACTCCAATCCAAGTGGGAGGCATCCCAATATACAGCCCACCAGTCAATCGCAGAGCGAAAGCAAAAGCTACGTGTTAGCGAGCACATCGTTCGCAGAATCCGCTAGACCCCATCCATAGCATCAGCATCACCGCGGCACGCACATTCAAGCGCTGAACGCCGAATTAGGTGTATTGTCGACGACAGCGGGGTGCCTATTCGAGCCGACTGCACGACCAACCTCATCCCGCCTGTGGGTGATTGATTCCGCACATAGGGCAGATAATGATGCTGCATGTATATCAACCCAGCTGCCACAGCAATAAGGTTTTGGACATGGGGCTTCTAGGTCGGTCTTTAAGGCTGGGGTTGGGCGATCTTGACCCCGCCTGATTGTTTTGGGCGTCTACCTTATGTGATGAGTAAGTGTGTATGTATCTATTTGGTGGACGAACTGGTAGTCTGGATTTTATCACATTTTATTGGTTTAAGAATCAGTAGCGCCCCTCTTGGTCATGATCGCCAAAGCGAGAAATCACATACGGGCCAGCTATGTCGATACGAGACGGCTGTTAGCAGTACCCAGCAAGATTTCTCGGCTTGACTATGGCGGCGCCAAATTGACGTTCCCTATTTAACGAAAGAAGCTTAGCCCACCTTATCTTTATTATTATTAGACCGATATATCTTCGTATATACATTGATTGCGTCAGCCCATGCGTGGCCGCTTTCCATTCCCTCTCGGCTCCTACGGTGGCATGTTGTAAACATCCCACGGCCGGCTGGTCTGTACAATGCACATTCATGTAGTCCCTGATTCAATTTTCGACCTGCCATGGGTCCTCGCCATTGTTGACCGCTTCCTTGAAATCGGCCCAGGTGGTACCATTGTTGGGCGGATCATTGTACTCCTGCAGGTCCGTGGCCCAATCACTGCTTCCACCCATGTTGAGGTTCTTGTAGAGGGTTCTGCGCGCGGTTTTGATGGCAGGGCTCATGTAAGCGGCCCACTGGTCATTATCGTAGACCAGGATACTGCTGTGGCTGGTTGACTCGACATATTGCTGATTAACTCGGCTGGAGTTACTGATGATCTCGTTTATCTCCGCATCAGCTAGGTAGCCCCCCATGGCGGTGCATACGCCTTTTGTAGCCGGCGAGTCATTAGGGGCTCCCGTAAAGAAGCACTCTGATCCATGGCAATTGGGATCGGCCATGGCGAATGATCGAGCATAACTGGCCATGCCAACAACTACTTTGTTTGAAGGGACACCCGCTTTGGTAATCTGAACAGATGCGAAGACTTTTGTCAGCTGTGTGCTTGATGTACGAGGACAGGTTCCGTTGGAGAATGCTCACCATGACCATCGAATCCATGGTTTCAGTCAGATTGACATGGCTGCGAAGGCACATACCCGAAGGGCAACCACTTTGGGTATTATTGTTGCCTGCGTCCCACTTCGCAACAATAGTCAGCACCGACAACTTTGAGAGCCAAGTAAAGGATGCTTACTTGTCCATGGAAATCGTAAGTCATATAGACGATATAATCGACAATTCTGCCAATCGTCTCAATTGGGAAATTTCTCAAGTAGTAATAAGAAGACGGCGCCGCAATTGAAACCGACTTTCCCCGGAGCAAGTTTTTGAGAACAACGAGAAAGGCGAGATAGTTCTCTCCGTCGTCTTTATCGGCAGGGGGAATGCCTGGCATGTCAGAGGCCTAGTTTAAACTATATTAGCCAACATGTGTATGTCTTCCTGCCTGGACGACTCACTCCTGGATATTCCCAATCTATGTCGACACCATCAACACCGTGATCCTTAATGAAGTTAGCAACGTTAGTGGCAAATTTCAGTCTATTGGCGGGTTTGACGCCCTGGCGGAAGATGTCATAAGTGGCGGGACTGGTGGAAAAGCCCCAGCCGCCAAAGGAGAGAACCTTTTTGGGGCCAGAAACTTTGAGGAAATTCGAAAACTCGTATTCCATGATCTTATCTTCAAACACAACTTCATAGTCGTCGGTGAGTGTGGCGAACCCAAAGTGCAGATGCGTGTACTTGGAACCATCAATCTGTAGGGCGTCCTGGTATAAACATTCACGACCATTGAAATTGTACCCCTGGTAGTATGCGATATTTCGAAAGACTTCGGGGGCATCACTACGAACAAGCTGAGTGCCGCAGTTGGAAATGCAACCATTTGTGCCTTTCTCGGCTGACCCTGGCGCACCAGTGTTCGTGTCGATGCAAAATTCGTCGGTAATCCCACACTGGCCCCAGACATTACAGCAGGCATTCAACGGACATGGGTTGAGATGGGTGATATTGGTCGTATCTGGCGGGGTGGGAGTGCCGGGCATTTGAGGGCCACAGACTGCGTTCTCCAAAGGGGCGGGCATGGGCGGCGTCCCCGTGCTGAGACACATAACGGTGCCCCTCCAAACGTTTAAACATCCATTCCAACCCCATGTGTTTTTGTTGAACTCTTCCAGATCGTCGACAGACAAGCTGTACGCAGCAGCCAGGTCGGAACAGTTGTCATCCGGTTGAACAGTATATGTGGCACACGATCCGTCCGCTCCAGGCTTTGGCGCAAAGTCCGGCAGAGTACCCGATGAACAGCAGACATGCTGGCCTGGTCTGAGGGTCGAACAGAAAGTAGAACCGGGGTTGTACTTGGTTAAGTCTGCACTTGAAATGCCGCATCTGGTAGCCAACGCGGCGCAGCTATCACCGCCTTTAACCTGGGTAGTTTTGCATTCAGCCTGAGCGGCGACTCGCAGTGCTGCCGACTGTTTCGCACCGACCGCTGGTGTCGAGCTCGTAACAATCTTTGGCTTGGCTGCGGTGGCTGAGCTGAGCAGCGGCATAGTCAGGGCGGCCGTGCCGGTGATGTTCTTGCTATCAGGGAATGAGAGACAACCTCCTTTTGACCAAGTCTTCATCGCATCTTGCACGGAGGCGAAAGTGCCATTACTCGAAGCAATAAACCCAAACGTAGAGCCACTATCCCTTTCTGGGTCACATAGCTGCATAGCTACCGTCCCGGTGTTGACAGGAAGCTTGCGTATATTATGTTCTGCAGTCCTGAGCGCGAAGGAACTGACGCTTTCCTTCTGCAGGCCCTTGCCAATGTAAACACCAACCGAAGCCGAGCCAGATCGGGCAAGCAGGAACGTGCTGCTCTTGCTTGTTACTTGATCACCTTTCAGATAGTGGCGCATCTGCTCCGAGACCGCATTGATGTCGATTGCAGCCAATTTCCCCTCGGCCCACCACCCAATCTGGTAGGTGGAGTTCATGGACTCAACAGCGGTCTTGACTTGGTCTTGAGATTGTGGGAGATGTAACCAACCGGCGCCAGTCGATGCGCAGGCGTAGATGCGATGACGAGTTTCCGGGTCATCCACTTTGTCATATAGGGAAAAGTCATAAAACAAGGTCTGTTGGCAGGACTGCAACTGCTCAAAATTGTGGTACGCCGACCAATTAGATGGGTTGGGACCCGCGATATGGCATGTTGTGGGACAGGCATCACTTCCAGTATACCCGGGGCTAGCAGGCTTTCTGAGTCCTGGAGCCTCTATCGCCGAGCCACCCTCGACATACAGCAAGAGCCCTAGAACCCACGCGGATGTACTAAACCAAGTCGGAGTCATTGTGCCTAGGCGACGCCCTCGCCGTTATTGACAGAATAGTTTTCAGGGAATATGGTAAAAGTCAAAAAATGAGTGCGACAGAAAGCGTAACGACCAAAGAATGAAAGTGCCCGGCTGGACAGAAAAGAGTGAAAACGATGCGGGCGACGGGCCTAGTCTCACATCTTGGATGTGGTTTCTTCGCGGCTTTTGTATAATTTTCTTCTCCAGCTAGTCGACGGATATTTTCGCATCAATTCATCCAGCGTTTTCATCCCAATCTTTCGTTGATATCGGCCCTCGGGTCCGTTGAAAGAGTTTGCCGGCCATATTTCGACCAATCGCCATCTGGACAAGATCGTGCATATGGGAGTCCCAAGGATGTAATCAAGCGTCGCTTAACCTCATGGGCGCCACCCACCATCTTTTGGCCGGGTATAGCTAATCAAGCCTGCTGCAAGAGCCTCATCCTCCATTCCAAAGTAGTGCAGTCAAAGCGCTGACACTAGTTTGATGGAAGCGATTTAGCCTCGAGGCAGGACGCCATTCAAGCCCGGAGGGGTGCTCCGCCGGGACTTGGCATCAACGACATTTGAATCAAGTGTAATGAGGAGTTACATCGTGGACGCATGTCAGCATGCCCACCGCCATGGTAGTATCCACCTCATTTCACATGGTTCTACTTCGTTTCTATCGACCGACCAATCGATCCGTTTGACTAGAAAAAATGGAACAGTTAGTAGACTAACAATATCTATACCATCGTGGCCTGAACTGTAGTAATCTGACCTCTACAGTGTTGTCATTCCAGAAACCTCCCATGGCGTCTCTTGTGGCGCAGTGGCAATTTGCACGACAGGAGTGGAAATAAGTCCTCTGGAGTTTTTCTCAGAAAATTATATGTCTTCTCGAACATGGCTTCATTCGGACAGTTCCAGCGGCAGGGCGTGAGTTTGGTGTATGTGATATCAAGGTCACTGAGATCAAGTAGCTGTTCCCAACAGTTCCACCGTTTTTGCCTGTCACTGCCGTCAAGGTCGTAGTGTACCAATGAAAAAGCAGAACGTTCAGTCAAGGAACTTCACCGAGTCCAGCCGATCCAAGACCGTTCAATCAGGACAAGATGGGTGTGTTCTGCTTCGGGTAAAATGAAGACGAACGGACCACCTCGTGGTCATGCAGATGGTTCGGAATAGTTCCATGGTTGGCGGGTCATTCCGTCTCCCCACAGCAGCCCCCTCAGGCACCGAAGCCTAGTTTGGTCACGGGGTCGACGGGTGGATTCCCCGTTGAGAGAAACCTACTCCGTATGTTGCCTGGCTTGCCTCTTTTTATGCTAGTTAATACACTATTTCTCTTTGGATTTAGCTCTGACCAAGTACTTCTGGTATAATTCCATCCGTTGAAGCTAGTAACTGACTTGTCATCATACAGATGACAGGGTTGCGCTGCTAGTCTGAGATGGGAGAGAGGGGAAATTGGACCATGAGATGGCTGAATATCCGTGGAAATTGATACTGCAGTACCTCTCGCAAGTCAATACATTGATTATACATTGGTCTACAATCCCACACAAGACTATGCGAAGCTGAAACATGTATATCTCGATATGCGCCCGGGGTGAGTATGTCCCTCCCAGTAGGGCTGGCCCGTGTTACGGATCCCCCCGGATCAACGGTCAACGCCGATCTGTATCTGACGATTCATATCATGATCGTGTGGAGCACTACTATCCCAACATTAGTGTTTGTCCTAAGGCTCACCGGCTCATTCTAGTTGGTGCTTCCTTGGCAGTAGAGCATGGATTCCATGCTTGCCGAGCACAGTTTGCTTGTTCCGTCCACTGGTAAGCGTCTTTTGATTACGGCTAATTACCTTGGTATCTTTCTAGCCATGCATACGGAAAATTCGTCGGTCACTTGCCCCGAGAAAAATTGGATTCTGACATAACAATTAGATTCTCCCGGGATCCCAATGCATAATACTAGTACTGCATAAAGGCAAGTGAGACAAGTCAAAGTTAGAAGCGTGAATCTATGCAAGAACATACGAACCCTCCAATCATCACCGACACCCGCACCCCTCTGACTGGGAATTGTGCTCCTGTGGCTGCATTATTGGCGGCCGGGCAGCTCACTTTGGGCACGCAGCGAGGCAAGCCGTTGCCGTCAGAGCCGCGGACATACTCGCTGCAGTGGTGGAGTTGGTTTTGACCTTGCAAGAATTGACAGTGGCAGTTGGGGGCGTAATCACGACCCACGGAGCGCTCTCGTAGTTCTGTCCTGGGCGTCCAATAAACTCTGTGACGTTCTGTGCACGGCTAAGTGACTTTGGGGCAAATGCCGTCGTCCGTTGCGGCGCCGAAAGACGGCTGCGGGAAGCCGTTCTTGGTGGTATAGCAACTGTTGCGCACCTGGTTAGTTGTGTTCATGATGCTCTCCTTCCCAAAACCCTAGGAGCAACCCTTGTAGGGGATATCCCCGGCCAAAACTCAGGTTACATCTATGTGGAGAGAAGAGCTGGTGCTTGTAAATGCAACATACGGGTTGATAATGGGTGCATTGATTGACAGTAGGTGATATTTCTCCTAGCACAGATGCGATCTTCTTACTGGGTGCTATCGTTGAACTACTCCAAAACGTACGTGACCCCGGGGTGAGACACCCCACAAGAAGCGAGTTCTGCACGGCAAAGACAATCCGTGTCAGCGCCGAGGGGGCAATAGTCGCATTACGCGAAAATAAGACACCCGCCTCGACAGTGCCCCAAGTGGTGTAATTATTTGCCTCGGCTGCCGAAGCGAAGGCCTGCGACAGGGTCACAAGCATCCAGCTCGAATGAAACCCCATGCTGGTTGAGAGTGCGATTATGATCGCGAGATAGAGGAAGCTACTGCATCTCAGGAACAGTGAGGCTCTAACTCGATATGCTGGAAGTGGGGGGGCCTGGCTGGGCTGGACGTGGCTGAACTATCGGCATGATTTTATTACCCCGTTAGGTTGGAACAGAGTTAACGGTCCGCTACCCACCATCAAATGGCACCAAAGTGAGACAGCGGCCAATGTCGCTCTGCAGAATGGACGATACGGTAAGAACAGCCGAGAACTCCAATGGACGCATATTGGGTGAGTCAGATACACCTTCCAACATGGACAGAAGTTGAAGGGTTGCTGCCTTCGGGAAAGAGATATAAAAGCAGACAAGTGACCGCATGAACTCAAACCATCAATCACTCAATCTCTTTTCCTCTTCTTGCTAGGAAACAGTATCAAATCTTCAACATGGGTTACAAATCCGCCCTGATCCTGGGATTACTCCCTCAGCTACTTTCCGCTAGCATTGTCTGCGACATGTCTGCGGCAGCTTCCAAGGGCGATACCTGCGCGTCTTTCGTCGAGAAATGGGGCACGACCGTCGAGGATTTCCAGACCTTGAACCCTAGTGTCTCCTGTCCCAACCTCACAGAGGGCCAGAAATACTGTGTTATAGGCTCCGTAACCGGAGGTCCAGCCCCTACGTCGACCACCTCGACTACACTGAAGACCACAACCAAAGCCACCACCACCACCTCCTCGTCCAAGTACGAGCCCACTCAGCCAGGCGTCCCCGCAAACTGCGACAAATTTCACCTCGTCGCGTCCGGCGACCAGTGCGACACCATCGAGGCCAAATACGGCATCACTGACGCTCAATTCAAGGCCTGGAATCCCACCATTGACGAAGGTATGCATATCTCCCCCCAACAAAACTAGCATTGGCTTTGCAACTAACTGAACCTCACCCCAGGATGCACCAACCTCTGGTTGAACTACTACGTCTGCGTGCACATGCCAGACACCACAACCACCCCCACAGTGCCTGACCCGACGCCCACGCCCCCCGCCCCGCAGCCGCAGATGCCGGGCGTTGTGAGCAACTGCAAGAAGTTCTACAAGGTCAAGGCGGGTGATAACTGCTATACGATCGATACGGCAGCGGGTATCACTCTTGATCAGTTCCGCTCTTGGAACACCCAGATCGACGCAGGCTGCACCAACTTGTGGGTGAACTACTATGTCTGCATCGGTGTTTAATTCGATTAGACGTGTGGCCATCTATCATCTTAATGCCTGTTTTGGTGAGCGAAGTATGGGGGGCGGGTACATGACTCCATGACTAAGTGGATGGAGTCATTGGCCCTCTGGGCTTCTGTCCATCCTTTAGATCGCAGAACAATCTTCTATAATATTTCAATGCTTTAATAGTTTATCTATAATATTACTCGCAAGTCGAAGCCTTTTCTTAGTAATTCTTTACTGATAACAGAGATCTCTTGGTTAGTTCAAGATGCCACTGCTGCTTGATATAGTAAGTATTTAGTTAGCGTTTACCATATAGTGACCCTTTCAGATGTTCTCTCAATCTTTTGGCCGCATAAAAACGAAGATCGGCCTTGTGAAGGCTTACATATCGAATTTTTGGCGACGATTATGTCGTTAAGCATATCGAGGCAATGTACTACAGCCTATCTTTAGAATGGATCTATACTACAGCAAATGCTCCATGACCTTGGTTAAGCTTTTCAAGACTCGAACAGTCCAGAAGTGCGAAGGTATATGAAGGGACAAATAGAAAGAGAGATAGATCTCTGATTTAAGGTCATTTGTATACGGTAATAGTGCACTTAGATTGTACAGTAGAGGAAGCTAGGAAGACCCAAAATTGCCGTATATCCGTCCATAGTCGTCTCATCTTCAGGATAGCCATTCTTCCTCAGCAAAGATATAAACAAACAAACGACACCATCCGAGATACATTCCATCAATCACGCAAAAAAAGATTTGTCCACCCAACTAAGCGACAAAAGCCTCAGCGCGGACACCGGAGGGCGCAGGCTTAGTACTAGGACCCTGCGCCTTAGCCTCCCAAACCTCCCAGAAGCCATCACCGCCACCTAAACAGCGTCAGTCTCTTCCGTATATCGATGCATGTACGTTTGATACTTACAGGTAGACGAGGGCCAGCCATCGCAGCGGGTATCGCACTTCTCTTTATCGGCCTTGGAGTCTTCCGAGGGCGCCTCATCGCCGCACCAGCACTCGTTGCCGCCGGAGACGGCCGCGATGGCGGCTCCACGGTCGGTGCACGCCACGTTGCAGAGTTCAGTGCTCTCGTATTTAGAAGTTCCGAGGCTCTTCAAATCCCCTGAATCGCTGTAGCAGGTGGTGGTGAAGGCGGATGCAGAGATGCTGAGGGCCAGGATGGAGGCCAGGGAGAGAGTTTTGGAGAACATTTTGTTGTTGGTGGTGAGTTGGGTTGAGTTGAGTATAAAATGACGATTAATCGTTTAGATGGGGTTGGTATGCTGCGGGATGGTGTGCTGCTGAAGCACGGGATCAACGCCATATTTATATCCAGACTTCGAGAAAGGTGCATCTTGATCAGGGCTGAGTATCTTCGTTGTCGAGTTCCATGTGTTCTATTCTCGGTCTTCGATAGTCAGTGATGGGGCGATGCAGTAAACACTAATCCTGCGGCCCGAAGCACCCAGCCAGCTGAATGGCTGCTCCGGACCCAGTGATCGCCGTCTGTTTCAGCATTAACGCTTATGGTCTTTACCTTTGATGGCTGCGGTCATTCTTTCTGATTGTGGCTGTCTCGAAGAAGCAGCTCAGCACTTGCCCCATGGGGTTTAGGTTGTCGACGTCATGGGCTTGCGGTACGGTGATCGCAATACTGTTTGTGATATATTGTCTGACCTTGGCACTCTAAGCCCTCAAAGAGGATAAATCCTGATCCAAGTGGATTTCTGGCAAGTCTTACCCGTGAATCATATCTGTCTGGAAGTGGGTAGTTCAATCAAAATGGGAAGGACATGATTATCAATAACATCCTATTGTACTAATAATAGTTTCTGTAGAATACTAAAATCTCATGTTGATCGCAAGATGGATTTAATTGGTTTAGAGATTGGAATTTAGGTTCAGGTACAGTAGAGAGCTTCTATTCCTCAACATTCACCTCTATACCCCAACATTAACTTCTATTACTGTTCTTGTCATGGTTTTCTTGAAGCTTCAGAGAAGTTATCTATTAGGATGTTGAACAAGTCGTATAACTGGTAAGTCTAGTATCAGTCTACCGCTTCATCGGAACTCACCCGAGGATGGAAATAAGCATGTTGGCCTAAGAATCTCACGTCTCGAGCAACTGCGGGTGGCGTTGCAAGGGGTCTTTTATTTCCCGTCATTGGTCCAGTGTCAGTATCTGTCACACTATAAAGAATCCATGATCGTTTCAACTGCATTATGGCAAGGTATCATGGACCCTGCGGAGTAAGATGCTTGACGGTTGCAAGAAGGTACTAGGTGAATTATATGGCGTGAGAACCCTTTGTCGACAAACCTACTCCTATGATTCTCCCAACAAGTCTGAAGCCCCCATAATTCGTTTAGAAAGTCTCAATTTTTCAAATCAGGTACCACTCCGATCCATACACCGCTGACCTCGTGTTCCTGACCCACACCTCATATGACATGTTGGTCTTTTTATCATTATGCCTGGATACCATATGTTCAGTTTCAACTGTCCAGCCTGACGTACTTGTGGCTGTACTTTATTTTATTGTTTTACAATCCATGATCTGGGTTGACCAGATCTATAATTTCTTCTGTTCGATTGATCCTACCCACCGGGTCCTTACTCCTGGAATCTTCCCGTATTTCTTTATTTTTACACCAACGTCCTACCATGCATTCCACTGAAAGAAAGGTCATGTACAACGGAGTAAACCTGGCAGGTATCGCGAGATGCGGCAACCAAGTGCCGGCAAAGATAGAATTACCCCGCAGTGATTGGATCAAGACCCCAGACCCCGGACTGTCTAGCTCGGTAATGAACAGCTTGATCATGCTTAGAAATCGACTGTGCTGTCATGGTCCCACTTGTATCCTCGATTCTCCCTAATCTCAATTCTTCCAAATTTGTAGTTTTATTCACTTGTTGATTCCAATGGGTAACGCCATTCAACGTCAGCTAGTTTACATTCATCGCCATGACAGCAACTCCCCATGATCGAGCACCGTCACCCTCCGAGGACACGCCTCTAATTCGACGCGCCTCGGAGGAATTGCAAGAATCTAACGTTCCAATGACGTTTGCGAGAGGATTCGTCATAACCGTGACAATGGGGCTCTTTCTATTTATCCAAGGTATTCGTGGGTCTTTGGTTGCAGAGGAATGCGCATTGACAGAGTTCAGGCACCAATGTGTCGATGATGACCACGGCGCAATCGGCGATCTCCGAGGACCTCGACGCTTTCTCCGCCACTACCTGGTTTAATTCGGCCTATCTGGTATCTCTCCTGTCTTTGATATGCGGTGATTTGGTATTACAATACTGATCGAGAAAGATCGGGATGTCCAGTGTCACCCCTCTCGCAGGCCGCCTCTGTCAAATATTTACACCCCGCGTCTATGTGTTATTTTCCGCGATCATTCTATCAATAGGCTTGTTCGTCACGGCGGCCGCTTCTAGACTCGCTGTGTTTCTTCTGGGAAGAGCCCTATCCGGATGTGCAGGAGGTGGCTTGCTAATAACAGCAATCATCCTCTCCCTTGATCTGCCCAGCAAAAGGCGGAGAGGCGTCTTTATTGGGCTTATCAACGTGGGAGCAACCACCGGCATTGCGTCCGGTGCGGTCTTAGCAGGAATATTCACTCCTCTATACGGCTGGGTATGTCTCTCTGCCATCTACGAGTCAAGAACTAACGTGCTTTAGCGCTTCATCTTTTGGATCCAAGCCCCCCTCTCGCTTATACTGGGGCCCATCCTATATCTTTCTCTTCCCCCGCCGGATAGAGATGAAGGGTTATTCTCTCATTCCCTGGTGGCAAAGTTAGCCAAAGTTGACTACGCGGGTGCCCTCACATTGGTAAGGTTATCAACCAGAAACAACGACCTCATCTGACCTGACCCATTCCAGGCGCTTTCTGTGTTCCTACTCTTGCTCGGCCTCTCGTCTACAGATATCACAATCACGCCCATCATTCTCTGCCCAGTCGTCTTTGCTATCTTCCTTCTCATAGAATCCAAATACGCCACGGACCCCATCATTCCAATCAAGATTCTTAAACTGCGAAGCGTCGTGTTGACCTGCCTCGCAGGCCTTATCTCCATGATGTCTCGCTGGGCCACCCTCTTCTTCACACCAGTATATGCCAGCGCCGTGCGTACCTGGCCATCGTCAACAGCTGGTCTAATACTGGTACCAACGAACGCTGGCTTCGGACTCGGAGGCGTCCTTGTAGGCTGGCTTCACATCAGAAGCACCAGTAGTTACTATATGTACCACCCCCCAACAGCAAAATCAAGCACAACAACAACTGACCTCGACAGATCCAACCTCGTCGTCTACCTCCTCTTTGCCTTATCAAGCCTCACCCTCTCCCTCCTCTCAACCCCCGCCTCTCCAACAACAGCCTACCTAGCCACAACCTTCCTAAACGGCCTCTTCGCCGGCGCTCTCATGAATTACAGCCTATCGCATGTCCTGCACCTAACAGACCCCCAATCGCACTACATCGTCAGCTCCCTTCTCGGCATGTCCCGAAGCTTTGCAGGGAGTTTCGGCTCCGCCATCGGTGGTGGCTTCTTCCAGCGCCAGCTGAAAAAGAGCCTGGAGGATGGGTTCGCGCGGTATGGCCTTCCCGGTCGCGAGGCGCTTCTACGGAAGCTCTTGGGAAGTCCTGCGCTTGTGGGGAGCTTGACGGGGTTGGAGAGGACAGTTGCCATTGAGGGATATGAGAGCGCTGTTAGAAGCTTGCTTCTTGGGGGTTGTGTGTTGACGCTTGTGGCTGGTGTTGCTCATGCTGGGACAGGGTGGAGGCCTTACTCTTCTGAGAATGGGAAGAGGGGGGATGACGATGAGAATAGTAGTGACATGGGGTAATTTTCTTTATTATTATATATGTATTATCTATAGATTTGGTGACTTGGCCTTATCGCGGATGGTATGCACACCCAGCATGGCCTTATCGCTAGTATAGAAGCGAAAAGCCTACTCTTCAGCTCACTTGCTAGACTTGGAATATTTTTAGTGGAACTGCCAGTTAAAATATTGTCGATTTTTTTCTGTACGGCTTTAAAGAAGCACTGCTTTTTGTTATACATAACATTCCCTTCCACTCCTTTAGCATCGACTCGATTGATGTAATCCTCTTGTCTCTGTATATTATCACGTGATGTGGGCGACATGTACCTGTCAGGCATGAAGGCAACGAGATTATATAATCATCTGGTAACCAATCAAAGCTTGGATAACAAGATCAGCCTTTCATCTCATTCTTCTCCACGATCGTGAAATCCCGCGATAGTCCACAGATCACCCTTGTTTGTCATC
Organism: Aspergillus taichungensis; assembly: GCA_002850765.1. Lineage (NCBI taxonomy): Eukaryota > Fungi > Ascomycota > Eurotiomycetes > Eurotiales > Aspergillaceae > Aspergillus > Aspergillus taichungensis. The sequence continues at coordinate 217,093 of KZ559509.1, read as the reverse complement.
TGCTTTCGCATCCAGCTTAATATCATTTATCCAACCGATCACAATGCCACGAGCAGTCAGAGGTACACCCGACACGCCATTAAACCCAAAAACAAGCTAACCGTCTCGTCTAGGGGTTCTCATCGAGTGCGACCCATCCGTCAAAGCCATCATCCTCAAATACGACGAAGAACGACACGACTATATCGTGGAAGATCTGGACGATGACCGCCACCTCGTGATTAAGGAGAGCCAGCTGGCGAATCTCAAGTACCGTCTTGGAAAGGTATACTGCTTGAAATTGTGGAGGCTTGTGCCGTTGCTGATGTGTCTAGGAATTGGATGACAAGGTCATGCAGCCTGACGAGTCGGAGTCGGAATAAACCATCACCTACCGTCTCGGCTTTGGGAAAACCCCCTCCTCTGTTCTAGACTCGCGGCTTCTCCCCTTCCGCCATGTTCGGTACCACACTCGGAGTGGATCTGTCTATTTCGGTATATGTGGCGGTGATCAGACGCAATTGTGTCTCAATTGCTTGCATAAGTGGCACTCAGGCTGGACTTGTTACACTCGCGTAAGCAGGAGAATCATCTAGATACTCTGGGCGTATGTGTTTGCCTTTCGATAGGATAGCTCATGCGAAAGCTACACGCGTGACGTCATACTGAGCAATTCTTTGCTCCTCCTGGGTGGACAGGACTGAGATTGAGCTAAGCAGGGAACGGTGATAAGACGGTATTATGAGATTTCATCTGCTCCGGTCGTGGTGATATTGCCACATCGGGCCATGACAGACCCATGTCACGTGACCTCGGAAGCTGCTAGAAGCTACTAGCCATATCGAGCACCAACTGGTATTATCAGCAAGCACCTTCGCCAACCTTCGAGACATATCGAGATACGTCAGGATAACTCCTTTGTGATACCTTCGCGGGTTCTGGAATCATGTCTCTCAGGTATATTAAGGGTCTTCATCCCAGTGGAATTGATCCCATCCATCATCAAGAGACACCAGCACAAGACAGCAAGCAAACCCTAAGACAACAAGTCTCAAACACTTCCACAGAACATCTCACAATCAAACATCTATACATTCCACACTCCATTTCAATCCAACAACATGTCTCTCTTCCGTACCATGCCCACTGGCGGCGACTTCGCCCCTCTCTTCCGTCTCCTCGATGACTACGATGTCCACCGCTCCGGAAAAAGTCAAAACACGGCGGTGCGCTCCTTCTCGCCTCGCTTTGATGTCCGCGAATCGCAGGACGCATATCTCCTCGACGGCGAGCTGCCAGGGATCTCCCAGAAGGACATCGAGATCGAATTCTCCGACCACCAGACCCTAGTGGTTAAGGGCCGCACCGAACGTCAGTACCACAGCGAGCCCTCCGATCAAGAAAGCAACCAGAGCGACACCGATGACAACGCCCAGACCGGTGAGAAGCGCGTGCAGAAGTCAAACCACCGCTTCTGGGTCAGCGAGCGCTCTGTCGGTGAATTCCACCGCACTTTCAGCTTCCCGAACCGCGTGGACCAGGACAACGTCAAAGCTAGCCTGAAGCATGGCGTGCTCTCTATTGTTGTGCCCAAGGCGACTGCTGCGGGTTTGAAGAAGATTACTATTGAGTAATTTCAATTTCGGTCCTGATTACGATTGATGGTTTATTGAGCTTGCGTCTTTGCTTTGATTGAATTATCTGCAGCTTCTGCTCTAATTACGATTGACGGTTTATTGCGCTTGCATCGCAGTGGGATATGGATTGTTTGCTGTTTCAAATATGATGTACTACTAATATTACTGAGTTTCCTTTGAATTTCCATACTGAATAATGCATTGCTCACATACTCCGTAGAGTTGCATATTTCACGTAGTACTCCATGTTCTCTTGCCCCAACCATTTACTCCGTAAGATCGTGTGGAGGAAGCATGGAATGTGGGTCTCGCTGCACCCCAAATATGGATGATGGATGTTCCGATACCGGCCGTGACAAACCAGTCAAATATGCTTGATTGGTCTATGGCTTCATGTTCACATACATCCATGATATCAAAGTAGAATTGGAAGCTCACCACCAATTCGAGTAGTACTACACCAGTAGATCGATATACACTTATGATTTGAGAACGCTCATCCAGCTTGCAATTGCTCCGATCAACCCCACTGCAGCAACAAAATGGCCTCCATCCTACCACCAGATATCATGGCCCTCCAACTATCCACCATCGACCTCCTCACAGCGATGTTCCCCACACCTGGGGAATTGGACATCCCCGCCTCCACAACAGACTACATCGACCGGCTGCGCAATTGGTGCGAAGACCCGTCCTCACCCACCCCCGACACCCCAGCCCGGCTCGACCTCGCCGTGCGACTCCCCATCCCATCCAGCGACCAAACCATCCAAGTAAACATCACCGTGCCTCTCCAGCACACAGACCCAGAGACCGAGCTTGACGAGCCCCCACCACTCAGCTACACCCTCCGCCAGCCGTCGTGGCTCTCGCGCGCCGAACTCGCCTCCATCTCCGCCGACATGCCCACAGACGACATCCTCTCCGCCTTCCAATACATCCAAGACACAGCAAGCGCTCACCTCACCTCACCAACAACCACCTCCAATCTTAACCAATCAAATCAACCAACCCAACCCATCATCCGCGCCTGGTTCTACTTCCCCTCTCTGTCCACGCGCGAAAAGCGCGACGACCTCGTCCGCACCGCCCCATCCTACTCCCTCACCGGCTTCGTCCTAGCCGGCAAACCGGGCGTTCTCTGTCTCGAAGGTGAGTCGGCGCGCATCGACGCCTACATGAAGTACATTAAGACGCACTCGTGGGGCGACATCCCGAGCCACCAGAAGAAAGTCAGCGAGCGGTTCCGGCAGACGGAGGGTGTGGAGCGTGTCTTCGACGACATGCAGGAGATTACGGACTCGCTGGGCGAGCGGAGTGGGCAGCGGGCGAACCGGGGCGATATGCAGGCTTTGGAGGCGTGGTTGGGGGCGAGGGGGTTGGAGGAGGCGTTTGAGAGAGTAATTTTTTGATTTTATTTATTTGTATTGTGTATGTGTTTGTTTTGATTAATATCGTTTTCGTTTGGTACAATTGTTCCATGTGTGTGTGTGTGCGGGATTCTTTGCATGTATAGGTAAGGTGCTCGCATACATTGTTGTCTGTATACATTCGGTGAACCAGATTAGGTGAAGCCGATGAAGTCCGGCTTTTTTACTATTGTGGCCGAGTGGTAATTCTTTATAACATTACTTCCCCGGTGGAGGTCAGCTCGGATCCGACTCACGGTAGTATGGTTATCCGACTACACGCGGATTGCGCTTGCGTACTATCTATTTCCTTGGAATGTGTACACATCTGGAATGTCCAGACTTGGACAGCCTGGTAGTATGTAGACTTCCGATCCAGGAGATATTGGAGATTCGAGGGGGGAAATAACTCGGAATTGCATCCAATCGGCCAAAGAACAGAATGATAAGACTGGTAGATGAGACCAGTTCAAGGTAAATTTGAAGAGTCTAGTGTTTTGATTGAGAAGGGTGCAAGGTACTTTATATGTAGAATTTGAGGCTAAAGTGTTCTTTTCCTGACCAGCCCATGAACCCATTGGAATGTGCAGTGTAAGCGCTCGTCTCTTGAAGTCAAATCATTCTGAGCCCTGCTAATTCATGTTCTTACCAACAGTGCTAGACGCATTGTATCTACCTGAGTATAGGTTTTTGCCCGGGGATTTATCCTATGCCGGTCTGCCAATGCAGTTGCTTTATCTAAATCTTCTCTACATGCTTTTTGACATATAATATCTATCAATGGGATAACGAGAGTAACTCTGCGCCCATTCAACAGTGTTTAGATGTAGGGATCTATGTAAGGATCCAAACAAGCATTGTAAGAAGATTAGAAGTGACCCTCAACCATACTGTGTTCTATAACCTGAACATGTGGCCCCGCTTTAACCATCCCACACAAACACATTAACCATGTAAACTTATCTAGATGGCTACATTTGCAGAATCAAGTGCACCAAAGTGTCTAAAGATTTTGCCACATGGATATTTCGCTCCGCTCGATAAGGGCAGATTTCACCCAGCAGCTCAGCAGAATCACACCTGACACATGAATTGATGGTTATTATATAGAATTCATATCAATATACTGTAATAGTCATACTCATCTACTGACAGCTGCGCCAATTACCAATTATACTCAGTCCAGCTTGTTATGATGATATCAACATCTACCACAACTCATCCATCCAGACATATATAATGTCATCGGGCCGAGGCATGTGAAGCCGACTTACATTCTCATTCCCTCACTGATATAATAATTTTGAACACTACATACATATACATCTCTCAAGGAATTGATATATTTCTATCGATTTAAAGAAGATCTCTTCTACAAACCATTAAACCTGTCAACGGTATTGTCATCTGTCGTGGACCAAGCGGTGACATCTCCGCATCGGGTAAATACCTCGGCTCGGCCGACAATCTAATCACCGCAGCTCGACCTGTTGACATTCATCTCCTCTACACCTACATCTTACACTCCCTCCCTACCTCATCTCACGATCATCTTTCAATAACAAACTCATATCAAAATGCCCGACTACACCTCCCTCAAGCACTTCAACGTGCACTTCCCCGCCGAGCACCAATATGTCGCTCACGTGGAGATCAACCGCGCCGACAAGATGAACGCCTTCTTCGAAGCGTACGCCTTCACCCCCTCCATGCCAAACACCCCCAATCCAGTAAACTAACCTTAAAACCAATAAAACAGCATGTGGCTCGAACTCCGCCACCTCTTCGACACGCTCTCCACCGACCCCTCCGTACGCGCCATCGTCCTCTCCGGCGCGGGCCCCAAAGCATTCACCACCGGCCTCGACGTCAAAGCCGCCTCCCAGGGGGGCGTCCTCTCCTCCGACGGCGACGCCGACACAGCGCGCAAAGCAGCCCACCTCCGCCGCTACATCGCCTCCTTCCAAGACTGCATCACGGCGCTCGAGCGGTGCGAGAAGCCCGTGATCGCAGCGATGCACGGGTTCGCGCTCGGGCTGGCGGTGGACATCGCGACGGCGTGCGACGTGCGGCTGTGCACGCGCGACGTGCGCTTCGCCGTCAAGGAGGTGGATATCGGGCTGGCGGCTGATATTGGCACGTTGAGTCGGCTGCCGAAGGTGGTGGGGAACTATGGGTGGGTGAAGGAGGTTGCGCTGAGCGCGAGGGTGTTTGGCGCGGAGGAGGCGGAGAAGGTTGGGTTCGTGAGTCGTGTGTTTGGAGGCAAGGAGGAATTGGTGAAGGGTGCAGTGGAGGTTGCGGGCTTGATTGCTAGTAAGAGTCCTGTTGCTGTGCAGGGCACGAAGGAGATTTTGAATTGGTCGAGGGATCACCCGGTCAATGAGGGTATGTTCCTTTTTTCTTTCTTGATTTTATATCCCTCCCTTTTTTTGGGGGGGCGGGGGTGTTCAGTATGGTCTGGATTATGCTAACGAAGATAGGCCTCCGATATACGGCAGTGTGGAACAGCGCGGCCTTGCAGACCAACGATGTGTCTGCGGCGTTGTTATCGGGGATTCAGAAGCGGAAGCCTACTTTTGAGAAGCTGTAAGGTTTCTATTGTTGTCTTGCATGAGATGCGCGTATATACATACCACTCTGTACATACTATATGACTGGCTTGTCTGGTATTGAGCTATTTCGTTGGTGTTGGTCTTACTTTAGGTTGTAGATGTGGTGGTATGCTTGCACTGTGCGAATTTGGGGATATCAACGATAGATTCAGGAGTGTATGATATAACACTGTAGTAAACTCATACGGGTCTCCTTCGAATAGGTGTAAATTAATATGGTCATTTCTAGCTCCCAATCATCCAAACAGCCACTATAACATTAAAGCTAAACCACTCATATCATCATTGGGTATGTCAGTATGAAAAAGTATGTGTTTCCAGCACCTTCTTCACGATCGACCGCTTCTCCACCCGCTGATAATATTCTGCTACATTGCGGTGTGTTTTGGTAGACACGACTCCCTGCACGACCATCTCGCGCAGGATCGGCCACAGTGCGCAGTCGTCGATTCCTAGTGCTGGTCCGCAGAGGTAGGCCTGGCCGGCTAGTGTCTGGTCCCATTTTCCGAGGCACGTAGAGAGATCCCTCGGTGTGCCGTCGTGGGCTTGGTATTGGTCCCAGCTGGCGAGGAGCTGCTCGATTTCGTCGAGCCGATCGCCTCCTTGCAGGGCGGCGACCCCGGGCCGGGGTGGAGAGGATGTCGCCGTCCGGGCGAGGTATGTGAGGATGTTGACGTCGCCTGATACTTTGGTGCCGTCGCTAGCGGTGAATAACGGTTGGGCGTGTGATGGCGTTTTATTCATGTCGGGTATGTCGTATCGCACGCCGTTCTCGTCGAGGGCGAGTCGCACCCGCAGACTGGCGATGTCATCGGTGCCAAGTGCGAGCGTCGCCGTCGACGAGGTCACAAAGTTGACCGCGTCGAACCCGCCCCCGTACACGTTCTCCCAGTCAAACTCGTCGCTGCGGTTCTCTTCCCCGAACGCCCGAATCAGTCGCTCGGTCTCGGCCGGATCGCCGTGGATCACAGGACGGCCCTGGCCCTGGTCCTTGGAGACGGCGCCTTGGCCCCAGATCGTGTCGCCTTGGGCGTTCACGAATGTGGCGATGCGACGGAAGGTCAGCGAGATACGCTGTCCGCCGAATGAGCGCTCGTCGAGCGTTTTCTCCTTCTCTGGCCGCTTGTCGGGCCGGATGCCGTGCAGCCAGCGACGGTTGGTCTGCTCGCCGAGAATGAACAGCGACTCGTGTGGCAGGGGGATGCGCTGCGTTACTCGGCCCGACGACCCCCCGTCTGTCTCGTGCGACTTGGTGCGGAGGACCATGGTGCGCTGACACCCCAAGCTGACGTTGCAGATGAGCGACCCCCGCGCGATGTCGAGCGTCTTGTCCGAGTGCTCCGAGATGCGGTCGTCCCCGCCGCGGTACAGCTGGATGAGCACGTGGTTGAGCGGGTGGCCTAGGATGCGCTCGACAAAGACTCGGACTTCGTTGACCGTCCGCGTGAATGGCAGCAGCGGCGGCGACTCGTCGGCCGGATGGCGGTAGATGGGGATCGACCCGTCGGGCTGTGGTTGGCCTTGGACGGCCACGAGACGCGGCACCTCCCCGGAGAGATGGTACATCTTCTGCCAGGCGACCTCGTCGCGGATCTGCTCGAAGGCTTCCGGAGGGAGGTCGAGCTCGTAGAGGATGCGGGAGTCGCCCTCGCCGATCCGATCACCGGGACGACAGACCTCGGGCATCTTTTTAGGGGCGGATGGGCGGTGGCGGTTGGATGGACGGGAGCCGGGGTCGGGTTTGGCCTCGGACTTGCCGTCGGGCTTGGCGTCGTGTTGTCGTCGCGGGCGGCGGGCGCGCGCGTGCGATTTCTTCTCTGGAGACGCCGAGGGCTGCTGCTCCGGGCGCCGGTGGCGGCCGCTGGCGCGGACGAGGTTGGCGAGCTCCAGTAGGTTGCCGTCCTCGTCGTCGGACGCGTCGGCTAGGAGGTCTTGGACCGTCCGCTGCGGGCCAGACGCGGACCCCGACCCTTCCGGGAAGTCGCGCGCGGCTTTGCGGTTCCGCCGGACGTCTAGCTCGTCCATGACAGACTCGATGCCAGCGGGGGTTACCCAACGGGCGGGGTGCGGGTCGCCCTTGCGCGCGATGGCGTCGGTCTCCTCCCAGTCGAGTTCCTCCAGCAGCTCCTGGACGGAGGTTCCGTTGGCGCCCATGATATCGGCCATGCGTCGCATGGCCTCCTCGTGGCGCTGGAAGCTACGAAAGCCCAGACAGTCTTCAACGACGTAGACGGAGAAGCCGAGACGCACGGCGTCGAGGGCGGTCGCGTAGACGGAGACGTTGGAGAGGGTCCCACAAAGGTAGATCTCGGTGACAAAGCGGGTGCGGAAGGAAAGGATGAGGCCCTGATCCTGCAAGGCGGAATAGTCGGATTTGTCGATGAGGGTGTCGGCGGAATCGACGGCGGCCAAGACGGGGGCGGGAAACTGGGCGCCCGGGGTGTGTGGACAACAGCAGCGCGGGGGATCGACCGAGAGGAAGGCCTCCTCGTCAAGAGGGGGAGGGGGGGTGGTGGACTGGATGGGACCGGGATCGGGGGCTTTCTTGGCGGGGCGATCGAGCACGACCAGTTCTTGCGCGTCGAGACCGATCAGCGAGCGACGGTCGCCCTGGAGCGAGCGGACCCAGACGACATCCCCGTTCCGACGAAAGGCGGAGGTTAAGGCGCCCAGGGAGTCGACAAACTCCGCGGTATTGGGGACGTGCAGGGCGCCCGACGGACGGACGAAATCGTTCTGAAAGTCGAGCAATAACAAAGCCTTTCTGGTGTGGATGGCGGGCAGGGTGCCGAAAGACGGAAGACTCATCGTAACATGATAGTCGGGGTTGCTCTATATATCGAATAATAATAGTATATATTATCCTAATGTCCGACGATGTCCGTCCGGTGGAGAGAACCGCTGGTAGAGAAAGGCTAGAGAAGAGTTGAGGAAGAGAAGTGGGAACGAGAGCGAACGATGCAGAATTGACTGGTCTAATCGGTTCGATTCAGCAGATAGTCCAGATCTGCAGCTGCTGGACCATCCACCCTGATTGGATCGTGGCGCAGAATCCCCGCCAGTCCGTTCATCGCGGCATCTGGACTGGAAGAAGGATAGATCGTGACGATCGCGTTCTGTTGGCGATGGCGCCCCGTGACTGGGAGATCGGGGGACCTGAGGCATGCGAGGTGTCGATGTGGAATGCTGACTCAGCTGCATCGATCGGGGCATAAGTGCTGCACAGCGCTAGTCCGATTCCAGTCTAGTCATCGACGATATGACTAACCTCATCCGGACATCACCTGACCCACCGACATCGGCCGGGGAGCGGTGGTCCAACTCCGGTCACCTGACTTCCCCAAATTTTCCCGCCCGGAATTCGTTCCTTATAAAAGAGGCGTCGATTCTCCCTTCGTTTCCTTCTTTTTTCTTCTTCTCTCTCTTTCATCGATCCAATTCCATCTCTCTTCTCTCCTCTCCACTCCTCCTCCACCCTTCCTTCATACACAATGGCTTCTCGTGGTCTTCCCCGTGCCCTCCGTGTGGCCCGTGTCGCCGCTCCTCGCTCCGTCATCACCGCCGCCCTCCCCCGTCCGGCGCTGGCTAAGGTCGCCGCCAATGCCCTCCCCCGTGTGTCGGCCGCCCCCGTGGTGCCCATCCGTGGTGTGAAGACCATGACCTTTGCCGATTCCAAGGAGGTCGTCTACGAGCGTGCCGATTGGCCCCGTGAGAAGCTGCAGGAGTACTTCAAGAATGACACCCTCGCCCTGATCGGCTACGGCTCCCAGGGTCACGGCCAGGGTCTCAACCTGCGCGACCAGGGTCTGAACGTCATCGTCGGTGTCCGCAAGGATGGTGCCTCGTGGAAGGAGGCCATCCAGGACGGCTGGGTCCCCGGCCGCAACCTGTTCGACGTCACCGAGGCCGTCCAGAAGGGTACGATCATCATGAACCTGCTCTCCGACGCCGCCCAGAGTGAGACCTGGCCCACCCTGAAGCCCCTCATCACCAAGGGCAAGACCCTCTACTTCTCCCACGGCTTCTCGCCCGTCTTCAAGGACCTCACCAAGGTCGAGGTCCCCACCGACGTCGACGTCATCCTCGTCGCCCCCAAGGGCTCCGGCCGCACCGTCCGCTCCCTCTTCCGTGAGGGCCGCGGCATCAACTCCTCCATCGCCGTCTACCAGGACGTCACCGGCCAGGCCAAGGAGCGCGCCATCGCCATGGGTGTCGCCGTCGGCTCCGGCTACCTGTACGAGACCACCTTCGAGAAGGAGGTCTACTCCGACCTGTACGGTGAGCGTGGCTGCCTGATGGGCGGCATCCACGGCATGTTCCTCGCCCAGTACGAGGTCCTCCGTGAGCGCGGCCACTCCCCCTCCGAGGCCTTCAACGAGACCGTCGAGGAGGCCACCCAGTCCCTCTACCCGCTCATCGGCGCCAACGGCATGGACTGGATGTACGCCGCCTGCTCCACCACCGCCCGCCGCGGCGCCATCGACTGGTCCTCGCGCTTCCGCGAGAACCTCAAGCCCCTCTTCAACGAGCTGTACGACAGCGTCCGCGACGGCACCGAGACCCAGCGCTCGCTCGACTACAACTCCCAGAAGGACTACCGCGAGAAGTACGAGAAGGAGATGCAGGACATCCGTGATCTCGAGATCTGGCGTGCCGGCAAGGCCGTGCGCTCGCTGCGTCCCGAGAACCAGAAATAAATGAACACTTATGTATTATGATATCAAGTTTTATTAATCAATTTCATTCAATTCATGTTCTACTTTCCAAACCACTTCAATTGTAGTTTTCGACCGTCAGTAGTAACTCAGACCGATATCATAAAAGACACTATAGTACCAAGCCTACTAGTCTCATGAGTCATTGCATGCATGATATAGACTAGCTCAAGACTAGCTCAACCCCCCTGCCCCTCCAATCTTCCCCATCAATCCATCCCCACCATCCATCCCCCACCACCCCAACCCATTATCAAACACATTGACCAAATAAACAGGTTGAACACTCAAGCAAAACCAGAAACACAACCCAGAGAATCAAATCAAATCACGAAAGAACCCCCCCCCCCAAAAAAAATGACCCCCCAAAACCCAAAAGCCCAAGCCCAAAACCTCACACCAACAGCAATCCAGTCCGCGCACACGCTCATAAAACCACACATCCACCAAACCCCGCTCCTCACCAGCAAAACGCTCAACAAGCTAGCCTCAACGTCCCAGCCGGACATCGCAGACGCAGCGAAGCCGACGCTGCGGTTTTTCTTCAAATGCGAGAACTACCAGCGCATTGGCGCGTTCAAGGCGAGGGGCGCGTTTCATGCGCTTTTGAGGCTGTTGGAGAGGCGGGGGGAGGAGGTGGTTAGGAGGTGTGGGGTTGTTACGCATTCTTCTGGTGAGTCCTCTCTTATTTGAATATTTCATTTTAATCCATAAATGTATATGTGTGTATGTGTATGTATGTGTGTTTTATATTAATGTGAAAAGGCAACCATGCACAAGCCCTCGCCCTTGCAGCATCAACGCTCAACATCCCCGCCTACATCGTCATGCCGCGGATCAGCACAGTCTCGAAAATCGAAGGGACCCGCTCGCAGGGCGCAGAGATCGTCTTCAGCGGGTCGACGGCGCCGGAGCGAGAGGCCGTCGTGCGGGAGGTGCAGGCTCGAACCGGGGCGATTCTCGTCCCGCCTTACGACGACTTCGATGTCATCTGCGGACAGGGCACGACGGGGCTGGAGCTGGAGGCGCAGTATGAGGCGCTTGTTAATGGCGAGGGGGGGAAGAGGGAGCTTGACGCGGTGATTACGCCTGTTGGTGGGGGCGGGCTGAATGCGGGGGTTGCGAGTTATTTCTCCGGGAAGCGGACGAGGGTGTTTGGGGCGGAGCCGAGTTTTGAGGGCGCGGATGATTGTCGGAGGGGGTTGGCGAGTGAGGGGCGAGAGAGGGTGGAGAGTGTCAAGTCGTTGACGATTGCGGATGGGTTGAGGACGCCTGTGGGTGTGTTGAACTGGGAGGTGCTGTCTGATCCGCGGAAGGTGGCCGGTGTGTATGCTGTGACGGAGGAGCAGATCAAGGCGGCGATGAGGCTGGTGCTGGAGAGGATGAAGGTCGTCGTGGAGTCGAGTGCGGTCGTTGGACTGGCGGTCTGTCTGTATAATGAGGAGTTCCGGGCGATGGTGGAGCGGGAGGCGGGGAGTGCGGGGTGGGATGTGGGCGTCGTGTTTAGCGGGGGGAACACGACCGTTGAGGCGATTGGGAAGCTGTTCTCTTAGGATATTATATCGTGACGACTCCCTCGGTGATCGTAAAAGGAAACCCTCCTTTCTGCTGGATCTGCTCCACGACCCGCTGCGGCCACTCCTCCTCTCCCCATGCGTTGACCCTCGCCCAGAACTGGCCCCGTCGGACCGCGTCCTGTCGCGCATCTGCGACCCGTTGCGCCTCGCCCGCGGTCGTCCCCGGGGGAAACGCCCGGACGGCCTCCCGACCAACGACGAGACGCAGGGTCGGGAAGGCACCCCATCCCGGCAGGAGGGGCCGCAGCGACGGTGCGCGGACGCGACTACGGCTCCGGTCTTCTCCCGGGTTGTAGAGGTCGAACGGGCCGGAGGCTGGGTTTGACAGAGGCGGTCGCCCCGTAGTATGCGCCGTAGCAGTGTAGACGACCGTACAGCCAAACCGTCGCTGCAGACGCCTCAACTCAGCAACAAGTGCAGCGTAGAGGTCGGAGATATGGAAGCTCAGCTGCATGCGTCGCTCGCGCTCGAGTTCCGCGTACGGCCGGCCGATGTCCTCTATACGAGCAACCTCGTCGCGTAGACGGTCCGGCCAGAAGAAGGCGCTTGCGCTGTCTAGGAAGATTGCGTGGACGGGCCGGGCGGAGGAGTAGTGGCGTGAGAGGTCCAACAGGTAGGCGTCTAGCGTTTGTAGGGTAGCGAGAAGCGAGCAGGACGACTGGGGTCGGAAGACGTGGACGTGCTGTAGGGCGGTTGCGAGCATGGATGCCATGCCAGTATTATCAGAGTTTGTGCTGGGCTCTGGCTGTCTGACTTTATGCTCAACGATACCCCTAGCTACGCTCTGCAGTCGTTCAGCGTCAAACCGGCCGTCAGTGTCAATGTAAACGACGGCAGCAGTATGCCCGTCTAGACGCGCGCCGTTGAACATCGACGGGAGGACAGCCATCGCGGTCAGATAGTACAGAATCTGGGATTTCCCTGCTGCCGACGAGGTGCTGGTGATTTCCACGACGGGATCATGGCGCTTCTTGAACAGGGTCTCCGGCTGTACTTCCCGCTGCTCATCCTGGCCAACAGGCAACGTCCGCTCTCCAGCTGGAACAGAACAGACAGGCATAAACACCTCAACCAGATCATCCAGCGCGTCTGCCCCCAATCGTGGGGAGGGACCAAGCAGAGTTCGCAAATCGCAGAAGAACTGTCCGTCAGTCAGTAGAACATACAGTAGTTACTAGTGGCATAAGCAACCTACCTCATCCAGCCTTTCCTCATGGATCTCCTTCAGCAAATTCTCCCCAAAACTGGCAGCCATTTTGGATATTCATTGATGTGGAGGCATAGCCTATACGAGAGGTAGACAATCTCAGTCCACAGACACACGGAGGATGATGGAGATGCGGAGAATGAGATAACGATAACAAACTCCGCTCCGCTCACTCCGACCTCCAATACTCTTCTTCTTCTTCTCCACCACCATCACCACCAGCACCCAATCCACATCAGCAACCCCACGACCAAACAGAAAAAACACAACTAGACAGCAAATTAATAACAAAAAGGGAGAAGAAAGAAGAAAGTGAAAATGGCCCCCCTAGTCCCCATCTTCCCGGCAGCCTCCCTCCCAGACCACGTCAACACCGTCCAGCGCAACTTCCAAGAAAAGCGTCGCAAAGGCGGCCCCGTCGACCTCACGCAATGTCCCCTCTTCGAAATGACCCAGTACTCATGCAACCCGCCGCAGGAAGGCGTTCCGAAGCCGGGTGTCGTGGTGTGCAAGCCTGTTGTGCGGCTGTTTAGGCGGTATGTGTCTATCGGTTGGATTTTCCAGAAGGGTGATTTGATGATGAGTGCTGACTGGCTGGCTGTGATAGGTGTGCTGGGGGGTTAACCGTTGAGACGACAGCGTGGGAGCCTATACGGGTTGCGGAGGAGAAGGAGGCGAGACAACAAGCGGTGCAGACATCAACGACATAGTGTGGGGGTTATCGTTGGACAGGCTACAGGACCAGGTCTAAGCATGGAGTTGGCGTTACGGGTCAATTGTAATATAGGAAATCATGAATGCATTATTAATTCTACTCCAATGGGTATCTCCGTATCTCAACGTTATTTTACAAGTCCAGACTAAAGCCAACCAACGCCAACGCCATCCCATCCCAACCCACCATGCATGCATGCTACCTATCCAGCGATCCAGCCCTCCACGCGCGACATCTCGGGGGCCGCCTCCTTCGGGGCAGGCTTCGACTCCCGCCGAGTACCGCCAGACCGACGCCAGAAATCGCGCTCGCAGTTGATAATCGGCGGCAGGTCGACGCTCAACGCCAGCTTGTTCCTCCCCGGCTTGACCTCGGGGTCGGCGGCAGCGCCGAACTCGATCTCCATCGGCGCGGTGGGCGGCGCGTTCTGCATCTTCTTGGCCAAGCTCCTGACAGTCCTGTCGAACATGCTGTCCATGGTCTCGGTGCGACGGCCCCACGGTTTCTTGTCGCGCGATGACGTCCCAGCCTGCGTGTCCGTGAAGGCGGCGCGAGCCAGCTTGCGCAGCGCCTCCTCGCCGTGGCGGCCGTCCTCGGTTGCGCGCTCGCGGATCCGCTGCGGGTCCTGCTCGCGCTCGGTGAAGACCGCCGTGTGGCGGTATGTGTGCTTGCTCGGGAACTCGGGGAAGTGCGCGGGGATGTAGGCTCTGTGCGCGCGGTCGGTCTCGCCGCTAAGTTGGGGGCCGAGGGACGGGAGGGTCTTGAAGGGGGTATCGACGGGCGGGGGGGTGAGCGGCAGTGTCGGGATGGGGTCGATGGTCGAGGGGGATTTGAGGTGCGGGAGGAGGTCGTCAAGGCGGAGACGGTGTCGGAGCAGGGCGTGCTCGAAGTCTTGCGGAATGGGTTGCGTGCGTCGGCTGACGAGCATGGCCTGGCGGATGAATGAGGCGAACCGGAGCAAATCTAAACGGTTGCGTCAGTAAACAGAGCCAGATCGAGTAGTGACGCCGGGGGGAGTCGCGTGTACATTCTCCCGTGGCGTTGCGAAAACTGTCCAGCGCCGCTGGGTCCGCTATGTCAAAGCCACATTCCCGAAGGTACAGCCCAATGGACCGATCCATCAGATGGTCGACGGTGGCATCGTCGGCGATGGCGGGTTCGGGCAGGGTCTGGACGACGGGGGTGTGCAGGCTGTGATGGTGATGGTAGGGTCGCTTGGGTCGCTTGACGTCTGGGGAGTCGGGCTGACCCAGCAGCGACGAGGATCGCTTGAGCGACGATGGTGGCTGTTCCGAGGAGACCATGATGTTGCTTGAGTAGATGAAGATGTTGGATGACGGAGAACAAACATGCGGTCGTAATGTCACGTGGTACTGCGTCCTTATGCTGTGTATTATGTAATATATACATAGTGGACACTGCATAACCTACACACGCATGTCACGTGAGAATAAGTAGGTCTAAGTCCGCCTGCCTATCCCTCGCAACTCAAACTCACTGCTCATCTAGCATAGAAAGACAAGTATCTAAACTGTAAATCATGTAGTAAATGTATAAATCCAAACAAAAGACACCTCAACAACGTAAAGCCGGAATAAACCGCTGTTCGCAGCGACGGGCACACACCCACGCCGATCAACCAGTCAGGCCACTCGAAAGTCGCTTACGTGAAAGCTAGACCTCACCCGACCTCATCCATTCCGATCCGACATCACCGCCCTTCACCACCTCACCACACCTCGCTCACCCCGTCGCTTGCGTCTTGATTCAATTCGATTGAATTCTCTCAAAATGGCCGCTATTGCTCCTATTACCGGTGTACGTCTCCCATTACTCTATGGATCTGGAATTGAATGCAGAGAGGAGGGAGGAAGAGAGGGAGAAAATGAGGGGAGAAGAGAAAAACGAAAGGAAAATTGAAGGGTCTATGGCTGACCATTGAGTACAGATGCTGCGCCGAAGTCTGGTGCTTGATCTGAGCACTGCTTTTGGTAGGTTTTTCTATACTATTCTCTGCGGTTTATGGGGGGTGACATTATATGGGGTGTGATGGGGGAGGAATTGGGGAGGCATTGGAGAGGGTTGATGCGATGACACCTCCTGCTTTACCTCTACCTACCTCTACAATTTCTACCTCAACCCCTCAATTGAAAAGGGACAAAGAAAGAGAAGGCGGAGAAAAAGAGAAAAGGAAGCAACCCAATCTAACGCAACCCAGGCTTCGGAACCACCTTCGGCTACCTCTGGTGGTACGGTACGTATATCTACTCTCACTCACTTGACACCATTTCCCTTCCTCCCCAATCCAATCGACATACAACACAACACAATAGATATACATGCAAGTCTAATAAAGTGAAATACAGGCTACCACCTCCCCCGCGTCCGCGCCCGCGATAACTTCTACAATGCCCTGGAGATTGAGCGTCTCGAGGCTTCCAAGGCTTAAATCGATTCCAATTTCCGAGCCATAAGTTTCTTTCTGACGGCGGGCGGGTTGGCTGTTTTGATATATGGTGTGAATATGGATACTGGATAGATATTGAGGTGGTGACTACTGCTCGTTGGCTATAGTTAGCTAGTGGTAGTTACGGTTCAATAAAGGTTTCTGTGTCTCTCTGTCTGTATCTGGGGGTATGTGTGGGTGTGTGTATTGTACATAATGTACTGTACTTGACTGACTGCTGACGACTAACTTGTCGCAATTTCTTTTGTCTACTTCTTTATTACCGTGTAAAATGTAGAAAAGTCGAGTCGACAAGCATGCTAGGGAATATTCTATCCAGTCGCTAATGATAATAATCCTAATGAAATAAGCACAGCATGCAACACTTCCCATGGATTCAACAACATTATCGCAAAACCTTGTCAAATTGCACCCCCCGCACTGTTCCCCCCGCCATAGATGTCCGCACATTCCGCTTAAATGCCTCCCTGTTCGTCCGTAGATCGTCGGCTGCTTCTTTGTTGAGTGGGTCGGATGCGTTGGGTTCGAGGAAGAGGAACTGTTCTGTCAGTATCTACCATACTTTCGTGCTTCTCATAGCTCCATCTTCAAGAAAGAATCAAAAACAAAGTGAGGAACGGAGATAATACCTGCATCCCAACAATAACAGCATTCAAGTTCAGCACCGGCTTCCAATCCTCCCTCAAAATATTCAAACACACATTCCCTTCCATATCGATATTCGGATGATAGATCTTCTGCGTGCATTTGACCTTGGGCGGATCATGCGGGAAGTTCTGGTTAACGGTGAAAGAGAAAGCGAAAGCCCCGCCTTTGTACATGCCCTCGTCGGGTTCGATCGTCAGCGTGAAGTTGAGGATGTCGTCGGGGTTGGGGAAGGTCATTTTCATAGTGCTGCCTAGGGTGAGTTCTTGCAGATCTATTTGCTGTATTAGTATGGTTTTTCTCTACTCGCTATGATCGAGGGGAGGGGGGGAAAGGGGAAGAAAGAAATACGTACCCCGTTGAACTCGCAACTGCGCCGCAGTGACCTTCTTCTTTTTCTTCCCGTCCGCGCCCTCGGCATTTTCAGCCTGCTGTTGTTTTTGTTTCTGCCGGTTATCAGTATACATGTTCCGTGTCTACCGATTTCTTGCAGAAGCACTGATTCAACGCCGTGGCAGCCGAGTATGGTAGGGTAGGTAAAGACATACCATAGACCAAATCTTTAACATCTTGACAGTATTCTCTTCTCTTCTTTCTTCCCTTATATCGAATAAATAAGTGATCGACCCAGTAACACGTGAGTTCTGCTGTATTTATCGGGCTAGGTAGGTGGGTAGGTAACTCGTTCGAGTCCGTTTGTCAACCGTCGTTTGTTCGTTCGTCTGGTGTCCGTGTTCGTGCGTCAGTCGAGGTCGTCGGGTCAAATTATTCGATGAATCAAAAAAGAAGCCCCAATCTAATCGCACCAGCATCAGCATCATCAACACAACCCATAAATCCAACCTGATTGCGGTGCGGGGTGGGGTAAAGTCCAATCCAATCCAATCCACACTCCACCAGTGCACCAAACCCAACAAACAAAATATAGAAAATAGATACTTACTGTTCAATCTCCGTTGTATGTATGTACGTACCCTCAAAAGAAAAGACTGAGTGCTGTTTGGTGAGAATTAGGAAGAAAAGTGTGATATGGATGGGTAGATATCTGGGGTGGAGAGAGAGGCGGAGAGCCTAACCTGACGCCATATGGATGAACACCGCCTTTGAGAGCCGCACTTAGTCAGATCTCTATCTTTCGGTTTATTCATTCATTCATCCAACCATTTTGTCCCACCAATATGACCTTTATATTCCAGGTATCATACAATAAGTCTATAATTACTATTATAACATGCATTGATCTAATCGCTCAACTGAATAACATCACCCTCCCTTCTCCGCATAGTCCAACCCAACCTAACGAGGCAAACAAGGAACTGCGTATGTAGGATACAAGATGGTGTCAAAAAATGTGCCAAGAATAACTCCGCGTCCGGTCCCTTGACCATCACACCTTTTCATAAGCCCCAGTGGGGGGTGGTCGGTTGACGGTGTGGTTTACCGTCGCGCGAAGCAGCACATCAGTCCCGTCCTGCCCAGGAACCAACACGCGCCGATGAATCGGAACAGTGCGCACACTGCGTTCGACCACAGCAGTGCCTGGAAGAATTTCGATGTTCGGTCGGTGGCAGAGTTCTACAAGATCATTAGTATTTTGATAACCAGGGAGAAAGAAAAAGGGAAAGGGGACGTACCGTAAAGCCAAACTTGTTCACGCTCTCGTTGGTAATGCACACAGCAAGCAATCCATTGCTGAAGATCCACAGCGTCACCAAGCGGGTACGGAAACTCTTGTACGAATCATCCAAGCTCTTCTCCTCGTGCTCCACCGGAGGCACATATGGAGTCAGCGCCCGCTTCACCGTCGCTTCGAACTGGCTGTCGATATCCGCCTGCGGCTTGTCGATTTCCTCAATCACCGCTTCTTTGCCCTCGTCTTTAGTTGTCTTGGCGGACGGCAGAGCATCGGCCTTGTCCGAACCCTTGGTACCCCACGACACATCGTGCCAGTTGCTGAAGGCGTAGACGTTGAGGATGTTGATGTAGGACGACTGCACCGCCATGTACTGCGGGAACGACGTGAACATGTGCCACGGGTCCATATACATGAACGAGGCGACAAAGTACAGACCAAAGGTAGCGGCCAGGGCGATGATGATGATACCCGCACCACTCGACCCGAAGAAGGATTTCAAGAATTCCGTGAGGCCCTTGTCGGTCACGAAGTCCATCTGGGCGCCGCCACTGAAGGCACGCACCACGAGGTACAAGGCGTCCACCACGACGTACATCTGGATAACACCGAAGACGATAAACGAGGCGATGTAGGAGAACCGGGATCCCTTGGGCCGGTTACCCAGCGCGAGGATGAACTGCAGCAACACAAACCCGAGGTAGACGTATTTGACGATGGTGTTCACGATCGGGGTGGCCGTCTTCCCGAAGGGAAAGCCGGTGAAGCCGTTGTTTTTGGACGGGGTACCGACCAGGTCCATGATGACCGTCGTGGTCAGCCAGTAGGATGCCAGGGACAGCCACGTCAGCAGCGTGGTGAACACGTTGTACAGCATCTGAATGTGCAGGAAGAACATGCGGATGATGTTGTGCCCACTCTTGTACATACGACCGAAGTGCATGAGCGAGTAGATACCGGCGGCGAAGGAACCGTTCAACCAACGTCGACGCTGGGAGATGAATTCGGCCGCGCCTTCGGGGACATCCGTTTCACCCTTGGAGGCCTTGACGTAGGACAGATGCCACTTGGAGCCGGCTTTGGCGACCAGCTCGAAACAGAGAATACGATCTTCGGCCAAGAACATGTTCTTCTTGAAGATGTTCATGCCTTCGATACCCTTCTTACCCAGCTGCTTCGAGAGGGTATGGTCACCGTGGAAATACTGCTCCAGCGGGCGACCCATGATGGCACGGAAGCGATAGGCAGAGAAGGCACCGGGCAACACACTGACATAACCGAACGAACTCTCGAGGGGTTTGTCGAGGATGTTACTGATCTTGTACTCGAAGTTCTGCGCGGCCACCAGCGGGTTGATCAGGTTCTTCCACCCCTTACCCAACATCGCGTGGATTTCACCGCAGGCGCCACCCAGGTCCTTGTCGTTGTAGAAGGCTTCCCAGAGGGCCAGCAGCGACTTGTGACCGGGCTTGGTACCCGCATCGAGAAGGATACAGACTTCGGGGTTCAGAATGCGACCAAAGGCGTTGAACAGCCAGCGATGGGAGTTGATCTTCTTGCTGTTCTTTTGTTTCAGACAGAACATCATCTGCACCGGCGGGAGGGTGCTGGGCCCGTCGTCGGTGGGGCGGATGAGCTGCTGGTTCGGGGTGACGGACAGTTGGGTGGTATATTCGAACTAGATTCTGGTCAGCACCGCGCCGCACCATCCACGGGGTTGGGGGGGCAACCTACGATATGCGCCACCGTCTCCTTGCCGTCGACATCACGCTTCATGACTCCGTCCTGGTAGATACCCACCGTGGCGAGGAGATCGAGGGTGTCCTTGTCGCAGGGGTCGATACCGTCGAACACAAGACAGACGACGATCTTCTGCCAGGCAGGACCGCCCTTGTTCCAGAACTCGGACTTCTTGAGGTTGACGATGTCCCGGATATTCTGCATGACACCGTGGAGCGTGCGGGCGGTGAGGGTTTTGTCTTCATTGTAGTAGGTGATGGCAATGAGCAGCTCGGTGTGACGGTTGTACATGGCGGGACGAAGGTTGTAACCATTGTGGAGGGTGAATTCGTTGGGATCGCACGTGGCGGCGGTGTCTGTCATCGGGTTAGACATGGTGGGGGAAGAAGAATCAGGGGGTTCAAGACGGAACTCACATCGCATGTGGGTGAACTCTTCGCTTCCACCCTCCAAGTCATTGCGGTACTTGGCCTGAATGGCATTCTGGATGGCACTGGGAACGGGGTAATCGACACTGAGGACGGAGCCCTGGACCAGCTTGACCTTTCTGGTGGCATAACGGCGCAGGCCGCCGCCACCGCCGCCGCCGGAGGGACCGCCGGGAGCCTGTCGCTGACGCCAGGCCTCGGTGGAGGAGGTTTCACTGCGGGCGTAGGGCGAGGCAACGCGGCCGGGGACGCCAAAGGCGGCGGCGGGGCTTTCACCCGAGTGACCGGAGTAGACGGAGCCACCGGCGCTGTAGGGGTCCTGGAACGACGCGTCAGGCGCGTAGGTCTCGGTCAAGCTGTAGCCCGAGGTCGGTCTGGGGCCGGGGGAGAGACCCCGCTGATGAGGGTCATCGAAGGGAGATCCGGCTTGCTGGTGGGAAAGTAGACCCCTGGCGGCTTCTTCTTCGTACTGTGGGAGAGTATTCTCATCAGATGGGATGCGACAAGGAGAAGGCATGAGGGTCTTCCAAAAGAACACTTACGGTAGCACCTTGGGGGACATCCTGCAGGCGCATGCCCTCATGGTCGTCGTAGCCAGGCGGGTGAGCGCCAGACCCTTGGTAGGCCATGATCACGGATGATTCAAGTGATTAACCCGTGAGAGGGGAGGGGGAGGGGGTGAGGTGTGTGTGTGTGTGTGTCGTGAAGAGGTCAGGCGAACAAGGAGGCAGCCGAGAAGAAGGCAAACGGGGAAAGGGGTATCAAGAAAGGCGGGGAGAAGGGGAGTAAGGAGGTGACAGGAGGGAAGAATGGGATCGCGAGAATGCGAGAGACCGGGAACAAGTCAGGTCGTCGTCGCACAAGAAAGGGGAGCAAATCCAGAACCCGAGTCGTGAAATCCGAAATCCACGGGGGGGAAGAAGAAGAAGCCCAAGCTGAGAGAGGGGCGCAGGAGGGAACGTGGACAATAAGCGGCCACCAGGGCTGAAGCAGGTCCGCGAGTGCACCGAACCGTACAGGGAGTACCGAACGGACAGAAGATTGACAGGACGGACAGATGGAGAGATGGGAAGAAGATGAAGCCAGAGAAGGGAGATCCAAGGAGTGAAAAGAAAAGAAAAAGAAAGAAAGAAGAAAGAATGACTAGATAGAAAAGGGAAAAGCGACTGATGGACGATGGACCTGTTGTTTTAGCAGCGACGATGAGAGGGAAATTTAAAAATAAAAATGATTATAGAAAAAAAAAAAAAATAAGAAATAATAATGGTAAAAAAAAAATGTAAAATTAGATCAATATAATGGATGAAATCTAAATCAAATAGAGAGAAAATCCGCCAGAGGATACGGAGAAATACCAAGATATCAAATAAAATACTCGAGCAGAAGTGAAGATGGATCAATTGTTTATCTAGTGGTTTTTTATTCTAGCGTTGATAGGACAGTGGGTTCGTTTCGGTCAGGGTGTTTGGTACGGACGGCGCGGAGATAGCAGCAGGTAGCGGTGGATCTCGAAGGATTCGTTCAGCTCATCCTTATGATGGACGGAATATCATGAACATCCGGAATCATGATCAGAAATCATGATCGGGAATATCAGGAATATCACGAAGATCATACAATAGGAGTGTACTACGGAGGACGCATCAAGTCAAGACGAACAGGTTAATTATCAACAGACCACTCATCCACTGAATAGGAGACGGAAGATTCAGGGGTCGTACGGTATGGTCACCGTTGAGACTGTATCCCGATATCAGGAGTCGAGTAGAAGAAGGACGGAGTACATAAGATGTACACTATGTACTGTAGTAAGTACAAAAGTATAAATTGATATCAAACGGTCAACCCTTCAAACAGTCAACTAGAACGGCACCCCAGCCCATCCAAAGTATCTTGCGGTCTGGGTCTGATATTATTCAGGCCCCCGGTGGAGATGGTGGACCCTTATTGATTTGCTGTGGCACTCGCCAGCTGAAGGTGAGACAGTAGACCGTATCATCGTATGGATGTATGGTATGGTATGGTATTGTATTCCATCTCCTATTCAAAGTATTTCCAGTTGGATAGAATTCGTCACCTCTCTAACTATGGAGAAAATAAGGTATCAAGGGTTGATGCTGAAGATGATTGACCCTGGTATGATTTCATTGCATTCCTCCCCAGCATACCATCCACGCTTCCAAGTTTGAAGATACCTCCCATCCACCCCCCAAACGGTCATCTGACAGATACGAAAGAATCCAAGGGGAAAGGAGACAGACGCCACGGGGATGGATGGTCCGACACGGTTCCCTCCACTCATTGGATCCTCCTGCCCCCCTCCACATCAGAGAGAAGCCCTGTGGGATACCCTAGTCCAGAAGTCCAGAAAGTCAAGACACCGTGTTAATCAACCGTTGGTCACTCATCCACGCTAACCCAGAAAAAGTCAAATCCATGGGAAAGGAGAATACGGAGGTATGCTGAATGGTGGACGGTCGTTTCAGACGGGCTGGACAGGATACAAAGCTAACCCCATCTCCCTCTAGCGATGGAGCGGAGGGACTAGTACCAGATTACTGACTACTAGACTGGCACCGCCTCCGCTAGTTTCTAGCTATTCTTAGATCAGTCGGTTTTGCGCCACGGTTTGGGTTCCATGGGTTTATCCCGTGGCTGGTAGGGTTGGATATTGAGACAAAAAAGTGGCTGTACGAGTATACTCCGGAGTACCTAAAATTCTCGGGAATCAATAATATAAGCTAGATAGAAAAATAAAGTAAGATAAGATATAATAAAGTCAAATAATACAGTCCAATCAATCGAACCATGATGGTCTTGTGCTCGGATATCAAACGTTGCATCTCGACCACTCGACCATGGATCGGATCCTCCAGCCCACAAAGGCAGTGATAACCCAGTAGGCCCGGGTTTGCCCCGGACAAGGCTGCAGTGTCTGACAGAGGGGAGTAAGGAAGAAAGGTATATAATAAAATATCCATCATATAGAAGATTTGTAACAGACTTTAGTGGATAAGAAGATTTTGAATAGCCATAAGGGGAACCAGTATGATCAATAAAAATGAATAATCAGTACATAGGAGTCAATCTCAACAAGTACATAAATAAATAAATCATTAACTAAAGCAGAAATACATCAATAAATACAACGTCCATGCGCCAACATCGCTTGATCATGATTCAGTCCATGCACGATTCCCTCGGTAGAAGGTCCGGAGTAAGTAGGAAATATCATGCATTGCATCTACTGCATGATCTGCTACTGTTCATGCGAATGGTGATGATGCAAGAGAGGGGTTGATTTGTGGCGATTGTACAGTTGTCTGATTTACTCGGGAGTAGATATGCGTTGAGTATGGGATATATAATTCATATCAGATACTACTGATGGTGGATACTGAATTCTACAGAATACCTACAAAAATTCATGATCTCTCCCATAATTCAGATTGTACTCTCATACTTCATGGTGAGCGGGCACTGGTCGTGCATAACTAGAGAATATATATTCATCACGTTGATCCGACGAAACAAACTATTAAGTCACCGACATAGTTTGTTTATCACCTCCAGTAGAGTCCCCCCTACCATTTCTATGAGATTGAAAAATCCAAGACGATCCAGACATGGTTAGACCAAAGATCATTGGCAGAAGAGGGATTAATCTCCCCGTTCCAACGTGGATCCGGTCTGGACTCTGTTCGTCCTGGGTCGGTTCTCTTTGACACACGCACTGTTCCCCTTTTCCACACACCCATCCTCCTCACCATTGCCAGCCTTCTCAGTCGGACGATCCTGAGACAACTCCTGCAAGGATACCGTGCTGCATCTCTTTGTTCCGACTGCATGCAGGAATCTCGAGATCCGTCTGGTTGAGTCCCTGAAAGAACCGTGGTTCTTTCACCCAGGTACCCAAGATTGATCCCGTCGCATTACGCCTTGCTGCGTGGGGATACCAACCTCAAGCACTAATCTAGTCTCATTTCCTCCCGTCTTGTTTCTCTTTCTCCTCTTTTTCTCTTTTTCTCTCTCTCTCTCTCTCTCTCTCTCTCTCCACTCTTCTTCCTCTTCTTCTCTTTTTACTCTTACTCTTCTCTCTCCTCTTTCTATCCGAACATCATCTCTTCTTTCTCTCTCTCTTCTCTTTTCCTTTCTCCTTGTATTCTCTTCTCTTTCAACCTTCCTGTTTATACCTTGACTTCTGTTTCTATATTCTCCTCGACCGTCCGGGTTAACCTGATATCATTTGACCTCTCCCCTGAATCCAACATCACGCGTGTCTTCCGACGTCACCTCGTACAGCCGCATGCCCAATGCATCGTTGCTGATTTGTCCCTCCGACCCATTCGCTGTCGATTCTCCCGTCCCTGACTGCTTTCAACCCATCCGGTCATCGGGTTCCACTGGTCCGCCGTACGCCCTGACTATGATCCTCGTCCTCTCCCGCCCTGCTCTCGCTTGATCCCGTCCCATCCCCGCCATACCGCTCCGACTTGACGTCGACGAGCATTCCACTCTCTTGTTGCTTTCCCATCAACTCACACTCTTTACGCCGTTGACCGGCTCGACATTCTTTTCTCTTTGTGATCAACCTGTTTCTTTCCTAACGATCCACCCGTCACTCGTTCCACGTCATCATGGCGCTCTATCAGACCGATCCGTCTTTCTCTTCCCACCGTATGTTCATCCACCTCCATACCATACATACCTCTGAACTAACCCCATCCAGTCCTTACCACCCGCTCCATCTTCAAACGTTGCGTCAAATGCGAGTCCGCGGCCCCCCCATGTCCCAAATGTGAGGAGGGCACCACCTGTACCATGATCAGCCAGTCCTGCGACTCCTGCCCCACCACAAAATGTATCCCCACCTCCTCCGGCGGCGGCTCCGGCTCTGGTGGCTCGTCCGACGATGACGGCGGCGGTGGTGGTGGTGGAGGCGGAGGCAGTAATGCGGGCGCCATCGCCGGTGGGGTCGTCGGCGGTCTCGCCTGCGTCGCCATCGTCACCTTCCTGGTCTGGTGGTTCGTCATCCGCAAGAGGCGCCAGCAGTATGCCCAGCCGAGCGCATCGGGCGAGAAACGAAATGCCCAGGCGAGAAAGTCCACCCAGTCCATCGCGTCCACCGTCCTCACCCGCGCCTCCAACGTCATCCAGATCGCCTACATCCCGGGCGTCACCAACCGCTCCCCGCCCGAGACCCCCGGCTCGCTCGTCCCGCCCGTGCCCCCGCTGCCCGGCTCCTCCCCCGACCAGCATTTCTTCATGCCCGGCGACCTGCGCGACTCGTCCTGGACCGACGCCTCCAGCCAACACCACCGCAGCATCGCCCCCAGTCTGCGCAGCAGCGTCGCCACCACCATCTACCGGGACAACGCCATCGTCAGCCCCATGCCCGCCCAGCAGGCCATGCGCAGTCGCGCCGCCGTCGTCAGCATCCACGGCGGCAACGGCGCCCCCATGCCCCCCGACGCCCCCGCTGTCCCCGCCATCACGCCCGCCCAGCTCGCCAGGGCCGGTGTGCCCGAGTCGCACAGCAACAACAGCTCGATCGTCGCCCGCACGGTCACCGCCAAACCGGTCATGGTCAAGGGCGGCATCACCAAGAAGAACATCAAGAACGGCAGCGACGCTTCGACGCCGGACGCCACCATCGCGAGCAACAAGACGTCCGACGTCCCCACCTCGGGCTTTGATGCCAGCTCCGACGAGGAGGACGAGGATGATGCCCGCACCGTCCGCAATCAGCCCCCCGCGGCCGCCCCACGTGACACCCAGTCCCGCCCGTCCACCGTCATTGAGGACTCCCCGGCTGCCCACCAGGGTCCGTTCCAGGACCAGTCCCACCCCGCGCCGTCGCGCGACGACACCCACGTGCGCACCTCGGCCTTTCTAGAGACCGACGAGCCACGATCCAACCGCAGCAGTCGCGTTCCGCCCCCGCGGGTGGAGAGTCCATTTTCCGACCTGAACGAGGTTAAATGAGCGGGCTGTGGTGTGTTTGTTTTCTTTGGCTTTAGGGTCTCACGTTGGGAGTCTTACTGGGTTTGGTCTGCACAGGCGATTACGGAGTCGGGTGTTTTTTCTTCGATTGATCTGTTCTGTTCATTTTTATGTTTCAATAGAGTTGATATCTTCCCTCTGACACTGGCTTCTTTGTATCTATGACGACCATGTTTTGATCTGTGGGATTTCTTGTGTTTTGTTATCTAGGACGACGACTGGCGACTGGTCCGTCGTCCTGCCTATCCTGCACCTGCACTATTCAAGACGATTCTCAATCCACTTGCACTGCTTTACTTGCACACCGCCATGATTATGTAGTAGTTTTGAGTAATAAGTCAACCGTATATATGTACAATGTGGGAGTAGTGTCTTAGTATACATGATGGCATACTATGGATATAATACAATAATGTACCATGACGTACCAATATAGCAGCTCAAACAACGAACAAAATCTGACATAGTCAGAGATATTGCTCCGTTCACTACATATATCCATAAGTATTTTACCTGAATATAAAGTCAGTCATTGCTCCAGTACCTAGATATTTCCCTCTCACGGCAATGAATACAGAGTAAAAGGTATTACCTACCTACCTACATTTATATACCTTCAGGGCACATTCATTGAACTCAATTCCTCGTCTCTCCCAACTTCCTGAAATGCGGTTCATCCGCCTGCTGATTCTTCCCATCTGTACAAGTCATTGCTGATGTAGCAGCGTATAGTCCCGAGTTCTCAATGATTTGTATACGAGGACAGGATGAACGACACCACAAGAACAGAAGTGATATAAAAGCTCTCTGACCCAACGCTTCCATGTCTTATACCCCCCCGCCATAACACGCTTGACGTCATTCACATTCCAAGCAGCCCACGACCCACAACCAACCACGCCGTCAGCCGGACGAATCAAGCAGATAGAGAGAGAGAGAGAGAGATCAATCTCACCGCTATCCCAGTCGTACTCATCTGGTCCCACAAAAACACCGTGTAACCCCTCCGCCTGGACGAATCCAAGACGCATATCTGATATCTACCTAGTTCTCCCCCCTCGCCGCGGGTGTTTCACACGTCAGCTTGACTGCAATATGTGGTTTGGTGATAGTGTATGGCCCCAAAGCCGGGGCATTAGGGCGAGAAAGCAACTTGATATGACTAAATTAAAGCAAGGGACGTACTTGACCACAGGATAGAAGGTTACAGCATGCTCCTCTCCCTTGATTCCACACCGATAGTCTGACTCTTTGACCGTCCCTCTCAATGCCTTACCCACGGGGACTATAATAACAGCTACAACAACCTCTTGATTTCACCCTACAAACCCACCTCTTCTACCCTCCACCCTCCTAATCCTAATCAAAATGACAGCCCCCAAAACAGTCGCCGTCTTCGGCGCCACAGGCAGCCAAGGCGGCGCCGTCGTGCGCTCCCTCCTAGATAACCAGAGCAAATGTTTCGCCGTCCGCGCCATCACCCGTGATCCCCAGAGCCAGAAGAGCAAAGACCTCGCTGCCCTCGGCGCGGAGGTCGTCCGCGCTGACGGGTGGAATGTGGCGGAGATGGCCGCCGCGCTGGAGGGCTGTTGGGCGGCGTTTGTGAATACGAATTCGGATGATCCGGTATTCCTTGAACATACCCATATAATAAAATATGGAAAAAAGATATAGAACAAGACTGACATGAATGAAGATATTCGCCAACAAGGAATCCCCCACCGAGTTCGACCTGGGAAAGTCCATCATCGATAGCCTTGTAGCCGCCAACGTGCGACACATCGTCTACAGCTCATTCGCTTCAGCTGCGGAACTAACACGCGGCAAACTATTCATCAGGCCGATGGACCGTACGTATCTCATACACATCAAGATCGCAAACAAGCAATCGAACACACAAACAAGCAAGCAGCAACTAATGCCACCCCAGTGAAAAACCAAATCCTCCAATACGCCAAATCTACCGCCCACTTCGACAGCGTCTGCCCCATCTACGCCGCCTGGTACTACGAGCAATTCCTCGACAAAGCAACAGCCACTGTATTCGGCGGGTTCCCCTACACCCTCGATTCCGACGGCTACATGACGTTCAACGCCCCGCGGTGGGGCGACGACGAGAAGCCCTCGTTTGTGAGCATCACGCGGGACTTTGGCGACCTCGTGCATGGCATCTTGCTCTCGCCGGAGAGCTGGAACGGTAAGCCTGTTGCTGCTGCTAGTGATGTTCAGACGTTTGAGCAGCTTGTGGAGACGTTTCAAACCGGTAGGTTTTCCTCTCTTTCTCTCTCTCTCTCTCTCCCCCGGCTAGTCTATCCATCAGGATAAGACACTGTCACCAGCCTAGACATGAAAACCATATTGATATATCTATGATAACCAGCAACGGGCCACCCATCCCGCTACATCCCCATGGCCTCCTGGAAAGACTTCGGGCGCGGCATCCCCGAGCTCGACGAGCACCGGCTGCTGTTCGCGTTCACGCAGCTGACGGGCGGACGCTACTTCGGCGACGTGCCGACGAGCACGGAGACCGCGGCCGCGCTGAAGAGAGTCGGTGCTGAAGCGCGCGGCAAGGATGGCGCCGAGGCGAGTTTGTTGCCGTTGGGGAAGTGGTTCGCTGAGAAGTTTGGGGTTGGGTCGGGGGCGTCGGCTTGTGTTGATGGGGGGCATTAGCTGTGGTATGGGTTTATGAGTTATGAGGTTTAGGTTTTGAGCTATGAGCTATATATAAATATGAGCTTTGAACTATGAGCTATAAGCTATAAGCTATAAGCTATTGATATGAAGTGAAAGAAGACGGGATGGGGTGCATCTCGTGGATTGCCCTGTTCGCATTCTTTTGCGGAAGTGTAATGACAATGACAATGACAATGTGGAAGAATATAGTAACTTGGTTAACTTGCTTGATACGTCTGTATGGCGGGTTATCTGATATACGAGTAGAGACAGACCTACCAAATTATCGACTAGACTAGTTTTGTATATAGGTATACTACAAGAGATAGGTAAGGGGTAACACCCGACAGCACTCTATATCATTGGTGTGATGTTCTATGTACATTACAAGTTGATGGCAGCTCATTCAATCAGTTCAATTCGATATAAGATAGAGTAATCAACGAGGTATACTCCATACTATCGATTAATCAACCTCCAACCCCATCCCATCTGCAATCTTCCGGATAAGAGCGCGTTTGAGGAACGCCTCGCGGGAGAGGCCGCGAGTGTGGCGCGACCAGGTCTCAACCGTGATCACGCCCTTGGCGAGCGCGGATTGCAGCGCGTAGATGGCTTGTTGGATGCCGCGCTCTTCGGCGACGAGGTCGTATAGCTGCTTCCCGACGACTGTTGGGGCGACGAGGACGTCGTCGATTGGGGGAAGGCCTGGGGGGTGGGCGTCGGAGGGGGAGGGAGAGGCTGTTGTGGTTGGGATGCGGGTCTGGGCGTTGGCGATGACGGCGTCGGCGCGGTGGAGGGATTGCTGGAGGATGGAGGTGTTGGATTCGAGGGTGGAGTTGAGGGCGTTGAGGGAGGAGGCTTCGCTTTGGAGGGTGGCGAGGGCGGCGTGGAGGGACTGTGACTGGGAGAGGAGGGAGTGCGCCGCGGATGCGGATTGCGTGACGTTGGCTTGCAGCGTTTCGGCGAGGGTTTTCGATACCGCGTGGAGAAGGGCGTCCTTTTCTGGATTGGGTGGGATGGGTGGTGCTGGGCCGGAGGGCGTGATGGTGGGGAGCTCCACTTCGAACGGCGACGTGAGGAGGTCGGGAGTCTCCGCCTTGGGCCGCGGAGGGGGCTGTTGAGCCGTTGGGTGAGGCGACGCCTGCACCGGCTGGAATGCCGCCGGGGCATGCCAGCCGGGCGGTTGGGCAGTTGGATGTGGTGGGCCTTGCGGCGGATACGGCTGTGGGGGGCCCTGGGGGGGGAACTGGGCGGCAGGTGTGCGCATGGATGGATGGGGCGGTGGCTGGGGAGGATACCCTGCAGGTTGGGCCGCATGGTATTGCGGCGCATGATACGGACTGCCCGGTACTTCTGGTTCGCTACTCTGTGGCGCATACTGCAGCGCAGGCTCCGGGTTTCGAGCAGCTACCCCGGGTTGGAAGGATGATCGCGGGCCGCCCTCCTTAGGGGGAAGAGGGGGCACTGGGGGACCTGCGCTCTGCTGCCCCTGGGACGGCTGCCCAGCAGGCACCTGTCCTGGTTTCGGCGGTGGCGGCGGCGGTACCTGGCCTGTTATTTGAGGAGAAAGAGCGCTCTGCGACGGCGAGCGGGTGGACGGCCCCAGTTCGGCGGGTAGCGGGGGCCGAGGCGGTGGTGTCTGGGCGTGCTCGGGTGGTCTTTGAGGCATTATTGGCTGTTTGTATTTGACTGGCGGTTCCTTCGCAAAGACCTCACGGAGGATGGAGAGCAAGTCGGATAGGGAGGACCTCTGATCGTGGGTTCGTCAGCTTCAGATGCGTGCGAATGGCGGGCTACTCACCTCCCATGCGTCTGCCCAGTGCGCCAAGTAGTGATGATAGACCCGTCCCTCCAGTGTCACATGTTGACCAACACGAACGACCATATCCGGGGTCGGGGTCACGTAGACGATCGGGGGCTCGTGAGGGTAGGTACTGGGGACCCATAGCGATATGGGGAACTTGTAGACGGTGCCGCGAAACGTCACGGGCACCGTGCCGGAGAGCTGGAGGAGGAGGGCGGAGAAACCGGACTCGAAGGCTGCACAATGCATCAATTCCTGCCTCAAATAAACAAATGAATAATTGGACTCACTGTAGACATCGGTGCGAGGAGATAGGGAAGGATATTGAGCCAGGACGTTCGCGACATCGTAGTAGGTGCGGTTGGGGTCTTGATAGGTCTGGCGGGGATCGTAGTGGTCCTGGAGTGGTCAGCGGGATCGGGTTCAAGAGCGCAAGGGATAATATACCCTGATGAGCACGCTGTAGAGCCAATTCAGGGTCCTCTGGGGCACAGCAGCCATGACGACGGAACCAACGACTGGACAAGTAGCGAGATGGAGAAGTTGAGGAATCTCGGTGACATCGTGACTTTTCCCCGCATGCTGACTCAGCTGGTATCTGCATAACTGCTTAAGTATGCAGAAATGATCGATACAACGTTGGATTTTCTTAATTTGGTTGTTGATAGTAGAGTAGATGGTATATTCCATGAATTAATTGTAGATGAATAGTAAAATGAGCTATAGATGCAAAACATATAAGTATATTATCTAGTACAGCTGTTTATATATGGAGTCGCCGTGGACATAACCCTAGCGGATGTATATATGAAGTTCATCCTATACTTCATATCTCGCATCTGAACTTTTCATTTGATTATATCAGTGATGGCTATCTTCAAGGTTTCAAAGATTAGCAATAAACATATAGAGACAACATCCTATATGGTAGTAGCTATCTTTGAACTCAGACTGCCTCCAATGCTGTCTCGCAGTCTTAGCACCATTCCACTGTGATCTCACAGGTCCGGTGTCCAAAATCGACAGCAGAAATCACCCCGACTTATGGAACAATTGAGTTCCAAAAGACAAATATCAAACCACACTGAGCTACCATATGCAATGCGGGGAATAGGAATATAATAGACATGGGGAGAACCTCTCACACCCGCTCGTGAAACCCGTTCAGCTCAGCTGGACAGAATGGCAGGCTTGTCTGTTCCACGCCCGTCTGGGCTGCAGATAATTAGATTAACTCTGACATGAATGTACTGTAAACTGTGAGTGGTAACCCCGGGGAATGGTGTTGGGTCTGACTGACCCATGGGTGGCTGGGTCTCTACTGGTCCTATATCAAATCTATTAATTCAGTTCTACCATATGGTGTCTCTTCTGGCACGGAACAATCGGAATTGTAGTAAGTCATGATAGTCGTAGTGAAATAGCAGTCCTATATATAGACGAAACAAACCAACAGTGAATAATGGGTAAATTGTTGGTTGGAGGTGGCTGAGGAGGTTGCCCGGCTTGATATTGTTCATCTCCATTGTTTGTCTTGGAGAGTGACGACAAACAACCAGAATCCCCGGTGGCAGCCCCACAGAGGCCGGTCTACGGGGTCATTGTCTACGACAGACGTTGTCATTCTGATTGTTGCACCCGTAGTCTTTCAAAGCCTCGCTATTGTGTGTCTCTGGTGTTGCACTGCAGCGGCGCTTTTGTCTGGGTCACTCGAGTTAGGGTTCGAGGTCATCCTGCTGCGACCCTGTACTTCTACTCTTCATCTTCTCATCTGGACCAACTATTCGGATCATAACAAGTTGAGATTCCTACCAATTACAAGATATACAGAAAATAGAACAGCACAAACAACAGAAACCCAGAAGCCAGACAGAAAACGAAGATGTCCTTCGACCCCTTCAACCAATCCTTCACCCTATACACCGCAGACGGCGTCCCCTTCAATATCACCGTCCCCATGGTGGACGAGTATGCGCAATACGCCATTCGTATCAGCATCAACTACGGCGCGCAACTCGGCGCCTCGCTCGTCCTCTTTCTCATCCTGCTGCTTCTCACCAGACCGGAGAAACGCACCTCCAGCGTCTTCTTCCTCAATGCCGCCGCCCTCCTCCTCAACGCCGGCCGTCTCCTCTGCCAATCCGTCTTCTTCACCACGCCCTTTGCCCATTTCTACCCCTACTTCGCAGGCGACTTCTCGCACGTCCCGACCTCCGCATACGCAGAGTCCATCCTCGGCGTCGTGCTCGCCACCCTCCTGCTCATCTGCGTCGAAACCTCCCTTGTGCTGCAGACCCAGGTCGTTTGCGCCACGATCCGCCGCAGATCTCGCCATCTGCTCCTGGCCGTATCTGCCGCCGTGGCACTCACCCCCGTGGGGTTTCGATTCGGCTTCATGGTCGAAAACTGCAAGGCGATCATCAACGCATCCACCGCCCACCACGTCCAGTGGCTGGAAAGCACGACAAACATCGTCACCACCGTCAGCATCTGCTTCTTCTGCAGCGTGTTCACCGCCAAGCTGGGCGTCGCGATCCGCATGCGCAAGTCGCTCGGTGTGCGCGAGTTTGGCCCTATGAAAGCTATTTTCGTCATGGGGTGTCAGACGCTCGTTATTCCAGGTTATTCTCCTCCTCTTCCTCCCCATCTTCCTGTTTCTTTCATCCTCAAGCTTCTCCTCATAAACCGACCAGATCAGCTAACCCCAGCAACAGCCCTCTTCTCCATCCTCCAATACTTCGTCGGCGTCCCAGAACTAGCCTCCAACGTCCTCACCCTCGTCACGCTCTCCCTCCCCCTCTCATCCATCTGGGCCGGCGTAATCCTCGACTACCACCGCTCCTCAAACGACAGCAACTCCTCCCGCCGCAACCTTTGGAACCTCCTCTCCATCCCACCCACCGCCACAGCGTCACGGTCCCACGCCGCGCAGTCCAAGCAGGACATATCGCTTTCATCGTCCTTCACGGCATCCACAGCCGCGACGACTGCCTCGAGGCAGAACACGACGTGCTATGCGGGGCAGGGGCAGTATGAGGATTCGCCAGGGCGGGCGGGCAACGAGCCTGTTGGGTATGGGATCTCTGTTGCGCGTGATATTTCGGTTGAGGAGAGTTATTGGGGGGGAAGGGCTGCTGAGGGGGTTTGATTCTTTTGTTTTGTTTTGTTTTCTGTTTATCTTTCTTTTTCTTCCTTTCTTTATTCTGTTTTTTGATTCTTTTTGTGTCCTTTTTTTTTTTTTTTTTTTTAAAAAAAAGGGTTTGTATTTTCGTTTTTGCGTGGTGCTTTCGAAGCAAGTAAACTGCATACCTCGTTCCTGCCGCACAATACCCCAATAGACAGACAGACAGCAGCGCAAGAACAACGTCACCGATCACTCGTCTCTTTTTACTTATCCTTTCTGATTAATTCGTTTCGACTGCTTTCTCCATGGCGGGTTCATTCTTTCCTCATTATGACGCTTTGAATGGTGATGCTGATACCATGCTGCTTCTGTAATCCTGTTTCGTCTTTCGTTCTGCATTTCAGTTATACCCGCGCCTTCCTAGATACAGTTGTATTAGCAGTACAGTAGCCAGGCATCCTTGCCAATTTCAACAGACAAAAAAGTACAAGAAAATGTAGTAAAAACGAAGAAGAACTTCCAATGCATCCATTATTGCTATTAAACAGCCAGTCTATCACACAACCTAAAACTAACTCAAGTCTCCCTCCCCAGTTTCGCCAGCGACTCCATGAGGAAATCGTGCGCGTTCATCACATCCGTACTACCGTACACGACTCGTCGCCGGGGGCCCAGCGACGCCGCGGCTCGACCGCCCTGTGCGGCGCTGCCGTCGCCCGAGGACCCGTCCGTTTGACGCGCCCAGTCTTGCAGGTTCCCGTACTCGTCCATGCTGCCGCCGCCGACGGTGAAGACGATCGCCTCGTTGAAGGCCTGGCGGCGCTGGCCGAAGCTGGCGGTTTGGCCCGGGGCGGGTCCGCCGAGGGGGTTGGCGGGTTGGGCGTTGCGCGAGGCGGATGCCGCGGGGATGGCGCCGCGGGCGTTGGCGCTGCGGGGGTCGAAGTAGAGGTAGTTTTCGGTTTTGGCGATGGCGGAGCTGGACGCGGATTGGGGGTCCATGATGGATTCGGTGATCTTGGTGAGCGTAAGGTCTTTGTTGACGGGGAGGAAGTTCTTCACGCCCGAGATGAGCGAGTCGAAGTTGGCGCCTAGGGCGCCTGAGGTGATGCGGTCTGTGAGGCGGTTGGAGAGCGATGAGAACCCGCGGAAGAGGTCTGATGACTGGGACTGGGACTGCTGCTGGGGAGTGGCGGTTGTCATCATTGTCATCCGGGTGAGTTCGCGCACCTGGCGGACGTATGCGAGGGCGCTGACGTCTTCGACGCCTGCGCGGGATAGGGCCTCTTCGAACTGCGTCATGTCTGCGCGGGACACTTCGGTTTCGGTGCTGAGGAACCAGATGATGAAGAGTCGCAGCTTATCGATCGGGTCATTACCCTTGGAGGTATCGTTGACGAGCTCCATGATCTGCGCCTTGGTCTGCTTGGTGATGTTTTCTTCCAGCTCGAAGAAGTTGTCCAGCTGGCGGTCTTTGATGCCCTTGAGGAGGGCTGTGGCAATGTTCATGTGCATATCCAGGATTGCCTTGCGTTCCCGCAGTTCCGGGAGGAGGGTGATCGCCGCTTTGAGGTGTTGTGCTGACGCGCTGGTGTCGTTCTGGAGGTCCTCGATCGACGAAGCGCCGGTCTTTCTGGTCACCTCGGTCGCGTCTTCCTTGTACCGCGTCAGTTCCGCATCGATCTCTTCAGCTACCTGTGGGAACGGCGCGCCCGCGTTGCGCTTCCAGAAGAAATCGCTGGCGTTGAGGTCGTATGACTTTTTGGTGACGCCCTTCGCCGGGTTCGTGTCATCCACCGGGGTCTCCAGCGTGATGCGATTCAGACGCATCTGGAGGACATCCTGTACCAGCGACTGGTACGTCCACGAGTGGGACAGCATCGGGACGAGGTCCACATTGCGATCCACGATGATGAGGACGGGTCGTGCCGCGGGGACGCCCGCCGCGTCTTTCTTGTTGGTCGAGAACAGGTTATCTTTGGAGTTTAGGATGTGGTCTCGAAGTTTTCGATCCAACTTGGTGGCAATCAGTTCTGCTGCCCCGCCTTTGGGACAGCGGATGATGGGGATAGCACCTGTGATTGTTAGTAAAGGAGAGAAAAAAGAGAAGTAAGAGGATAAAAAGGTGGGGGGTACATACCCATTGTGACGCTGACGCTGAACAGTCCGCTCACAATCCTGTCAACGATGGCATCCAGATCCTCGTCGCTGGTCTGAGCGCTATTGATCTTCCAGTACGCATCCTTGCCTAGACCCAGACTGAACAGGTCGGGTTCGGCGACAATGAAATTCAGATACTGATCATAAACCTGCGCGATGTGTTGCGACGCTCCCGACGTGGCGACCTGCGAGGCAAAATCTTCCAGGAGCGGGCGTGGCACGGAGGAGAGGAAGTTGACATAGGCGGGGGAGTAGAGGCCGCGGGACAAGTCTTCCGTGATGGACTTGACATTTTCGGCATTGGGCTCGACAAGATAAAGGACGGGGACATCGGGGATGGGATAGCGAGTGGAGTTGATGCTCCTGGAGCGGGCCGTTAAGACATGCATACGACAGATCAGACGATGGAGTGATACGCACAGATGAATCGTCACCCCCCAGGACCTCAGGTCATTGACACGGAGGACACTGCTGATGACATCCCGACCAAGATTATCAAACACCAAGATCTTCCAAATCGGATCGCCGTCCTCGTTTAGAATCGGGGTGGACTGCGAGACGAGGCCCTGGCCTGAGGCATCGTGGGAGTCCTCCGCGGGGAGAGTATCGTGGTTCAAATTCAGGATCTTCTGGATCGAGGCTGCGACAGCTGTCAGTCTCCATTCTCATCTCCGCCTTCTATCTTTCCATCATCAGAAAGGAACAGAACCTACCGACCTGACGGTCGCGGAGAGACAAGGATTGCGACGTCATGGTGGCTGAAGTCTGCACCACGCCTCTGGAATGGGATGAGAATTACGGGGCGTGGCTCAAACTCATGACAGGGACGGAATCAAGAGGGAGAGAATGAGTCGAGTGGATTGTGCAACAAATGTCTACCAGTAGGTGGAGGACGGAACAATTCAATCTGAAGCGTAAAGGGAGGTCTCTCGTAGATAGTCCCGCTGCTCCACCTGGCATCTATCAGGATGACTATCATCGAAACAAACAGTCCAAACCACAGCACCCCCGTCCACGTGACCCCGTCGTCTTGGCCTGGCGCGTTCGGTAACCTGACGACCTTTTCCCTCCTCATTTCCTACTGAATCAGTCACCCTTTCTCCTCCCATCTTCCCCCATTTCCCATCATCTACCCCCCTATACTCTTCGTAAAGCGAATGACGATGCTGTGGTACAGCGGCTCAATTTGGTTCTGTGTATGAAAAGACCATCCTTTCGTTACTATCGTTCTTAAGTCTGTCTTAGGAGAAACGATACGTCCGGAAAAGGCAGCACAGCCGGGATCTTCTCTAGGCTCTCTTACACATAAAGCAAACGGGATACACGTGGAGGAAGAAGCAGAAGAAGAAAAAAAAAAGAAAGCAGAAGAAGCATCAGAACAAGAACTACAGCGTGAGGGATCAGGGTCGAGGAAGAATAAAAATCGTCTGGGATAGAGGACAAAAGCGGAAGAACAGACAGGAATCAAGAACCTTAAGGTACAACAAGACTGAAGGAACATTTGAAAGAAGAAAGAAAGCAAGAAAGTCTAAAGAAGAGTCACAGAGACTCTTTCCCCGTCTTTCCTTTTTCTTTTGCTTTTTTTTTTCTTTTCTGATATTTCCTGTTGTTTTTTGCCTTGTTTTCTTGAGTCTATTTTACGTCTTCTTGTTACAGAGTAGTTGGCCGGTCGGCGTATTCGAAAACGAGTAGTTGACCAGCCATCTATCTCTAATCCTAAGGTCCTAGTTGTGGTTGTTGATCGGTGTTCAAGCGTTGGAGTGGCCCCTGTTTATCTTAAAGGGGAGCCCCATACCCCCCCGACGCAACTGCATCCTAGGCGGGATCGCAGAACAGACCGGCATCCTAAAAATATCCGCCTAAGGCACCCGGGCCCGAAAAACAGGAACAAGGTACAGGACCAGGACCAGGAACAGGAACAAGAACAGAAGGAACAAGAGAGAACGGGAAATTCCAGGCGAATGGTATCTGGACGCTACATGGATTAAGAGATCCAACCGCAATAAGCCAAACACCATCGTCGTCGTTGAGAGTGCAATTCCCTATTCCGACTACCTCTATCGTGGAAGTATCCTAAGGTGCCTTATCTACCTATAGGTATTGGTACTTCGCATACTCCCTCCCAACCTCCCCTTTTTTCTATTCGACCGGATAGCCCGTGAGTTGGAGGACAGAAGAGTCTGTGTCAGCCAGAACTTAAAACAACTGAACGACTGGTGCGGGAATTGATTTGTTAAATCCGACCGGACACCCTGAGTGGTTGCTGGGTTAGTGGCCAATCAGGTCCTGCAGCTCGATAAGGCGACCCACGGTTCACTCCGCCTTTTGACTTTCTGCCTCGGTCACCCTTTCTGCCGGTTTTTCTTTTTACTTGAAGGCGGTGACCCTCATTTTGATAGACTGGAGCAACGACATCCCCCCCTCTTCCCATCGTTCTTTCCCACCACCATGCAGCAAAACCATTCTGATTCTCAAAATCACATACACTCGTTATCCAACATGAATATGCCGATCGGTCGACGACCGTCACTCGTGCCACAAGACTTCTGGAATCCTCCAGATCCGATCTTTATTACTAGCGACTCTACGGAGCATGCTCTTCCCACGCAGTTGCCTACTCAACAACCTCAACCACCTCTGCAACCTCATCAGCAACCTCATCAGCAACAGGCTTTAGGTATAGGCTGGGACCATGCTGTCTTTAATCAGCCTCATGGCCAGCAGCCGCAACATCAGCCTTCACAGCCGCGGCGGAGTCCGCTACCAAGCGCACAAGATGGGTTATATCAAACCCCAAGCCACCAGGGTTGGCAACAGAACCCGCTACATCAAACGTCAATGATGCCATCTACGCCCCAGGGGTTTGACCTGCCGGCACAGTATCGGCAGGTGCCTCAATATTCGCAGGGCCATGCGCCCATGACGTACAACGCGCCGGAAGTCCCGCAGTTCCAGCAGCATTTCACGTCATCTGGTCTCTACCAGGGCCAGCATCTATCGGTGCCCGACACCTTCCCACCGACACATTCACAGTCACATTCTCCCCCGGCTTCGCAACCACAGCCGGGCCACTCGATGTCGTTTCCCCCGCCGGCGGGGCATCAGAATCCCTTGTCTGAATACACCCTCCCGCCAGGGTTTGGGGACGAGAGCTCCGTACATTCCACCCGCCAAGTCAACCTTAGCGAGGTGTCGACGGCAACGGACATCTCGGGCATCGTGGGCATCGCGGGCGCCTCGGGCCTCGCGGGTCTGAGAGGCCTCCCGGGCGTCACGGACGTCCCAGGCGTCTCGGACCAACCTGCTATGAACCCACTATTTTTTGGGACTCCTCAGCTACCGGGTAACTCTCTCAATCATTCAATGTACGTCAACCCCTCCGACTTCGACCGTTCGGAGGACACCAGGTACGTTATGATCCCTCTGTTCCCGTTTCCATCCATAGAGTTTCTTGAGCTGACGGGATTTGTTAGACCGTTCGATTATTTTCGCAATGATCTGCAGTTTGTGGTGCCAACCGCCAATCATCGGCCACCGTCCACTGCCAACCATGGGCCACCGTCCACTGCCAACCAGGGGCCAACCCCCACTGCCAATCATCGGCCAACGCCCGCCGCCAATCATCAGCCAACACCCGCTGCGACGTCTAGCGTGGGTGTTGCTCCGCCGGTCATGCATGGTATGTGTGCCCGAACCCCATATGGCTCGCATTCGTTAACTAACGGTGACACAAAAAGGTCATCCCAGACTGGCACCCGCGCCACCAGCGACGTTAGTGGCTGCCCGGGCTAAGGTCGCCCAGAAGAAGAAGAAGTCCCGTAAGCCCAAACGGCGAAATGCAGCCATACCATCGCCATTACCCAGCATCGACGAAGAGGTTGAAGATGCTTTTACCTCCGATAGTGAATCGGACGAGTCGGACCTGGAAATTGTAGAGCCTGAGGAGCCATCGCCGATCCCTCCGGCTCGTCCGACTCAACCAGAGGCTCGTGTGGAATATGACACCCTCCAAGTCGTTTGGTTTCCCCGGAATCGACAGCCCGAGGCGGACAAGGTCAGATCCGCCCTTGACGAATACAAAGCACTGGTCAAGTCGATCCGTGATAAGCTGCGGGCAGATATGCAGGCCCTGAAACATACGGAGCAGCTCCGGGCCGAGCGGGCATCATCGCCCGGGCAAGTGTTGACCAACCATGCTCTCCTTTGTCAGGCGAGGATGGAGATAGAGGATGCGGAGCATCAGCGGCGATACATGGACATAGTCGTGACTACGACGCTAGACAAGGGTCATCCACTTATTGTCGAGAAGTATGTGTCCTCCCTTTTCCTTGCCCTCCCTGATCTGACCAAGTCGCTAATGTGGAATACAGATTGGGTGAACATCCTATGATTGTGGCCTCCCTTTATTCTTTTCTCCTGGACCAACATCAGGCCTCGAAGATGAACTGTCCCTTGACTGTGAATATTCTTAAGGTAAATGCTTGTCCTACCCCTCCTCATCCCCCCCCTTCTCCCAGTCCGCTGTGACATGTGCTTATCATCGCCTAAGTTGCTCTCTCGCTTTGTGACGATGGACGAAGATGTTCTTTCCAAAACCAATATTGCCAAGTTACTGCCGCGTTATGTCAAGAAGGGTAGTCCTGTCGTGAAGGAACTCGCACAGAAAGTACTCGACAATGCGGCCGCCCGCACCGAGCAGAAGCAGGGGGCTGCCAAGTCCAGTACCAAATCAGGGTCTCCCACCAAACCTGCTACTCCTGTTGAGATGGAGCAGGCGAGATTGAGACAACTCTGGGAGCGCGAGAATGACGGTCAGCCGGTGGTTAAGCGAGCGGTGAAGAATGCTCCTAAGGGCCCCTCAAACCCCCCGCCGAATGATCCTGCCAAGCGCCCAGAAGCCGGGCCAGCCGATAAACCGCCTGCGGCCGCCCGTACCCAAAAAGCGCAGGTCGTGGCACCCAAGGTGACGAACCTGTTTGGAACTTTGAGTTCGGCTTCCAAGAGGCCAGGGACATCGAATGCCGAGAGAGCGGCTGCTGCAGCGGCCAAGACGAACGCTGGCCCAAGCAAAAAGCGCCGCGCACCTCCTAACTCGGCCCCCCCATCCATCTCGCTGGGTGACATCATGGCGGGCCTGAGCAAGCCGAAGGACCCTAGTCCGGAGGAGCCGGCTGAGGATACCCCCCCAGAGACGGAGGAAGAACGCGAGAAGAGGCTGCGTAAAGAGGCTCGACGGAAATTGCGTGTCACATGGAAGTCAGACAGCGAGCTTACCGAAGTTCGTTTCTTCACTCACGATCCGGAAGAAGAGCTTGGGCCCGGTGACCGCTCGCGCGATGTGGGCGACCTCAAGGGTGAGGGCAGCGCGCTCAAGCTCCACCGGGATCTTGACCTGGACGAAGACGACGATGCCAACCTGCGTGAAGAGAACATGTTTGACTACTTTGAGCCGTCCGGTATGTGTTTTAAGACTCACTCTCATATTACTGTTATTCTTGCGCCTTGCAAGCATGTTGACTGACTGGTATAGGAATCGATTACATCGGGATCGGCATCGAGGATCAAGCCAGGAATTTCATCAAACGTGGCGGTACTCAGCTGCCCACCAGCCCGGAGAACAAGGCTCAGGAACACCGGGAGGCCACCACGCTGATGGAGATCTACGCACCTGGGGATGTGCCGCCCTCTCCTAAAGAGCCCCCACCGCCCAGCGATGATGAGCCTGTAGTGGAAATGGTTGCTTTTGGCGAAGCCCCGGATTACATTAAGGTATTTCCTCTATCCCTCTGTTTGGACCCTTTTTCCCCTGCCTCCGGTATCTAACATGGTCACCCAGGCCCGATCTGAACGGTACTACTCAATCGTTTATCCAAAGCCGGCGCCGCCCACTCAGCCAAGCGCCCCAAGCGCCCCAATTGACATTCCCAACTTGCTCCGAATGCTCGGTGGGCAGCAGCAACAGGCCACCCCACCGCCGCCACCCCAACCCACCCAGACTGCAATGTCGGATCTGGAGCGGACGGTGAGCATGCTGTCACAGCAGCCACCGCAAGCCTCCCAACAGCAGCCGGCCCCAATGATGCCGATGCCCCAATTCACCCCTGATATGCAGGCGATGCTTGCTATCATGAATGCCCAACAGCAGGCGCAGCCAGCGCTGCAGCCGCAAGTCCCTCCGCCACAGCAGCCAAGCATTCCGCCCAATCTCGCCGCCATTATCTCTCAATTTACTGGTCAAAACCAGCAGAACGGCGTCAACTCTTACCAAACCCACGGCTTGCACGAGGACCCCGAGCGCAAACGGATGCGTGAGACGGCCTTTGATGGTCCGGACGATGAGAGGTACTCCAAGCGGAACAAACCGAATCCGCCCAACAAGCAACACCCAAAAGTGGGGTTGGTCCCATGCCGGTACTGGGCGTCTGGCAAATGCCGCAAAGGCAGCGATTGCACCTACCGTCATGATCCTTCCTAATATAGCATATCTTGTTCTTCTGTTTTTACATCTCTGATACCCTTTTTCTTCATAGAATGTTCTTCGATGGCCGTGTATTGCGGCGTTTGTTTATGCTGTGCCGGCGAGCCAGTATTGTGCATTGACTTTTGGGATCTTTCTGTTTATTGGATTGGTTCTTTTTTGTTCTCTATTACTACTGGGAGCATTTGGATTTGTATTGATTGTTTTCTATTACTACTGGGATGACTTGGGCTTGTTCTTTTTTTTTCCTTCTCGTTTTTTATTACTACTGGGATAACTTGCTTCTGTTTCATTCTGTTTTTTATTACTAGTGGCATTCTATTACTATTGGGATCACATGGGTTTGATTTTTTTTGTTTTTATTACTACTGTTGTCTTTTTCATGATGTTTTCTTCCTCGGAGAATTATCACTATCCTCTCTATTACTATACTACTACTGTTGGTCTGTTTTTATACATGAATTGTCGGGGTACCAGTCAGGTTAATCCCTATCCCAAACGTTCTTCAACGTTTTGGCGTAGCAGTTGTAAGGTTATGAGCCCGGCCTTTCGAGGTTTTGAGATCAGATTCTCACCCTGAGGGGCTGATCTCCTGTAACAAATTGCTTGCACCGGTAGCTAGAGAGAGTTATCCAGATTGCCAGTACCCAAATGGATCCAGGTTTGCCTGTGCCAGAAGTGTCAGAAGGCAGTACCGATGCTCAAGATAGCCAGCGCCTAGGTCCTGAGGTGTCCTGTGAATAGGGCTTTAAGGTGTTGGGATATCAGTCAGGTTAAGCTCCTCTGCACCAAACAGTGATCACCGTTTGGGCGTAACTAGCGGCTATTATATTTTTGCTACACATGTTGATACACTAGATCACAGATGAGTAGTAGTAGTAGTGTTTTGACTCCAGATACAGGCTGATTAGGTAATATCTTGAAATGAGATAAGTGCTTATTAGCATTGATCTATTTCCTACAATCATCAATACTGCTACATACCTAGCATACACTACCTTCATGAGAACAATCGCAGCAAATGGACTTCAGCCATTGCACCCACCTGATAATAGTCTGCTGCCACGCAATATACCTGGGGGGGCCAACCAACGGTGCTTCCGAAGATGAATGGTGTGTACACTGAACACGTATCTCTCATACTCTCTATATAGACCTATATACAGGCTGGATTATATCTCTCAACATACAACAGAAATTAGATAGCAGAAATTGATTTGCTAATACAAGGAACCCCTGGTACAAATAGGTTAATAGAGCCGTTCCAGAAAGGCGAAACACCTACGTATACCCAGCATGTTAAGGCTGGGTTGGGGTTGTTGGAGGGTGATCCTGGGGGATTGCTTGTTTTTTCGGGGTGAGTTTTTCCTATACATTGATTTATCTTTATCGTCGTGTGTACAGATATGAG
Organism: Aspergillus taichungensis; assembly: GCA_002850765.1. Taxonomy (NCBI): domain Eukaryota; kingdom Fungi; phylum Ascomycota; class Eurotiomycetes; order Eurotiales; family Aspergillaceae; genus Aspergillus; species Aspergillus taichungensis. The sequence continues at coordinate 172,673 of KZ559509.1, read as the reverse complement.
TGGCTTTGGTGTCATTGGGTTGGGTTAAGCTGGATTTCTTCTGTTACGAATGTCGAATGGGACAATATGTTCAAATATGACCTTGACTACGGCAATAACGAGACTGACTGTATTCTAGAGGCGCTACGAAGCAAGATCGAACGGCGTTGACGGAGGGGGAGTCATATTTTGTGAGTTTGCCTTCTCCTACATCTCCAGGGTCTGGTTGCGGATGTTGTCGAGATATATCATCATTTGCTTTCAGTGCATAGCCCTCTGATTATATCTACCTACCTACGGCCTACCTCCTAACCTGCTTACCTACCTACCTACTCCCTTCCTCCTGAATCCACGAAACAAAATCATTCCCACCACTAACACCACCCAGAACTTAGCCCAAGACAACAACCTCTTCTCATTCAACGTCCCCCCCTCACAAATCCGCGCCGAAATCCACGCCGTAGACTCCTACCAGAACATACTCTTCTCGCTCCTTCATTTCCGACGTGCAACAGGAGCCTACCCACAACGGATCAGCGTCGTGACACACGAGTTCAAACGGCCGAGGTTCATGAAGTGGCATTTTCCGGCTCTCGGGTTGCGGCCAATTGCTGGTTCTTTAACTTCCGCGGATGTGGATGATAGCAGACTAGATGCGAAAGTGAGAGTCATCGGGATCAACCCCCCTGAGGAAATTGCTTCGCTGGAAGGGCTACTTGCTGGAGAAGGGAAGAGCGGGATTGGGCTGTGGAGGGACGATCCGTATGGGGTTTTGGGGGAGCTGGCTGCGAAGAGGAGGAAGAGGGGGTGGGAGCGTGGAATGGAAAGGGGGGTGTTTCTTGGGGTTGGGTTGGAGGGGGTTGTGGAGGAGTTGGTTTGTTGGGATGGGGGGTCGTGGTTTTGGGGATTGGGGAGGTTGCCTTGGTTTGAGTGGTTTTGTTCGTGATCTGCTTTTGGAGGATGAATTTTGCATGATAAGAGTGATGAGGTTAGGAAGATGGGTTTATGTTAATCGTGAGTCATTTGTATTTGTGTAGCATGCGTGAATGTTGATACACCTGAAATCATAGATCCTGAACCTCCCAATCCTAACGCCTTGTAACCATCCTGTTCCATCAACTAGTCCGCGAGACGGTAGCTGACTAGCGTTTCCACGCGGTGGTTATTCGTGCTGAAGCTGCGCAGCTGCACCTTTTCGGCGTCCTTGATCTCCTTGGCATCGCTGTCGCCCCATTCCATCGGTACCTCCGAGTCAGCATCAGCGTAGACGAGTACGTTGAATGTGCAGTCGCCGTCGAGGACAGGTAGGAAGGTCACGGATGCGGTGATCTGGCGGAAGATGGCCTGGACTTCGTCTTGGATCTCCTTGTCGGTCTTTTGTACGGTGGTGGCGGCGTCACTAGTTTCCATTTCCGTTAACGAAGCGTAGAGATGAAGGGGTGGGGATGACTGACCCTGGACCCGCGTTTTCCTTGTCGCCGCTTTTTTGAGACGATTTGCTTCTGCTGTGCTTTCCGAATATTTGGACCTAGGCTGGTTAGCTGCTGCAGTGGCCTGCAGGGATGAACACCTACGTCAAACTGCCATCGTTCCACGTGCTCGCCCGTTTCTTTGCTTGTGATAACCACCACCAGTTTGGAGATTTTACCGCCCGCCATCCACTTGTTCAATTGGGACATGATCTTCTTGATGTACGCTTTAACCTGGTCGTCCGAGGACACTGGTTCCGTCAGCAGGGCCAGATAGAAATGAAGCTGGAGACGAACCAAGCATGTTGAGGCCATATTTCTTGACTCTAATTACAGTTAGCTTCGTCTGCGAATAAGGGTCGATCAAGATAAATACTGACGTCGTAAAGTCCTCCGGCGGGTAAACTCCGCGCTGGAAGCTAACCTTCGTAAGTAGAGTCCATGTATGCCACCACTGAATTCTTACAGAATCGAGTTGATCGAGTATTCAAACTGATCAATTAGTACAATAAGCGTGTCTAAACGAGGGCGTGAACACTCACGAATTCCGACACCAGCTTGGACGACCCTACTGGAGTGAGCTTGCCGATCGTCATACATGCCCACAGCGATATTCATACCTTTGAGGGACAGCTTGTGCACCTTGGACTTGTCTTTCGTAGTGGAGGACATGATGAACCGAGTGTGAATCGAATACGAATTTCAAAGTGTATAAAGGAGACGTTGAATGTGTCCAAGAAAAGAGGGAGCTTTGTTTACCATGATAGTCGCTGCAGCAATCACCCACACCGCCCGGCAATTTCTCCGCCGCAACAATTTTACTGCCGGATGAACACTAACCGATTCAGATCAACGCGCCTGCTCTCGTTGAAAATACTCCTACATTAACCCCCCCAATTCTCATGCACTTGCAGATCTCCAGATGCGAGGATGCCTGCAGTTAGCCAGATGGCTGAGCGCAGCGCCCAAACGCCCAGCTGCGAGCCTTTTTAAGGCGCCATCCGGCTGTATCAACACCCGGCCGTTCACCACTTCCGTTGCCTACTGGGCCTCGAAATCCTCCAAAGCCTCGAGCAGCCATTCGGTCTCTGACCTCGAGCACCGGATCGCGGCGATCCCTATTGAACGATATCGGAATTTCTGTATCGTGGCACATGTCGACCATGGGAAAAGTACCCTGTCCGATCGACTCCTCGAACTCACGGGCACGATCCAACCCGGCATGAACAAACAGGTCCTCGATAAGCTAGACGTCGAACGAGAACGGGGGATCACGGTCAAGGCGCAGACATGCTCCATGATTTACAACCACAACGGGGAGGATTACCTTTTGCATCTTGTCGATACGCCGGGGCATGTGGACTTCCGGGCGGAGGTGTCGCGTAGCTACGCCAGTTGCGGGGGCGCCTTGTTGCTGGTCGACGCCAGCCAGGGTGTCCAGGCACAGACGGTTGCGAACTTCTATTTGGCTTTTGCTCAAGATCTAGCATTGATCCCGGTCATCAACAAGGTTGACCTGCCTTCGGCGGACCCGGAGCGGGCCCTCGAGCAGATGAGGTCCTCTTTTGAGCTGGATACGGAGAACGCGGTAATGGTCTCGGCTAAGACGGGCTTGAACGTTGAGCAGTTGCTTCCCACGGTGGTCGAAAAGATCCCTGCGTATGCTGACCTCGAATAAGTGATGCGCATCTGTTCCTCAGCTGACAGTTTTACAGTCCGGTCGGTCACCTCGACAAGCCTCTTCGAATGCTCCTGGTCGACTCGTGGTATGACCCATACAAAGGCGTGATCTGTCTGGTGCGCATATTCGATGGCGAAATCCGAGCTGGTAACCAGATCGTATCTTTCGTCACAGGCATCAAGTACTATGTGGGAGAAGTGGGAATCATGTACCCCAACGAGACCCCTCAGTCGGTTCTCCGCGCTGGCCAGGTAGGATACATCTATTTCAACCCTGGAATGAAACGGAGTCAGGAGGCCAAGATCGGGGACACCTACACGCACGTCGGGTCTCAAAAACTTGTTGAACCTCTTCCCGGCTTCGAAGAGCCCAAGTCCATGGTGTTCGTGGCGGCGTATCCCGTGGACGCCGACCACTTTGAGCACCTGGAAGATAGCATCACCCACCTCATGCTGAACGACCGCAGTATCACCGTGCAAAAGGAGTCCTCCGAGGCTCTCGGTGCCGGATTCCGACTGGGATTCTTAGGGACGCTGCATTGCTCGGTGTTCGAAGACCGTCTGCGCCAGGAGCACGGAGCCAGCATCATCATCACCCCGCCGTCAGTGCCCGTGAAGGTCATCTGGAAAGATGGCAAGGAAGAAGTCATCACCAGCCCCGCGCGCTTCCCCGAGGAGGACGACCTGCGCGCCAAGGTGGCAGAGCTGCAAGAGCCCTACGTCCTGGCGACTCTCACCTTCCCGGACGAGTATCTCGGCAAGGCGATCGAACTGTGCGAGGCCAACCGCGGCGAGCAGGAGAGCTTGGAATACTTCACCTCGACGCAGGTGATCCTCAAGTACCAGCTCCCCATGGCGCAGCTGGTCGACGACTTCTTCGGGAAGCTCAAAGGCTCTACCAAGGGTTATGCCTCGCTCGACTACGAGGAGTCCGGGTGGCGACGTAGCAACATCGTCAAGCTACAGCTCCTGGTCAACAAGGCCCCCGTCGACGCCGTCGCGCGCATCGTTCACACCAGCCAAGTGGAGCGGCTGGGACGGCAGTGGGTGACCAAGTTCAAGCAGCATGTCGACCGGCAACTCTTCGAGGTCGTCATCCAGGCCGCTGTGGGCCGCAAGGTTGTGGCGCGGGAAACCATCAAGCCCTACCGGAAGGACGTCCTAGCCAAGCTGCACGCTGCCGATGTCAGTCGACGACGGAAGCTGTTGGAGAAGCAGAAAGAAGGCCGAAAGAGACTGCGGGCAGTTGGGAATGTCGTGATTGAACACAAGGCGTTCCAGGCATTTTTGGCCAAATAGTGTATATGTTATGTATTATATTGGAGTTTTCTTTTGATTCATTCGCGATATGTAGTATATAGATACCAGAAAATAAAATATCTGGACTACATCGGGCACTCCATTCCATCCAGTCCAGTGTATTTTTCAATACAACATCTATCATCCCCCAATCAGGTCAAGCTTTCCGATCTGATACTTTGTAACATTTCTGCAATTTCCATTGGCCGTGACGGGAGATTCCGCATGCAGGGCCGCCTGTGATTGGCCGGCGGGGCGGAGGGGCGGGAGCTGCGACTTTTTGCGCAAAAAATTGAAGTTCGTCGCCGACCCCGCCGCAATCTTTCTTCATCCACATCTCTGACTCTCCTCCTTTCTGGCTGTTTGCTGTCTGCTCTGGTCGGTTACTCGTGCTGTTCGATATAAGTGTTAGGCTGTGACTGCGTCGATCATTGCAACCTGTGCTCTTCTGAAATTTCTTCCATTGTCGCATCGCCTTTTGAGTCATAGCCGTGCCATGCTCTACCTTTGAGACCGGCAATGCAGCCTCCGGAAGGTGTGCAGGTCGACCTGGGCAAAGCCCAGGTCATCGACCGTGTTCCCAAAGTGATTAGCCAGTTGAAATTTGGTGTTTTGTAAGTGGACTCAACGAGCCGGAACGAGGGGAAGACACTAACCCGTCGCCTCCGACAGGTCCAACGATGACATTGTGAGCCAAGGTGTCGTGGAAGTCTCGGACCGGAAATTCTTCGACCTCGAACATGACAGAGCGGTGGTCCCGCACGGTCCCCTGGATGCGCGCATGGGGATATCGAGCAAGTCGGGGGCATGTCAAACCTGCGGTGGCGCACTCCAGGTGTGCAACGGACACTTTGGCCATGTGAAGCTGGTATTGCCCAGTTTCCATGTGGGATACTTCAAGCGCGTCATCACCATCCTGCAGGAAGTGTGCAAGGAATGTTCCCGAATCCTCCTCCCCGAGGCCGACCGACGAGCGTTTTTGCGGGAAATGCGACGCCCGGGCCTGGATAATCTGCGACGGATGCAGATCGCGAAACGGATCAACGAACGGTGCCGCAAAACCCGGACTTGCGAGGGCTGCGGCGCGATCAACGGTGTCGTCAAGAAGGCCGGCACGAGCGCCCTGAAGATCGCCCACGATAAATTCCGCGCGTTCAACGCGTCGGCCTCCGTCAAGAAGGTCCCGCCGCCCAGCAAGATTGTTTTCGACCGGTCGTTCGAAGAGGCCCGGACTTCCAACCCGGAGGTGGAGAAACATTATAAGAAGGCTTCGGATGATATGAATGCGCTGCGGGTGCTCAATTTGTTCAAGAAGATCACCGACACCGATTGCGAGCTGCTGGGACTGAACCCGAAGGAGGCCCGACCGGAGATGTTCCTCTGGCAGTATATCCCTGCCCCTCCGGTTTGTATCCGGCCTTCCGTCGGTCAGGATGCGGCTTCGACGGAGGATGATTTGACGGCCAAGCTGGGCGACATCGTCCAGAGTAACATCAACCTCAAAAATGCCCTGCTGAAGGGAGCGCCGGTGCAGACGATCATGGAATGCTGGGATTACATGCAGTTGCAAATTGCCGTTTACATCAACAGCGATGTCCCGGGTCTCAACAAGGCGGATCTCGGGAAGCCCATCCGTGGATTCGTGCAGCGGTTAAAGGGTAAACAAGGGCGATTCCGCGGAAACTTGTCCGGCAAGCGAGTCGACTTTTCGGGTCGAACGGTCATTTCGCCCGATCCTAACTTGCGGGTGGATGAGGTCGCCGTGCCAGTGCTGGTGGCTAAGAACATGACCTACCCCGAGGTCGTCACACGCTACAACAAGGAGAAACTACGGGAGCGGGTGCGCAATGGGACCAAGAAATGGCCTGGAGCGAACTATCTCGTGAAGAAAGGATCGACCTTCAAGAATTTCCTCAAGTACGGTAATCTCAAGATGATCGCCGATCAGCTGCAGGAAGGCGATGTCGTCGAGCGGCACCTTGAAGATGGCGACATCGTGCTGTTTAACCGGCAGCCCTCCCTTCACAAGCTCAGTATCCTTTCCCATTTCGCCAAGATCCGTCCCCACCGGACGTTCCGGCTCAACGAATGTGCCTGTAACCCGTACAACGCCGATTTCGACGGAGACGAGATGAACTTGCACGTGCCCCAGACGGAAGAAGCCCGTGCGGAAGCCATGGAGCTGATGGGCGTCAAGAACAACCTGGCCACCCCTAAGAACGGAGAACCCATCATTTCGGCCATTCAGGATTTCATCAGTGCTGCGTTTATTCTCAGTGGGAAGGACAACTTCTTCGACAGACGGTCCTTCACCCAGCTGTGCTTGTACATGCTCGGCCCGCAGACGCGGTTCGATCTGCCCCCGCCGTCCGTGCTTAAGCCCCAGATGCTCTGGACCGGAAAGCAAGTCTTCAACATCCTCATGCGTCCGAACAAGGACGACCCGGTGCTGGTCAACCTGGACGCTGCGTGCCGTCAGTTCAAGGCACCCAAAGACGGCCGTCCGAAGGACTTGGATCCCAACGACGCCTGGCTCGTGGTCCGCAACTCCGAGGTGATGTGCGGTGTGATGGACAAGTCGACCGTGGGTTCGGGTAAGAAGGATAACGTTTTCTACATTATGCTGCGTGACTTTGGCCCGCCGGCTGCCGCGGAGGGCATGAACCGCCTGTCGAGACTGTCAGCGCGTTGGTTCACAAACATGGGTTTCTCCATCGGTATCACCGATGTCTATCCCAGCGAGAAGCTGTTGCGCTCGAAGAATGATCTGGTCGAGACGGCCTATGCTCAGTGTGACGAGGTCATTGCCAAGTATAAGGCCGGCACTCTGGAGAAGTATCCGGGCTGCGACGAACTGCAGACCATGGAGAACCAACTCTCCGGTATTCTCAGTAAGGTCCGTCAGCAGGCCGGTGACGAATGTATTGCACAGCTCAGCAAGTACAACTCGCCCCTGATCATGGCCACGTCCGGTTCCAAGGGTTCCAGCATCAACGTGTCTCAGATGGTTGCGCTGGTCGGTCAGCAGATTATCGGTGGACAGCGTGTGCAAGACGGCTTCCAGGACCGGACGCTGCCGCATTTCCCGAAGAACGCGCGCCAGCCGCCGTCCAAGGGTTTCGTCCGGAACAGTTTCTTCTCGGGTCTCGAGCCGCCCGAGTTCATCTTCCACGCCATGTCTGGTCGTGAAGGTCTGGTCGATACGGCCGTCAAGACAGCCGAGACAGGCTACATGTCCCGTCGTCTGATGAAGTCGCTGGAAGATCTGTCGACTCGGTACGACGACACGGTGCGAAACTCGTCCTCCAGCATTGTGCAGTTCCAGTACGGTGACGACAAGCTGGACCCTGTAGATATGGAGGGCAAAGCCAAGCCGGTGCACTTTGACCGGACGTTCATCCATTGCGAGTCGACGACGTACAAGAACGACGAGCCGAGTCTGCTTCCCGCGCAGATCATGGATGTCTGCGAGGAGATGCTCTCCAAGGAGCGCGCCAAACTGCAGCGCAAAGACCTGATGGGCGAGTCGCTGGGCTACATGGACCGGAGCGATCACGGCATTGACCAGTACGAGAGCGCTCGTGACTTCCTCGATTCCATTACGGAGTATGTGTCGACAAAGGCCGAGAGGCTCATCTCGCGGGGCGGTGACAACAACGAAACCGACGAGCGAAGCCAGAAGGGCCTGCACCACACAGGCAAACTGACCGAGCGGACGCTTCGGGCGTTCATCACCGCTTGCTTGACCAAGTACAAGCGGGCGCAGGTTGAGCCGGGCCACGCCGTGGGCGCCGTCGGAGCGCAGTCCATCGGTGAACCAGGCACGCAGATGACGCTGAAGACATTCCATTTTGCCGGTGTCGCCGGTATGAGTATCACGCAGGGTGTGCCGCGTATCAAGGAAATCATCAACGCGTCCAGGGAGATCAGTACGCCGGTCGTGGCGTGCGAGCTCGTCAACAACACCAACATCGTCGCGGCGCGGATCGTGAAGGGCCGTGTGGAGCAGACGTACCTGCGGGACATCATCCACTACGTGCGCGAGACGTGGACAGGCAAAGAGGCCTTCATCACGGTCAAGATCAACTGGAAGACGATCGACGATCTGCAGCTGGAGCTGAAGATCCACAACATCCTGTCGGCGATCAAGAACCACCGCCGGTTCAGGGCGGACGATCTCAAGTTCCGACACTCGCGCACGCACATCCACATCCACATGGATCTGGACCCGCACAGCAAGACCAACCTGTCCAAGACGGAGATCGCCGCCACCAGCGCGGATCCGTTCCTGCGCCTGAAGCACCTCAAGCGCATGCTGCCCGACATCCAAGTGCTGGGCCACCCGCAGGCGTACCGAGCGATCATCCGCACGGACGAGACGTCCACCTACAACACACTCCTGGTCGAAGGGTACGGGCTGAAGGCGTGCATGACCACGCTCGGCGTCGACGGGCTGCGCACATCGACTAACAACATCATGGAGATGAAAGAAGTGCTCGGCATCGAAGCGGCGCGGTCGACGATCGTGCAGGAAATCAGCGAAGTCATGAAAGACATGGACATCGACCCGCGGCACATGCAGCTGCTCGCCGACGTGATGACCTACAAGGGCGAAGTGCTCGGCATCACGCGGTTCGGGCTGTCGAAGATGCGCGACTCGGTGCTTCAGCTGGCGTCATTCGAGAAGACCGCTGACCACCTCTTCGACGCGGGCGGCGGCGGCCGCGCCGACATGATCGAGGGTGTGTCGGAGTGTATCATTATGGGTAAGACGGTGTCGCTGGGCACGGGGGCCATGGAGGTTGTGCGACGGATGAACTTCTACGAGGGACAGATCGGGCCCAAGAAGACAACGTTTGAGGATGCGTGGGGAGAGGACTCGCCGGCCCCGGTCAGGCGACGCAAGAGGGTGCCGAAATAATTTCAATGATTGTAATTGTTGACGGTGGAAGGCTGTTTGCTTGGACTTGTTTTGGCTTTGGACATAAAAAGTCGCATACTTGGCGTTGGTCTATGTAGGCTTGGTTAGCGAGAGTCTGCCTAATTGATTGGTTTCAATGATTACTGGTACAGAGTATTGAAATTAGGGTTTCGAAGTCTCTAATACGGAGTAGTACTCTGTAGACAGGTTCATGGATATGCATGCATGCATGGATCTACGTGGACCCACGATGATATCATCCACGCCCCGCCTCATCCTGTCCTCATCCTCTCTGCTCTATCTACAGTCTGGTCTATAGTAACCTACAACAACCCAAACCATCAAAATGACAGCGTTGAAAGGTCTCCAGTCTACCCACCGTCTAAACTCAGGCCACGAGCTGCCTGCTCTTGGATACGGGGTAAGTCACGAACCCTCACCACAGACAGACTATACTTAGGGTTAACCATCCTCCACAGGTTTACATGATGTACGCCACAACCTACCCTCAACCCAATAACCGCGACAACAGATTATACAATACAATCTAACAAGCTACAGCCCCTCATCCCAGACCGAGAAAGCCGTGCGCGAAGCCCTCCAAATCGGATACCGCCAAGTACACCCCCACACCTACTATTCCCAAACCTAGATATTCAGCTAACCACCGTACCGGCGCAGATCGACTCTGCAATCATGTACCGCAACGAGAAGCCCTGCGGACGTGCAATCAACGCCTCGGGCTTGCCTCGCTCAGACATCTTCTTCACGACGAAGATACCCCCGAACTCGATGGGATATGAGCGTACCAAGCGGGCGATTGATACCAGTCTCAAGGAAGCAGAGCAGGAGTATTTCGACCTGTAATAGCCACCTTATACTTCCCGCCACGAAGCAAAAAGCAAGAGTCTAACATGTTGTACAATAAAGGATCCTAATTCACGCGCCCTACGGCGGAAAAGAAGCACGGCTGGGCTCATGGCGCGCACTAGTCGAAGCCCAAGCGTCTGGGAAAGTCCGATCAATTGGGGTGTCAAACTATGGGATCCACCATTTGGACGAGCTGGAGGCGTATATTTCGCAAGGAGGAGGAGGAAGGAGCACAATCGACGTCGGACAGTACGAGCTTCATCCGTGGTGCGATCGACCCGAGATCGCAGAGTGGTTGCAGAGGAGGAAGATCGCTGTGCAGGCTTATTCGCCGCTGGCTCATGGGGAGCGCATGAGTGAGCCTGTGTTGAGGGAGATTGGGGGCAAGTATGGGAAGTCTGGGGCGCAGGTTATGGTTCGGTGGGGGTTGCAGAGGGTGAGCTTTCTTCTTCCTTCCTTCTTTCTTCCTTCTTCTTTCAACATTATACAGGAAAGCTAATCATTCGTAGGGATTCGTCCCCCTACCCAAATCCATAACGCCGAGTCGGATCAAGGAGAACGCAGAAGTGTTTGACTTTGAGCTAGACGAAGGGGATATGAAGGCGCTGCAGACGGGGATTTATGAACCGACGGATTGGGATCCGACGGTGGATGATGATTGAGGTTTCTAGTGTAGTCATACATGATAGAGGATCTAGTTCGAAGGCTTGCGAATGCCATATATGATATTGGTTATGGAGGCTATTATACTGATGACTGCACAGGGTATTCTGTGTCTAATCTGTCAGCGTAATCTATGCACACATATATATGTTCCTTCGATCAACTTGAGCTGTAATATCAATATCATGAACAGTGGGTTCTATAATGCAACCACGACAAGAACTCGCCAGTTGACGATCGGGCGCTGCTTAGCAATCCGACTGCAACCAAACCATCGCCGCTTCACCCCGCTATTCTTCGCGATTCCTCCGACATTCTTTCTCTTCGACCGTACACCCTCCGTCCTTTGACACTTTCTCCTCCAATCCACATATTTAGAAATCTCTTCCCCGGCTAATAGAGTCCCCCTCTACACAACCTCCGACAGCGCCATGAAGTTGATCCTGTCCACATCGTAAGCCTGCCCCTCATTCACCCCCACCGCAAGAAGACACCAAGAAGGCATGAACTAACAGCAATAGAAATATCATGACGGTAGGCGGCCCGTCCGTCATCCGTCCCGTCACAACCGCCAAATCCAACGTCGAACTGATCGATTCCCTCCGCGCCAACTTCCAAGTCTCCCAACAGCCGACCGCCGATCCCGCCGACCGACGCCCCGCGGCCGCCTGGACACACCAAGGCCCGGACGCCCTCTACATCCCCGCGCTGGACCCCTCCTCCCCAGGCCTCGCCGAGGAACGCGCGGAATACGACATCACCGTGAAGCTGTTCTACCTGCCCGGGATCCCTGCGTCGCGGCGGTGCGCGCACACGCGCGAGGCCATCGATCTCGTCCTGAAGGAACTACGGGTCGACTCGATCGACCTGCTGATCGTGTCATTTCCGGGCATTCTGTTCGACGCGGAGGACGACAGCGACGAGGAGGAGGACACGCGGTCGTCGGACAACGGCAGCGAGGAGCCCGACGACTTCGACAGCATGATCCAGACGTGGCGGGCGCTGGAGGCGCTGCAGGAGAAGGGCATGATCGCGCAGCTGGGCGTCGCGGAGTTTGGGAGCGACCGGCTGACTCGATTCCTGCCGCATACGCGCGTCAAGCCCTCTGTCGACCAAATCAATCTCAAGGATTGCTGCGTGGTGCCCAAGTCGTTGATTCTGTATGCGCGCCAGGAGAAGATCCAGCTGCTGACCCACAACGACTGTAATGATATCTTGCCGGTTGGGACTACGCGCGAGCTGCTGGGCCCTGCCGGAGCGGGCATTTTGGCTTCGAGGTCAGACGCGAAGGATGGTATCGAGGGAGATGTTGAGCCGCAGTGGGTGGTCAAGTACACTGCTGTCGTCAAGGACCGGGGGGTGGTTGAGAACAAGGGGTATTTTGCGCTGGCGGACGTGGGGAGCTGCGTGAAGCCGCGGGAGTAGCCCACTTCAATCTTTGTTTCTTTTCTTCTCTTCTTGGTTTTTGTCTATATCCAGAATGCATTCACAGCGCGGCGTTGCTCAATGACGATCATGTCCACATCATCTTTCATAATTAAACAATCCCAGTATATATCCATCCTAACCGATCATGCTCCTCTTGCGCCCTCTCATCCGCACATCCTCCAACCGCTTCAACGCCGTCGCAGCCGCCTTGAAACTCTCCCGGTACCCCTTCAACACCTCCTCAAAGAACTGTTCCGTGTGGGGATGCGTGCTCCCAAACGCGCGCTCAAGCACATACAGATCAACCGCGCGATCCTCATCCTGGGCACTCTGCGCCGCGAGGCCAAAATCAATCAACACGACCTCCCCATCCATATCAACCCGTCCATCCTCCTCTTCCGCCTCAGCCGTGCCCGGCGACGCCGGCCTCAAAATCAAATTACTCGTCGTGAGATCCCCATGCACCACGCCCGCGCGATGCAGCGCCCCAACAGAATTCCCAATCCTCCTCATAAAGTCGCGCACACGCTCCTCCTCCACACCGCTTATGCGACCCTCCGCACGAACCAACCTCTCCCACCTCTCCAGCACAACCCTCACAACCAACCCATCAATCCACTCCATCAGCAGCCACGCGCCACCGATACCGCTCTCGCCCCCGTGGGCGTTTCCTGCCCCCTGGCCCTCCCAGTCGAGCGCCAGCAAGGCCGGCACGGGGACGCCCTCGCGGACGAGCTTCGCCAGACAGCGGGCTTCCTGCAGGATGCGTTGGCGGGTGAGGCGACGGTCGAGGATCGGGTGGCGGTAGGGTTTGGAGGGGCGGACTTTGAGCGCGGCGGGGGTGGTGGGTGTTAGGTGGGTGGTTTTGTAGAGGCGGGCTTCGGCGCCTTGGGTGAGGAGGGTTGGGGCTGGGTGGGTGTTGTTGAAGGGGGTTGGGAGCGGCGGGGGGGTGTATGTTGTTGGCGGGGCCATTGTGATGGTTGTGATGGTTGTGTTATAGATCGTGGAGTTTATATCGTGTAGATTGAAAAGTTGAGGTTTGAAAGATGAGTTGACGGTGGGGTCGAGTGGGATGTGAAGATCGGCGTGGAAAAGTCCCGCGTGGGTGGAGGTCACGTGGTTGATATCAACGTCTATACTTCTATAGTCCTCTCATCTTGACCATAACCATGGTATTTCAATGCTGTAACAGAAGTGAAACGGGCATTTGAGTTTAATCTAGTAGTCTCACTATATGTTAAACCATATATAATCCTTAATAATAGAGCGAATGCTTATTTTCTAGGGAATCCGTGAGTCTGTGACATTAAGTCTTAGTTCAATCGATAGACTTGAACTAACGACTTTAGATTCAAAAAATAGTGAATTCATTTGTACCATGACAGGGATTATACATGCACGTGATGAGAGCACAGCCTCGTGCGCAAGCAAGGCAAGAGCACATATCCCCATCAGCCACCTATCCACGGCTGCTTACAGTGACAGTTTTCATGGCCGATCCATTCTCCGCCGTTGGGCTGGCTGCAGCCATTGCGCAGCTCCTCGAAGTGGGGTTCCGATTCATCGACGAAGCCAAAGAAATCTACAACTCCAGCAGTGGGGCGAGGCAAGACATTGCGGAGCTACGAATGGTAGTGCAAGATATCAAGGACCTGAACCGGAAGGATCTTGCCAGTCTGTCTCATACCCAATCACTATCCACCGATGACCGTGCCATCCTAGCGCTCGCGGGACAGTGCGACGCGCTCGCGGACGCGCTGTTAGACGAAATGGAGCCGTTGGAGCTTCGCCAGGATGCGCACAACCGTATACTGGGCAGTGTTCGGGTTTCGCTCTCGACGTTGTTGCGTCGTAGGGATATCACTAGACTGTGGAAAAGGCTGTCGCTGATGGAACGGGAGCTGCGGGAGCGGGTCTCGCGAGCGGCCCAGAGGGAGCAGTACTCGAGTATTGTGCTTCTGCTAGATAGGATTCGTCGTGGGAGTGAGTGCGCGGAGGACGGGGATGGCAGCAAGTCGAGGGATCTCCCAAATGCCATCGTACATGCTGCTGCGTCTGCTGGTTCTGGTAATGGGGATGCGTATGCTGTCACTTTGCGTGAGCTGCAGTCGGCCCTCACGAACCTTGTGCGGGAAGGAAGGCTCGCGGATCAGCGACAGGCGGTGGTTCAGAGCCTGACTTTCAAGTCGATGGTTAAGAGACACAGTCAGATCGAAACGGCGCATTTTGACACGCTGGACTGGGTCCTGGATCGGGGGAAGACAACCCTCGCGGAATGGCTAGAAGCCCAGGATGGAATATACTGGGTTAGCGGGTTGGTAAGATATGACAAACCAGGAACTCGACCAGTGATTCTTTGTCGTTGATAATCGATACAGGCCGGCAGTGGGAAGTCGACTTTGATGAAATATCTGTCGAATCATCCTGCGACCAAGGAAGCACTGCAGCGCTGGGTGGGCAGTGAGCGGCTGTTCGTGGCACACTTCTATTTCTGGAACGCAGGGGTGGATATGCAAAAGTCCCAGCTGGGGCTGTTACAGTCCATGCTGTACCAAATCCTGAAGTTCGATCCGTCCCTGGTCGACCGGGTGTGCCCCGGCCACCACGGATCAGAGCCGTGGGATATCACAGAGCTCAGGCTGGCCTTTGCGCGGTTAGTCGATGCCGCTCCTTCGGCCAGATTCTGCTACTTCATCGACGGCCTGGACGAGTACGATGGGAGCGAGTGGGAGATCATCAGCGTCTTGCGGAACCTCGCCCAATCGCACAAGATCAAGATATGCGCATCGAGTCGGCCCTGGGTGGCGTTTGAAAAGGAGCTGGGCAGCCCAGGCCGCACGCTTGTCATGCAAGAGCACACTATGAAAGACATGCGCAACTACGTCGAGCACACGCTCGTCAACAACGATACGTTCCGTGAGCTCGCAACAAAAGACGAGCGATACTATTGGCTAGTCCCGGAAATCACTGAGCGGTCGAGCGGAGTGTGGCTATGGGTGTTTCTAGTCGTGCGCGATCTGATGCGAGACATCAACACTATGGAGACATACAACACGCTGGCGGCGCGTCTTAGAAGCCTGCCGCAAGAGCTCAGCCAGTATTTCGCCCAGATTCTCCGCCGTATCGACCCCTTCTTCAAACAAGATACAGCGCGCATATTCTCTATCATCGTCGACTCGGTCCACCCCCTTCGTCTCTACGCGCTCACCTACCTGGATAGCGAACTCCAAGACTCACAATACGCCATCCACGCAGAAGTGAACGCAACAAACACGCAGGAGATCTTAGCTGCCTGCGCCGACTGGCGCCTCCAGCTCCAATCCCGATGCGGAGACCTACTCGTAGTCTGCACCGACGAATCCGCAGATGAGTTCTCTAAACACTCGGTGGACTTCCTCCACCGGACCGTGCGGGAGTTCCTCCAAGACAACCAGCACACCATACTCCACCGCTCAGCGCGGCCCGGCGGAGTCAACAGTAAACAAGCTCTCTGCAGCATGCTCCTTGCGCTGTTAAAAAACTACCCCGTAAACAACAACTTCCACCAGGCCTCTGACGCGCTCTTCACGCTCGTAGACGAACTCCTCTACTACGCCTACGAGCTAGAGCAGCAACCCAAGACTTCCCCCCTCCAACTCCAATTCCAATTCACCCTGCTCGATGAAGTCGACCGAGTAATGCGCATCCACAGCCAAGACGCACCCGAGCACTGGACGAACAGACGCGCCTCCGGGACCACAAAGCCGCAGTACGCACAAGCCTTCGAATTAGGACACTGCTCGTATCTGGGGCTCGCAATCCAAGCGCGCCTCCGCCTGTACGTCTCGCACGTTCTCGACCGTCCCGGCTTTCCCCAAGCGAAGACCAAGACCAAAACAGCCAACAAGAAGAAGCAGAAAAAAGGCCGCCCGCTACTAGACTACGCCCTGCGACCAACCTGCCGCGCGCCCAACAGCCTCCCCTACCACGAACAGCAAGACACCGCGCGGATTGTAGACGTGGACCTCGTCGCCTCACTGCTCGCGCGGGGGTGCAACCCCAACGAAATCACCCCCATATACCCGTCGCGGTCAACATGGGAATTATTCGTGATGTTTGCGCCCGGGCAAGGACAGGACGCTGCAGGTGAAGCGTTCTTCAGGGCTGCCTGTCTGCTGGTTGAGTATGGGGCGGATTTGGACCGCGTTGTGCGCTTTCCTGTCTTGCAGGGTTACCTTTCGGGGGTTTCTACTACGCCTTTGATGACTGAGATGGTCCAGGCTTCTGCTAGGGAGATCCTCTCTGGGGTATTGACGGAGAGTCAGATGATGGTGTTGGAGGGGAAGTTCAAGCAGGCCCGGTTGATGGGCTGTGGGTGGAGAGTTGGGTGGTTGGAGTGGGTTAGGTTGTTGATTCCTGGGGGGGCTGGGTTTGAGTTGGATAGATAATACTGCTGAATATATCAGTCTGTAGAGATATTAGGTACCGATAATGGATAGATGTTTACGATGTACTCGAAGTATAACACTCGGTATGTGATGACGTCATAGGTGAACCTCCCCACTCTGTAAGCGAGGGGCAGTTGATAGACAAGATAATGATCAGTTTACTCTAACACGCAATATACACCATCATTACCAGATCCTGTCCTTCTCTCCGATCCCCCCAATACCGAACAATGGCAAAAACATTCATCACAACGGGCACCTCATCCGGCCTGGTATTCCCGCCGTCCCTCCACATCCATCAGACATGCAGATAAAGCAGACAAAGCTAACATACCCACCCAGGGCTTCGAGCTAGTCAAACAGCTCCTATCACAGTCCACGCCCTACACATTTATAATGGGCGCGCGCGACACAGCCCGCACGCAAGCAGCATACGACAACCTCAAATACGACACCACCAAGCACAGCATCCACATTCTGCCACTCGAGCTGTCGTCCCTGCGCAGCGCGCGGTCATTCGCGCAGGGGGCGCTCGCGCAGCTTGGCTCGAACAGGCTGGATTATCTATTCCTGGGCGCGGGCGTGCTGGATAATGCCAGTGGGGCTGGGCCGAATGGGTCGGTTTGGTGTGAGGGGTATGTGGTTAATCATTTAGGTATGTTTGGAGATAGTAAGATGGGTGAATGGTTCTGTGCTGATGTTGTTTTTAGCCCAGCATTACTTGGTGCATTTGCTCCGTGATACGCTGGCGGCGTCGAAGACGCGCGTTGTGTTTGTTTCGTCGGGGGCGATTCGTAGTGTTCGGAACCAGGATCCGGGTATGTTATCTTCCTCTGTTTAGTGTGTCCAGGTGTGGCGCACATCGTATGACAGTGTGCTGACTTGATATATGCGCAGCTACCCTTGACGTGGACTTGAAAGCGAACTCCAACGCCGGCATTCGAGCAGTGTACAGCGCCTCGAAGTTCGCACAGCTGCTAGGCGCGCACTACTGGCGCCGCGAGCTGCCCTCGTGCACGGTGGTGGCCGTCTCACCGGGTCTCATCCCCGATACCAAGCTTGCGTCGAGTATGGGCTTGACGATGGATATGGCGGATGCCAAAACCATTCCTGAGGGTAGGCTCTAAGTTTGGGGGAGGTACGTTCGCATATGGCTAACAGCTTGCAGGGGCCCAGAACCTTCTCCGCGCACTCACCGCTACCGACCTCCCGTCCGACCCCGAACAGATCTTCTTGACTAGCTGGGGGGAGTGGTGGCCGAAGGATGTGTACGCGATGAGCCTCGACCGGGACCTGCAAAAGAAGTGGTGTTTGAGCAGGGAAGAGATTGAGAAGTCGGAGGGTCTTACCTGAAAGACATTACACTAGCACCATTATAGAAAAGGTATAACGTTCTAGCAACAGTACACAGGCCGTGTTGATACTTCATGAAACTCACTTGGAGCATAGCTCAGACGTAAGCCCACCCTCGATAGAGTGTCAAATTCTCTCCCCCCTCGTACTTCTACTTCTACTCCTACTCCTACGCCTAGGCGGCCCATTCACTTCCCTCTGAGCCCTTTTCGCGAGGACGAACCAAGGACAGGTAAATGCCGATTTACGGCGCGTAACACCGCCCTCTTCGCCCGTCTGGCCGTTCAAGATTCCACTCCGCGAATCAACTGTATAAGCCCATCCCACATCAGCATCGCTTGCCCTCCGGGCGAGCCCCACCAACCGCGTCAAGATATCAAACTCCACTTTGAGCTTCACGCTGTAGATGAATCCCCGAGCAGCGGTTTGCGAGGCATAGCGCCCCACAAACGCCAACACCACTACCGCGATGCCAAGCAGTATCACGATGATGTTGACGTATACCAGATGCTGTAGCATACGGCGGCCAATCTCGCCGTGGACCTCGTTGAACGACCCCTCCGAGTACATCATCTTCCACGTTGCATATATGTAGATGCCCGAGATGATAGTCTCCTGGACGAAGAAGAGCGTAACCTGGATGCGCTCATATATTGCGTACACAGTCGCGAACTGGGGGAATTTGGGGGAATTGGTGCCGTAGAAGAACACGATAGTCGGGATTTGCAGGATGATGGCATCGACGATGATCATCGCCAGCACGCAGCGGAGGACGAGACGGTGGCGGACGAGGAGGTGCAGACGTGAGAACAGAACCAGTGACTGGCCGGTTACCATGGCGACCCAGCCGATGACAATGAGCGTCATGAACAGGTAGGAGAGATTGCTCGACATGTTAAAGTCCCTGAGGAGAAAGCCGATGGCATACAAGGCTGTGCCCCATGTTGACACGAAAAAGCTCCAGAAGTAGAGCCCGCTGCGATGCTTGAAGGTGATAAGGAGAAGGAAAGTCAGCTCGAGAACGTTGTAGAGCGATATGGAGACGAACGCGGTCACTCCGTATGTGACGGGGCGTGGGACTGTGGAGTTTTTCTTGAGACCGACATCGTCCAGATACATTGTATAGGGGGTTTGTCCATTTTAGTCGTTTATTTAGTAACTCATGCTATATTTTATAGCACTGGCCATCTTCCTGGCCATCTAGACACTCCCACCGTCGCTATAGTTTCCCGTGGTTGCCCGTATGAAGATCGCGATAGACTCATGATGCGATGGCGTCCGGGATAACCAGGGAACGACGCGGGATGGATTTTTAGTTCCACGGTTGGGTTTTCCAGTGCATGATCGATATAGTATTTTCAAGCAGTGTATACTTTTTTCACGTCACATCCATGTCTATGCAGAACTTTATATCTCAGCACATTGGGAGTGACGCATGAGCCGGTCCATCGATCGAGGCCGCGACAACCATGTGATTGTTTTAGACCATCTGCTCGAACAAATCATTTCAGAGAGCCAGTAATCCAGATGGAAGAGCCACGTGGTTGACAAAAATATTGAGAATGTCAAATACAAAGGTTGATAGAGAGTAGTAGTATTGTGGTTGATGTCAGAAGAAGATCAAATCGGCAGGAATCTTGTCAGTCAGGTGACAGACCAGCATCTGCTCCTTCTCTTCTATATAACTTGAGCAATTGACTTGCTGTCTTTACATCAGTCCTAAAGATCAGACTTCAAACACAATGAATTCCTTCCTATACAACGAACCAAACTTAATGAGTCCATCTATCATGCACACAGAACCCATCAACAAAACAGCCAACGCATACCCACCTGGCGGAGTAAAAGTACAACAAAATCAAGAACAGTACCTGAAGGCCATAGATATTGCCATTTTGAAAGGTCTTCTAAGTAATTGAGACCACTTCTTACTATGGACTTCCGAGCCAAGCTTGATAAACTCCCACGCCACCCCTTTCTCAGTAGATCGTGGATAGTGAATGATAGCAGCACGAGGCAGTTATATCAATGTCACTTGCGTGAGGATTACCAGGATTCCGCTTTCTCCTTTGAGCAGTTCAAGGGGGCCTACGAGTATGGTCATCTCTTCACTCCTTGCAGTACGATATCCCTGCATTGTACAAGGGATGACCTTTCCTCTATTCTCGGGTTCATATAAGGACCTTTAGTTGGCGAGTCTCAATAGTTTTGTTTAGTGGTCTTTCTTTGCAACGTCCGCCTCTTTACCTAGTTATCATCCCCTCTCCACAACCTAGCCCTTTCCAAACCACTGAGAATAGACAAGCAGCCTCTGATCCAAGAAAATGCTGCTCCAATCCATCCTCAACTGTATATCTGGCATGCTCGCTGCGGACCCGGCCCCTGCACCTCCTAACAACCCTCGAAGTCCCGAATCTATTGCGTCCGATATCCTCAACATATTACTGACAGCCGATACACCACACAATATCCATAAACTCGTGAACGAGCAAGTCTCGATCGAGAGCTGGTCCGAAGCTATAGCATTTGCTCTCCTTCATGGCCTCGAGAGCGCCATCAACTCTGGGGCCCAAATGGCGAAGGCTTCCTCGGATGCGCTCGCACAAGCTAAAGATGCCGCTATTGGTTTTGCCGAAGAGCATCCTGTCTATGCGACGGTGATCGCATTGGGGATTCTGGCTCTCTTGCTGCCATGGACGCTTGAGATCTTGGGGTTTGGTGAGCTGGGGCCGATCGAGGGATCGTTCGCGGCTGGTTGGCAGAGTCGGTATGCGGGATATGTACCTATAGGTTCTTTGTTCAGCTACTTTCAACGGTTGGGAATGAAATGGCACTGGAGTGTCTGAGATGCAGACAACACGGTGTCATCATAATGTCTTTCGGCTTGTTCCTCCTCTCAATTCATCGATAGAAAAGGAAGTGTGGCGGTTGTTCTGCCGACTATTATCGTGTCTTTTGGCGCGGAGAGCCGAAGCCGTCTTACATCAGGCAGATATTCGTCGCCTTGTCATTCGACTCTAGATTTTGGCGGATTTTGCAAACTACTGTAGCGCATGACACAACCAATAAGATGAACATCAGAAGTCGACAAGCATGGTGGCGCCCTGCCACCACAGGGGTATATATATTGCCCGTCTGGAAGGAGTACTAGCGTTGTTGATCCATGCAGGTTAATAGTGGCAGGAGTACTATCCGTAGCTAGTTCCGTCGTTGCTCCACGGCGATTGATCGGTGGATTTGATCTGCTCTAATCTGTTCTGGGCCTGGACTTGGAGAGGTCTGTGGTGTTTCTTTGGGTATATCTTTTATTTCATTTTGTATAGGTGGGGGTTGGATTTACCGGTGGGTTTTGTGAAGGATGTTAGCTGGAGTGTCGCGGCTCGTGATCTATGGGTATCTGTCCGTGACTCCATAAGGACAGGGTAACAACCGAACAGAAACAGCTCGTCGGTAGAAAATACTACAGCGGTAGGCTGGGTAAACCAAACATCGTCAAATTCATAACCAATATATACACCAATCATGCAACGCTCTATCAAGCCAATGCTAGCCCGCACCATCAGTCAAACCCAACTCCGTCCCAGATGAAGATATAAAGAGCACTCTAGTTGAGTTGAACGTAGTTGGCTAGGTGGGTTAGCTACCGGAATAAAAGAGAAAGGAAGAGAGAATGGTGCATACCTGGGAACTGTCCTTCCCGTCCGTCAATCCTCCCCGTCCACCACTCATTCGTATTATCCGTGCGTTGGACGATCTGGATCACGTCCCCGGCGGAGAAGCTCAGATCGCCGTGCGCCTGCGCCTCGTAGTCATACAGCGCGGTGACGGTCTCGGTGTGCTGCGCCAGACGGGACGGCTTGGGCTTCGGCGGCGGCGGGGCGGGCTTCTTGCCGCTGAAGCTGCCGGACGGGCTGCTCGTGACGGACGCGGCGGTCGCGGCGGTATACGGGGGCGGGGGGTTGTCGACGCCGTCGGAGTCTCTCCGCCGCCCGGCGAAGCTGTTCCCCTTGGAGTCGTCGAGCTTGCCCTTGCCAGCGAGCTTGGGATTGTGGCGGCCCAGGCCCTTGGTCTTGAAGTGGACGATGACGAGCGCCTCGGCCTGCTCCTGGACGTTGCCGCGTTTCGCCTCGTAGGCCTCGACGACGTCCAGGGTCAGGTTGAAGTAGTTGATGTTCATGCCTTGCATCTTCTCGTGCAACGTGTAGAAGATGTTCAGCTGCATGTAGTAGAAGGATTGGAACAGCGGGCGGATGAACTCGGCTTCCAGCTGGAAGAGCCGGGGGAGTTCCTCCTTCAGGAGGTCGTTGTAGGTGTTGTACTCCTGCGTCGCCTGCTCGACGTCGTTCTCGGCGCGGTACAGGGCTTTCTCGTCCTTCAGCGACTTGTCCTTCTTCTCCTCGAGCTTCTTGAGCGTGGCGCGGTGGCGATCGTAATCCAGCTTCTTGTGGTCCCGCTTGACCGCCACTTTCCGGATCACCTTGATCACCTCGAGCAGCTGGTCCGCCGGGCTGACGATGCGGCTGTCGATCAGCTCCAGCTCGGGCGCTAGCGACTCTTGCAAATCGGCCACGATCGCCTCGTACTCCTCGCAGGCCTGAATGCCCTCGGGATTCCCTTCCACCACGTACGAATCGGGGTCGGAAGCACGGCCCGAAATGGGTTTGTAGAGTTCGGTCATGGCTTTGGAGAATTCGATCTGGTGGTTGAGCATGCCTATTTGTCCGAGGATTAGCACGATGAATTCCAGCGGTGACCGTTCGCAAGTTGGTTGCAGTACCATTGATTGCGCTGAAATATTTCTGGGACTCATCGTGGAGTCTCTTTGTCTCCCGTTCCAGCTCCTGAAAGCGCCGCTCGGCATCCATATAGACGGCATCTTTCGTGTGCTCGCCGATGTTGAAGCGGGCCTTGAAATTTTGTGGGGCGCGAACCACGCCTTTCGAGAAACCTTTAAAACTCATGTTGGGACCAGGATCGTATAAATGTCGGGGAAAGTAAGGAGGAGAAAACCAATAGAAAAGAAAAGAGAGAGAAAAAGAAGAGAATTCAGGACGGCAACAAAGCGGAGTGGGGAAGGTTTGGCTTGATTTGGCTCGATGAGTAGATAGTCCGGAATACTAAGGTGGTCTAAGTCGGTGACGGTTAGACTGTGTGGCTCAACTATGACATCAGATGGGTTGCCCTTGCTTTGTCGGTCTTCACCTGGGACCATGCCAGCCAATTGTTCGTGGACTGATTCTCCGGTAACGAGGTCGATCAGGCAAGGAGTCGATAGGTACTAGTTCTGGGGTAATCCCCTTTTATCTATCGGTCGATAATACGACAAGGAGTCGTCACCGAAAAGGAGTCAATGTGGCGCAGTCTTGGCCTCTCTGTTAGTTCCGTGGGTGGAATTAGGCACCCAGAATCCCGATTCAGATTGGATCTTGAGGCACATGGAGGCACATTCCTACCTGACCAGGCTGCTCCATTATCACGCAGGATGGAGAAAGTCCAAAGTCGATCGATAAGGCGATGAAGATCTGCCTGACGTAAGACGGCTCCGGCTCTCCGCTGAATCCGATCGACTATATAATTATACAGAGTACTCCGTCGAAATGGTTTATTATAAAGAGGTAGTACTGAATGGTCAGCGAGTAGGGAGAATGCAAGACTGACAATAATGAAATACACGAGAGTATACTCAGTGCATAAACAATAAACTGCCGTTCCAGACATGTAAGATGATGTCATCATAAATCATAATTCTGCCTGTATAAACATACGCATTAATTACCTCACAGACATAACGACTCCATGGTTATGTACATAGTGCTCGGACATAAACCAGAATCCGATCGGATTTAATCCCTCGGCAATGAGGTGTTAGTCAGCTCAAAAAATGCTGACTAACAAATGATATAACCGGACCAAACAATTTTCCCGCTCCTGACACTTCCCTTTCCCTCTCGCCGTCATCAAGGACCTTTATTGCCACCTGTTTGACCATCTCGTGGCATCATCTTTATCATGTCGTCCATGAATCCAGCTTTGAGACAGGCGTCGCGTGTTTACGCTCGTCGTCTGTCGTCCACACAGGGCGCTCGTCCCCTGCGGTTTCGGGCACCCGTCCGCGGCTATGTATCCGAGACCAAGGCCGGAAGTGCCCAGGTCTCCGTTGACCAGGCCATCAAGCAAGAACAGAAAGACTTCATGAACAAGACCGGTATGCAAGCATCCAAGGTGGAGCTGCCGGGGTCGGGCATTGCCGGAGATGCCTCGATGAGCCCCTCCGCCGGCATCCTCAAGCAGGCGACCGTCATGGACCAAGGCACTCGCCCCATCTATCTGGACATGCAAGCGACGACCCCGACCGACCCGCGCGTGCTGGACGCCATGCTCCCCTACATGACGGGCATCTACGGGAACCCGCATTCGCGGACGCACGCCTATGGATGGGAGTCGGAGAAAGCGGTGGAACAGGCGCGCGAGAACATCGCCAAGCTGATCGGTGCGGACCCCAAGGAGATCATCTTCACGAGCGGCGCGACCGAGAGCAACAACATGAGCATCAAGGGCGTGGCGCGATTCTTCGGTCGCTCGGGGAAGAAGAAGCACATCATCACGACGCAGACGGAGCACAAATGCGTGCTGGACAGCTGCCGGCATCTGCAGGACGAGGGATTTGAGGTGACCTACCTGCCGGTGCAGAGCAATGGCCTGATCCGCATGGAGGATCTGGAGGCGGCCATCCGTCCGGAGACCGCACTGGTCAGTATCATGGCCGTGAACAACGAGATCGGCGTGATCCAGCCGATGGAGCAAATCGGCAAGCTGTGCCGGTCCAAGCGGGTGTTCTTCCACACGGATGGCGCCCAGGCCGTGGGCAAGATTCCGCTGGACGTGAATAAGCTGAACGTGGATTTGATGTCCATCTCGAGTCACAAGATTTACGGGCCCAAGGGCATCGGTGCCTGTTTCGTGCGCCGTCGTCCGCGTGTCCGTCTCGACCCCCTTATCACCGGTGGTGGTCAGGAGCGTGGTCTGCGCAGTGGCACGCTGGCGCCTCATCTGGTGGTCGGATTTGGCGAGGCCTGCCGTCTTGCGGCGCAAGAAATGGAGGTGAGCATCTGATTTTTTCTTCGTCCTTTCTTCTTTTTTTTACTTTCTTGTTTTCTTGCCTTTGAATTTGGTCGTTCGGTGATTAGAAGCTTTAATCGTATCACCTCTGACGGCCCCGGGGGTAGCTGCACGCAATGCGTGTTCCCGGGATCGAATGGTGTACATAGCAGGGGTACTGATGGATGACCTCTGTTTACTGTTTTGCACGCTTTACGTGACAGAGAGCCGTGGCTAACTGAGATTAGTATGACACCAAGCATATCGAGCGGCTGTCGACCCGGCTGCGTGATGGCCTGCTGTCGATGGAGCACACGGCCCTCAACGGCGACCGGGACGCCCACTACCCCGGGTGCGTGAACGTCTCGTTCGCGTACATCGAAGGCGAGTCGCTGCTGATGGCTCTGCGAGACATCGCGCTCTCGTCCGGCAGCGCGTGCACGTCTGCGTCGCTGGAACCCAGCTACGTGCTGCGCGCCCTGGGCAGCAGCGACGAGAGCGCCCACAGCAGTATCCGCTTCGGCATCGGCCGGTTCACGACGGACGCGGAGATCGACTACGTGCTGCAGGCGGTGCAGGCGCGGGTGCATTTCCTGCGTGAGCTGAGTCCGCTGTGGGAGTTGGTGCAGGAGGGTATCGATCTGAACACGATCGAGTGGAGTCAGCATTAGACGAGCCTTCTGTTCACTGTGATGAAGGGGTAAAAGTATAATATTGGGCGTGACCATTTTTTGCGTGTACATGTATGATATCAGGGCGGGCGTTGGGCATGTACACCAGGGTTATGATTTGTATAGCACTTATGAGCTGATCTATGTCATTCATTAGTAGTATACATGATCTCTTCGTCGTAAACATAGACTCGGGTAGTATGATAGCTCCATACTTTCTTTCCACTTTTGCCCACTTGCCTCTGGTCAATCCAGACGAAACACGCCCAGTATCTGAACCGATTAATGAGTAGACACCAGTGGGGGGATCAGTACTGTCCCAATTGAATAGATAAGTTATATAAACCATACCAATTTGATCCTAACGCCTCCATCAACATCAACATCGCTTCTCTCAACATAGAGATCGGGCTCCATGTATTCCATGTATGACAAGCTGCAGGCGTATACTTTATCATGAAAGATATCCCTGGATGTAGGGCCAGATATGAGTCTCTTGACTGATAGAATGACTGGTATATATACGAGTCGTCATCTACAGACATCCCAATACGGTTAGCGTCTCGCTTAATTGGAGGTGTTGAAATTCCACCCAACTGCCCGTCTGACCGGAACATTCTCTAGCACGACGCTAGCCCCACACCCCTTTCGCTCGCACCCAGTTCTATCGCCGGTGCATCATTCTATCTATATCGATCGATCTGATATCAATGGATATCTATAGCATCTCAATCCATCTGGATGAGACTTCATTCAATTGCTTCGACATGCTTCTCTCATTCCAAGACATGGTTTCCCCCCCTGTTCCTAGTCCCCTCCCTGTCATCCCCCTAGGGTCTTGTAGTCTCTCTCGCCCCGACCACAGTGTAGGCCATTTATTCCGTGGACAATGGTCCACCAGCACGAGAACGCCCCCTGTCGACCAGGTGAAAGCACCCGACGGTGACCGAGGGGCGGCTTTTCCTTCGGTACGAGAATTGGGACTGGCGTGATGGCAGAATCATCACCCAGCTGATTAATGTCCTCTCGGTCTGTCTCCTCTGTCTCTGTCTCTGTCTCCTTTGTCTCCCGTCTCCCGTCTCCCCCTGTATCTCTCAACGGTCTTTCTCTCTACCATCGATATTCCAGTTCTTTTGAGTTTGCTCGATCTGTGGTACAAGGACGTTACCGGTACGACGATTCGCTGTGCGCTCACTGGCTTATATCTCCAGACTCTGGTCTTGACCGTGGAATCGGGAAGGACTCGCCACTGGACTGGATCTGGGTTCCTGCCTTGATCCCTGAGGACGACGCCCGCAGTCGTTTCGCCATCTCTGTACTGCTGAATACATCAACCCACGTCAGTTGCGACATCTGATTCTGGTTGAACCAGACACGATCTCATCTACGATCTCAGACTCGATCTCCCCGAGATCCATCCAGACTTCTGTTCTTGTCCTACCGATCAACCAACGCCACGAACAACCGCGTTCCAATGCTTCCCCCGATCCCAGCACTCGCCGACTACGGCATTTCCCCACACTATGGCTTCCTCCCCTCGGAACCTCCTCTCGACCTCCTCCCCGATCCCTACTATGCAGACTGGGAGTGGATCGTCGGCCATCTGCAGGCCCTCCTGACCAGCCGACGCATCCGTGACTCAGTCGACCGGATGCCGCTACTGTCCACATCATACCTAAATTCAGAGCCAGAGTGGAGACGCGCATATGTCGTGCTGGGCTTTATCTTGCATGCATACGTGTGGGGGGGGCGGGCTCCAGCAGAGGTGGGTACTGTCTTCCCATGACCCAGACGCACGGCTAACAAACGGCCCAACAAAACAGAGAATTCCTCCCCAACTGACAGTTCCCCTGTTCGCAGTATGTCAACACTTGGACCTGCCCCCGGTGGCCACCTTCGCGGGCGTCTGCCTGTGGAACTACAAACCCATCTTCCCGGAAGATGCGCAGCTCGACCTGTCTAATCTCACCCCGCTCAACACCGTCACCGGATCCCTCGATGAGCAATGGTTCTACATGGTGTCCGTCGCCATCGAGGCGCGCGGGGGGCCCGCCGTCCCGCTCATGCTACAGGCCATCGCCGCCGCTCGGGCAGGTAACAGCCTCGTCGTGACCGACTGTCTGCAGCAGTTCGCCGAGATCCTCGACTCGCTTGGCGCGATCCTCGAACTCATGTACGAGCACTGCGGCCCGCACGTGTTCTACCACCGCATCCGGCCCTATCTCGCGGGAAGCAAGAACATGGGCGACGCAGGGTTGCCCAACGGCCTCGTCTACGACACAGGGCGGGACGACCCCAAGCCACAGTACCGCCAGTACGGCGGCGGCAGCAACGCGCAGAGCTCGCTCATCCAGTTCTTCGACATCGTGCTCGGCGTGGAACACCGCCCGACCGGCGAAGCGCGACCCGCATCCTCAGACGCGGATAGCCCCTCGACACGAGCATCCACCAGCGCCCCACACCACAGCTTCATCCACGAGATGCGCAGCTACATGCCCGGCCCACACCGACGGTTCCTCTCGCACGTCAGCGCAGTCGCCAACATCCGCGAATACGTCGAAACGCGCCGCTCCGACAAAGCGCTCTGCATCGCCTACGACGCCAGCCTCTCGATGCTGCGCGCCCTCCGCGACAAACACATCCAGATCGTCGCGCGGTATATCCTCGTCCCGTCGCGCGAGGCGCGCAGCACACCAGGGGTGGCCCCGCGCGGGCGCAACCTCGCCAGCGCGTCCGAGGGCAAACAGAAACCGCTGCGCGGGACGGGCGGGACGGCGCTGATCCCGTTTCTGAAGCAGGCGCGGGACGAGACGGGCGAGCCGGCGATCGACGTGTGGGCGAAGAGGTTGCTCAGCACGGGGCCATTGGATGGACAGTTTGCAGCGCTGAGTAAGGTGGGGGAGAATCACGATGGGGGTTTGCAGGTTGTGGGGTTATCTGGGACTTGGGCGGCTGATGATAGTGAGGGGGGGATATGTCATTGGTAGCTGTTTATGGTAGATTAATAGATTTCAACTTTATCGATTTGTAAATTAGGTGGGGTATTGGTTCACTGAGTAGCGGGTAGCAGTAAAAATCACTACATTTCAGATGGTATCTGATATATAGGACTGACATTGAATCTATGTAGCCATTAGCCGAATAACATAACATCGGTGGTCTGATAATACAATCCATGTTCAACATTCATTGGGTATATCTTTATGTAAGGAAAAATAGAGAGAAACTAATAAAAACAGTATAGCCAGTCCACCATGACCTGCATGAGACTACATCATCATACATTGATCAACACCGATCTGACAGACGGTCTGAACTATCGCGATCTACTGTCGCACTACAGATACAGTAAACTCAATTCACCCACTTTAATCCAATACTACTTACTATGAAACTGTATAATAAATGAGTCATTAATCTAGTATCCTCTATGAGATCTAGTATAGTAAGTATAGTGTTAGTAGGGTAATCATCAATCATCACACCTCCCCAGACAAAAAGTCATCAAAACCAAAACTCAAAGAAAAAACACAAGGGAAAACACAAGGAAAAAACACACAAAAAAAAAAAAAAAAAAAAACAAAAGATCTACTCTATCAGACCAGACCAGCTCAAGCAAACCGCTCCAAAGTCCGCACGAGTCTATCCCTCAACGGCCCCCCCTCAATCAACTCATCCACCCAGTCCCTGCCATTGCTGTCTCTCTTGCGCAGCTTCTCAGGGCTAAACACGTCCTCAAGACTGCGACCCAGCAGCTCCTTGAGCTTACCTGAAGCCTCCTCCCCAGAGGAACCACCATCATCCCCACCCTTCTTCTTCTTAAACTCCTCAATAGCATCCTTGACAGCCTGACCACCATCTCCACCATCACCCCCAAACAGACTACTCAACAGCCCACCCCCATCCTTACCACCATCCTTCCCAATCAAGTCCCCAAGGCTTCCATTCGGCCCAATCAGCCCCTTGAGGGTATTCCCCAGCAGCGCCCCAACGGGGACATCAGCCGTGAGGACCAGCGACTTCATAACCTCCGTGTAGTAGGGGACCTGGACGCCCTCGTACTCAACGGACTTGCCCACCGTCTTCAGCGAGAGCACGCCGTTGCGCAGGCTCGGCGCTTGCTCCTTGAGGATGTCGCCTAGGTTGGAGATCATGGTCTTGAGGTCGAGGATGCCTCGGACGGGGTTGCTGTGGTTGCCGGGTTTGAGGACCAGGTTGTCGATTGTGGCGTTGCCGAGGACGAGGTCGCCGCTTTTGAGGTCCAGGATTGTGTTGCCCTTTGTAACTATTAGCTTTTTCATTATTTTGAGAGAAGGGGTGAAGAAAGGATGGAAAGGGAGGAGGTACAATTTCAAGAGTCAGCACGGAGGGGTTGGGAAGCGTGGCGTTGGCGATGAGGTTCGTGCCGTCTTCCTTGGGGGGGAGCACGAGGGTGCTGTCTTCGATGGCGAAGCCGGCGAATTTGTCCAGGGCTGCAACGTATTAGTCTCATCCACAAATCAGTAGAGGCAAAAGGAAAGAAACGTACTGTTCTGCTCAATATCCTTATTCATAACAACATAAGACTTCAGCTTTCCGAGGAAAGAGTTGGTCCCTCCGCGGACGGACAGCGGCGCGTGTTTCTCAAACACAACGCTGTGGACATAATCCATCCACTGCTTCGCGTCCAGCGGCGTCAACTGGTTAGTCACGCCCATGGTGGTGTTCCCGTGGACGATCGCCGACGGGAGATAGGCCTTGGCCCAGGTGTTGTTGCCTGGGTTGCGACGGTTGAAGAGCTCGAGGGTGATGGGCTCGATGCGGACGGGGACGCCGATGGGGAGCTTGAGCGCGGACTGCAGGCTCAGCATGACGGAGTCGGGGCGAGGTTGCATGACTTGGGCGTTGACGAGGACCAGGTCGGAGTCATCGAGGACGCGTTGGGAGATGGCGGGGATACAGATCAGGAAGCTTGTTTTTTAGTTAGTATCTTCTGTATGTTTAGGAGTAGTAGATAGGAGAAGACATACAAGATGGGAAGGAAAATGGCTAGGAAAATCACGTTCCAAAACAGGTAACAACACCAGAATCGCTTCCAATGACGAGCCAACTTCTGCGTCGGCGTCCGTTGAATCTTCTCCAAGGTGATGGTCTTGGCCGTCTCGACATGCTCCAGAGCCTCGAGGTCATCCCCTGTAGCATTGGGCGGCGGGAGAGGCCCACGATGCAGACCCAGCGTGTACTTGGCGGCCTTGTCACGGAGATGGTGAGCGGTCTCCATGATGGGATACGATATCTCTCAATGCCTCCTGACAAAAAGCTAGGACAAGATATCAATATCTGGGGGAAGCTGGGGAGGGGATTCCTGGGGTAAGAGAGATTATGGGGAAACGCCGGACCATATTTAATCTGGTTCCTAACCTCGTCTAACCCCTGCCTCTGACGTTCGGGTGGAGGATGATGAGCATTGGGATATTCATTTTAGATCGTTGAGTTTTCGCTTGGTTTTTTTTTCTTTTCTTTTCGTGTCGGCCGTATTTTGTCTAGAGGATGGATCGGTTTCATGGCTCGGCTGCCACTAACGCGGCGGAATGGAGACTCGGGGCAAGACGGTGTCGGACTAGTCTTCCCACTAGGTCATGTCTCGGGGAGAGATCGTCGGGATAGAGCCACACGGAGCCACTCATGACGCCGTACCGGTGACCTGATGGGGGTTCACATGCGGAGGGGGAGGAATGACGATCGACATTGGAACTATCGGGGACCGCGGTTGACCAACGATCATCGGGTGCGAGTTGGGACAAATGGCTGACAACTTGGGAGAAAAGGAGTGACCCACTGGACTTGCAGGATGGACCTGTTTTTTTTCGGAAGTTCAGTTGAGTTCGGATGCATGTTGGGCATGTGTTGAACACGGGGTAATGCGGGGGTTGCTAATATCACTCGGTAGTTATCATTTTCTTCTCCAGATCCTATCCTCGTTTTTATATCTCTGATACCTTCATTCTACCATATATACCGAATATACTCTTCACTCTACAACACTATACCAAATCTGCTCATCAACCAGAATACAACCAGATATCAACAAATACCGAATCAAGAAATAAATCAAGAAATAAAATAAAAAATGGCCGAAGTCGAAAAACCCATGGAGACACCCCAGCTCTCTCAGACGGCCTCGACCGACTCAACCAACTCCACCAAACGCCTCGACCAGCTCGACCAACTCGAGATGCTCCCTCAGATCCTCCAAGAAGGCGCCCTCTTCGCAGGCGCCGGGTCCGCCCTCCTCCTGCAAGCCGCCTACCCCGGCATCCGCCACGGCGAATCCAACGGCCAGCTCGCCACGGAGCTCGTCGACTCCCTCCAAGCAACGCTGAGCTATATCTCCTGCCTCGTCTTCGGCACGCGCGCCGAGAAGCAGACCCTTCTCGGCCTCCTCGCGCGCAACCACCCGCCCCTCAAAGCCAGCGAGTCCATCCGCCAGAACACGCCCGCGCACCTCTGGGTCGCCGCGACGCTCTACGCGACCGCAACCGACTTCTATCAGCGCATCTACGGCCGCGTCAACTACCGCACCGCGGAGGCCGCCTACGCCGAGTTCACCGTTCTCATCCACAGCCTGGGCCTGCCGTCCGGCTCGTGGCCGCCCACCCGCCATGCCTTCTGGCGCTACTGGGACGAGCAGATCGACCAGCTGGTCGTCACCGAGGAGGGCCATCGGTTCGCCCAGGAGCTGATGCACCACACGGCGGTGCCGCGCTGGGTGTCGCCGTTGAAGCCCATGATGCGGGTAATTACCATCGAGATGCTGCCCCCGGCGCTGCGGGAGGCCTACGGGCTCAAGTCGACCATGGGATCGCGTGGTCTGTACCGTACGACGATGGGGTTCGTGGTCGCTGTGTACCCTGCGTTGCCGACTTCGACGCGGTCGTATCCGTTGAAGTATTATCTGGGGCAGTTGCGGCAGCATTTGAAGGTGTAATTTTTTATTTTATTTTATTTCTTTTATTTCTTTCATTTCTAGCTTGTTTTCCAAATTGTTTGTGTGTTTTACATCCTGTTGTTCAGCTACGTACATTGGCACTTTGCTCCATACCATTCATGATTGTACCTATCTATCTATCTATCTATCTAATCCAACGACCCGATCAATCCACCGAGCAACTTGGACACACTGGCGACCAGCTAGAACATCGCAAGTTAGCAAAATAGCATAAAACAAGGATCAGGAGGGAGGAAGAAATACCGGAGCAGCATCCCCAACAAGAGTACTCGTATCGTTGACAAAGTCCTTAGTGAGCAGCTGATCAGCGCTATCGACCAAGCCCTGCAGCTTGTCGATATTCTCGCTGGTCAGCAGTCGCTGGAGGTTCTTGGGAGTGTCGCCGCCCAGCAGGATAGCGCCGCCCTTGACGATGGTCTGCAGGTCGTCGAGGGTCTCGGGGCTGAGGAGTTCTTTCACGCCATCGAGGAGTGCGGGGAGCTCATCGATGAGGCCTGGGGAGGGGGTGGCGAGGAGGGGGACGGGGAGGGCGAGGAGGAGGTATTTCAGGTTGAGCTTCATTTTGTTTATTTATGTTTATTTTTTTCGGAGAGATGATAGAGACAGGTACAAGAGATGGTGCGAAGAGAGAAACAGAGGATGGAAAAGATATCGATCGATCGTCGTCGTCTTCCGATCTACTAAATACATAGACTGATATATATACATTTAGCCCAACCAACACTTCCCAGTTTCTTTTCTCTAGTCCTGATAATATCAAGTTATTTGTTTCATACGTGATAACTTCTCCGCCTCATTCTCCCACGATAAACCCCGCTTAACCAGAGCACCAACCAGACCCCCATTGGCCATGTGTCAGACACGTCCAGCGAGTCTCCACCCAGCTGGACAGTCAGACCCGAGGCGAAAAGCTTCTCTGTCGCCACTGCATGGAAAGAACCCATGTGAAGGTGCACATTAATATAATCTGTAGTATGCGGTCCACAATTTGGTTCAATTTGGGTCTCCATGTTAATTTATATCCCGTGTGGGATTGGAGTTCCGTAGTCTGGGACAATGGGGGAGAAATAATCCCCGTGGCTGGACCGGTTGGACCGCGTGGGGATTTGTGGAGGGATGCGGATCCCCGCGTTGGATGTGTCGATCTGATTGACTCACTTGCTGGGTTTTCTTGGTTTAGTCCGAGGGACATGTGAATCTTGTTTTTTTTCTACTACGTAGTTGGATGTTGGAGATTGATCTTGATCTGGTCACTCTATTCCATACTGATAGTGTTGGATATCTATCTGATACATAAGATAGTAACTACAACCGATATAAGATTCACAAGACATACCTTCACAAGACAGACTTTCACAAGGTATACTTTCACAAGACTATATGATAATATATAACGCCGTAATATAGTCCAATATATCTTGAAATAATGTCTCAGTATTTCTTGTTTCCGCCACTGACGTGCTCCCTCGGGCTTGTTTCCTCATTCGTCTATCTAGTCCATATCAACCATTCCATCCATATCAACATATCATGTATCTGACACAATACAGGATGACCGAACAATCAACCACAATCAACCGCTACCACAAATAATAGAAAATTAAATCATCAAAACAACCCCCATCAACCCCGCCGCCCCAGCAGCCCCAACAGCCCACACACCCCCCGTAGCCTGCGCCGGCATAGCCCCCCCCTCACTCTCCTTCGCCTTGACCTCCCCCGACGGACTCGCCGCATCGGCATCGCCCGTCTTCTGCGCCTGCGCACCACCCGTCTCGGTGAGCGCCCCCTCCCGAATCTGGCTCTTCACGACAGAAACGTAGCTCTTGACGTCCGACGGGAGAGTCGCGTACCAGGCTGGCGTCGAGCCGGCTTTGAAGTCCGACACGAGCGAGCTGCGCTGGGCGGGCACCATGAGCTGGACCAGCGCGGAGGCGGGGATGGCCTCGACGAGGTCGGGGATGAGAGTGCGGGGGGGCGGGGAGATATTTGCGAGGTTGCCGACTTTGGTGGGGATGGGGATGTCTGTTAGGGAGTTTCTTCATCATTTTCATTAGTATTGGTTATTTGTTTGAGTAGGATTTACTGGGGAAAATAGGGTGGAATTGGGACATACAGAGTCTCTCGGAGAGCGGACCAGTTGATGCTCGCTTTGGAGGCCGAGATGGAGGAGGCATCCTGTGCGGTGGTTGATGCCACCAGGGAGAGAAGGACGGGGAGGAGGGTGGAGGGCCTCATGTTGGTTGATTGTTTTATCGGAGTGGTTGTGAAAAGAGAATGATATGGAATGAAAGAAAGAGGAGAGATTATATACTATGTAGTAGTCTCAGGTGGAGTCGATCGATTCGCTCAGACACTACTACGGAGTAGGTCAGGCTAGATCATTTCGGTAATAATCAGCATGTCTTAGCTGCCATACTCTTACTTCGGTTGCTTGTATGTAGGTTTGAACCCGTTGGTGAACTGATGAGATTACATTCTAGATACATAGAAACTGCTAAATCCAATACATATTGCAATCCTATTCAACCAGCTCCTAATCTCCAATCCGTCGCAACAGCTCCACCAACGCCTCATGGTCCTGTTGATACTGGGGCGACCTCCCTCCACCGGCCCTTCTCGCCAATATTCTTCTCTCGTCAACAGACCAGTGAACCCCCGTCCTCCCAATCCTCTCGATGCCACCATCATACGGAAATCCCTCCTCCTGATCGGCGTACCACTCACAATACGACGCATACCGGCACGGATGCACCGAACTCCGCACCGGCATCGTATCCTCGCACCACCCATCCGCATCGCGCCTATTCCACCCCATCCGAAAACGACGCAGCTGTCCCAGTCGTTCTCCAAACAGCGCGAGCATTTTATTCCACCGCATGCCGTACATGCCTTCCACACGGTTCGGATGCCCGCTTTTCGTTGTGAACTTCATCCCCACCGCCTCGAAAGAAGCCTTCCCAGTACTGTTCTCGCGGATGTCCGCGTGGATCAAGATGCGGCACCTCTCGAGCACCAGCTCCCCGAGTGTGTCGGCGTGGCTCAGAATCCACTCCACCTGGGCATCAGCCGTGAAGGTGCACCCCCGCAGCGTGAGTGACCTCAGCTGCGGGAAGTGCACGTCCTCCACGCTGAAGATCGACCACGCGGGCTGGTCCCCGCAGAACATTAGGTCGAGTTTCCGCAGCGCTGCTGCCGCGGGCTGCAGCCATTTCGACGGTGTTTCCAAATATGAATCTGAAGGCAAGTCTTTGCATAAGATGCCGAGACGGAAGGTGTGCAGCCGTCCCAGCACGCGGCGGATGCGAGCGGAGTAGCCATGGCTGTCTTCGGGGGGGATTTCGTTAATGATTCCGATGGTCAACTTGCGCGGAAGCGGGGCCATCTTCACCACGGCCCCGAAGAAGTCGTCAATTATTTTCATACGAAGGTAATAGTATCCCACAACCAACTGATTGTAGGAACCGTCGGGACATTTGTTCGTGAAATGCAGCGTGACACTGTCTAGCCGTGGGAGCTTCCCGAACTGAGAGCTGACTGCGCCCCAGTTGGGTGAATTGGGGTCATCCAAGTCCTAGCGGCGTGAGTGGAATATAGAGTCAGGGTATAACGAGTATGATGACTTACGTGAATAACGTAATGACCCTCTTGGTAGGGCTCGAAGCGGACGTGGCGGGGAATTTGGGACAAGTGGGTGTCGCTGTTAGCGATGCTCACGAGTCTGTCGATGCTCTTGTCGTGTGGATAGAGCAATATCGATTGAAACAATCTCTCAGTGGCCGGCGCGGAGATACGACGGCAGGTATAACGGAGGGATTTTAGGGAGGGACGATTGACAAAGTCAAAAATGAGCAAGAGGATCTCCTCCGGGAGGGTGGTGAGGGTTGTCATTGTGGGATAGCTAGGCTGATAATGTATGGAGTAGATGTTGGATTGTTGATTGATGACTTGATATTGATAAAGTAGTTAAATGAAATGGAAGAACGATGAGATAGCTGGATGGTTAGAGGAAAGATAGATTGAATAAGATGATGATGTGGAGAGAAAGCAAAAACTGAAGTATCTATAACAACAGATATACAAGTCAGTGACAGAGTTACTTCCTATCACTGGATCAAACACAGTGAATGATACTTGATCTAATCACTTGTGATCTATATATAGTATGGTTATGTGAATACATCTACATAGACTACTGGAAGACTATAAGACTATATTGAATGACACCAGTCCATACACCACAAGATATTCAGTATCCTATACTATACTGGTCAATTTGAAACCAAGGTAAGTATTGTGTAGACTGTACATCATAATGACCCCAACATGCTACATTCACACACACTTTGCTACTTTGGTCTGCATGTTGACATCATCTAAAGTATATAATATATTGGACATCACGGTAAATCATAAAGAGTATGTGTATAGGGCTAGCCTTTGCTTGATTTACTTCTACACTCAAACTTATAGACATCATTTTGCGGATATAGCATTATCACTTGGGCTTCTCTCCTCTCTTCATGTTTTCGGGTTCGTAAAAGAAATCGAAGGCATCCTCGTGATATTGATGGGTTGAAATTTTTAGATCCTTATAAGATGTTATCCAGTAGTATCCACAGCGCAAAGTGTCTAGGTATATTTTGCGAAGGGTGTTCTTTGCAACGCAAGACAATTTGAGGAAGGAATAAGTTCAACGATTCAATGGCATATATTTTACTACACTATGCTACACTACCCTTACCACTCCAGATACCAACACCTCATCATACATCACCAAACTTCTATCTAACACGACTTGGGGGTCCACGCCAAAGCATGCTTGATCTTCGCATCATCCACGACCAACGGCCCAACCATCCCATCCAAGTTACCCAAGATAGCCCCCGACCCGGTAACATGCAGCATAACCTCTACGGAGCGATCCTCAGCCAACCTGCTCGTGGCATCAATCCCAACATGGCCCGTCGCCGGCGCTCCAGGCGTCCAGCTCTTCGCGACCTTCCACCGCCTCTCCAGCGGCAAATAGAACGTATCCTGCTCGCTCCAATCGACCACCCCAGACGCCCACAGCTTGCCCCTCACCTCAAGATAGTACCCAAACAGACGGACCTCATAGACCTCCAGACCGACCGTCTCGCGGAACGGACCCCACTCCAGCACCTGATTCGACACCTCTTTCGCCACAGGAGTCGTAACAACAGGCTCAAAGCCACGCAGGTGCACCTTGAACTGCGACGCGTTCGCATCCCAGCAGCAACTAGTCAGGTACTCCGCGCTAGGCACATCCAAAACATGCTTCCCATACTGGCACTTCCTGCTCCCGTTATGGTGGGTATACTCCGTCACAGCCGTGCCCCACGTATCGTCCGTGCAGCAAGGCCGTCCGTCAAGGATGTACTCCGTGTCGGAGGGGCTGGCCCCGCTGTTGTCGAAGACGCTGTACAGGAAGACGTGCTGGCCGCTGTGGAAGCAGCATTTGCCCGAGACGCCGTTGGGGACGGGCCCTGTGTGCGCGCCGAACATGCACTCGCGGCCGTGCTCGGCGGCGGGCTCAGTGTATTTCGGGCAGGTGAGGCCGTCGCGCACGACGGGGATCACTTTGGTTTTGTGCATTGCCCCGGTGGAGGTAAGGTGTGCGTAGGCGGCGCCTGTTGGGGCGTAGGGGACGGCGGTGGATGCGTTGGTCTTTTTGAAGGTATTAGTTTGGGGGCGGGGGGATCGAATCAAGTATATGATTAGAGATGGGCGTACCTGATGAGTGGGTGGAGGGACGATATTTTCGCCAGGCTCCTCGTAGCAGACCATGCGGTCGACGGCGAGGGCAGGCCCGAGAGCCAGAAGCCAAGGAACGAAGTGCTTCATCTGGACGGTGTTTGCTGTGTTGAAAGTCGAATGCTCAGCTGCAGAAGTGGTTGATAGTCTGGTATCTCTCTTCTCGGGCTCAAGACGACTTTATATACCTGTCCACGAAGTGGCGGGATCAACACGAAGCAAGGCAACCCTTATTTATGTATACTACTCGCATTCACACCGACGTACATGCAGGAGTATAGAATCGTTTCCCGTTCCAGCCATGCCCCACCGGTATGTGTATGTATGCATGAGATGCGGCAGAGGAGTATGCATATCCCATCCCGATTGGGACTACGCTTCCAGATCGGGAATGCAGATGTGCATTGAGGTGGATTAGGACAATAATTGCTGGGTCACTTTTGCTGGATGCTTGCTTGAGCCACTCTATTGCTACTCGTACTTGACTATTGCGTTCATCGGTGTGGCAGAGTGGCTGGTGGTTTGGAATGGTGCTCGGGATCTGGGCGGGCTTTGAGGGAGGCTGCTGGAGTTGTTGGAGTGTTGTTTTTGATGTCTCTTGTTGAAACTGTGTTTATGGATCAAAGTATCAATATACAGCATAAAACAATGGGTAATGGGTGCTATAGTTAGAAATAAGAGTGGTTGATCAGATCTGGCCGGATATTTCATCATGATTCTATAGATCGGTACGTATTGTGTGCAGACTGGTCATAAAGCACCGTCTGATATATAATATATGATATTCTTACTGCCCCTGTTTTAAACATAATGTCTATTTTCTGACTCAATATATAATGGTACAGATTTATCAACTAACATCAAATTTCACAACCATAAGCTGATTCTACCAATAATAATTTATCCAAAGTCGATCCAATCGTGCCACTACTCCACGTATTTCTCCACCCCTTGAATCTGGCGTCCACGCCCTTCTCCTGATTTAACAGTATAACAGTACTATAGAAGTAAAATACACCCACTCAATGCCTCTCACTGTTGGACTGCACTTTAAGGTCGTACTAGGCGGAGCCCACGATAGGTGTATTATATCGGGAGGTTGGAGACGCATATCTTTCTGAAATGTCAGAGGATGTTGATTACTGAAGCAAAATAACATTAATTCTAAGCTACTTTGTTGCCGCTATGTTTATAATGGCTCTGTCTATCTTTCAAGCCCCTGGGTATCTCTGCCTGCGAACTCTTTGAGAAGTTTGTTTGGGTAAAGTAACAGAAGTAATCATGACTTATATCTTCGAGAATATCCAATCAGTCTGACTCTAACTATATGATACGTGTAGTTTTTTCACTTTGAACAAGTCGGCAGAATTCTGCATAGAATGCCGAGACGGAAAGTGTGCAGGCCTCCCAGCACACGGTGTATCCCAGCGACGACGTCGTCAGTGGAAAACTCCCACGGTGGGCGGCGGCTAGTTCCAACCAGATCCCACTCTCTGACATCTCCAGTGTTTCATGATCATGATCATTCTGGGTCTTGGCAAATCATGGCCGAATAGTACGCCTGGCGATAGTGGCTGGTCCGGTAGAAGGGAGATGTGGTAGTGTCAACCGCACATCTCTTCGGCATGGTACTTTCTTTCAACACATTCAAAGGACTCTGCATCCTTCCGACTCCACAGGTTTGATATGATCTTGGGCACGTAAATACTCGGGTTTTATTGTCGGTGAAAAATTTATCACAGCACGTGGGGTATATATCGCTTCTGAAACCAGTCAGTCTGGTGGCGGAGGTCGCTAGCCACGTATGGCCGGGTTCTGCCCTTCCCTGGCACAAGTACATATTGAACAAGCGTAGACGTTCTCCGTGTATGAATTTTATGATGATATCATTATCTTTGCGTACTGCAGCAATATGAGATTGTTCGACGGGCCACATGCACCATATGATGGATCTTTCAGGGTGAAGGATGGCTTGGTCTCTAACATTCGGCAACATAGCTCTCATAGCAGGTGAATCTCGGATCAGGAAGACGAGTCGGGACGTCCATTGTCCATCGTTCTCTGGCAGCACTGTGCGATACTTGCTCTTGACAGTATATGCCGATGAGGAGTGTATATGACAACCACTGCACCAAAATATGAAATTGGTCTTTCACCGAGCTTGATATGACTAATTTCTTAATAGTAAAAAGTTTCTATAGCACGGGCGTGGAGCTCGGCTTGGGTGTGAGTGAGTGGAAGGGGGAAAGTCGACTTAGACGTCGGCGTGGTTTGGCTGATATACGTTGACTGCTAGGTGGTTGGGGAGACTCTGCGGGTCATTCTTTGTTCTGCTCAATGGGCATTGACAGCCACTGCCAAAGGATTGAATAGATGTTTGGTCGGGTTGATATGTCTGTTATCCTGCCATTTAATATTCCAGGTTGGTTGAATCAGTCATCATACTGTGTTGATAGTGATATGACTGGGATATTCACTGGAATACTTGGGAATAGAGAGACAAAGTCTTCCGTTGGGAGTTGTCATCAGGAGGAAGTAGTCTATTATCTTGCCAGTCTCTTTCTGGTAAATGGCTATTCGTGGATCATAGTGTTTATAGTATGTTGACTTCCTATACAGTTCATCTTAGCTGGTATTTTCAGCAAGACTGGTCGATGACTGAGTAAATAAGCATTAGAGTTGTCTATGGCTTAAGAATGCCAGGTGTCTGGGACGCACTTGGGGGTCCATTGCGTGATGTTGACCTACAGATAGTCTTTTCTACCAGTTTTCGGTAAGAACAAGTGCTTGCATGATAAAGAAAACAGGCGTGATTGATCAAGTGTTGGCTTGGCCATGTAAGCAGCCCCACGCGTCCATTATTCAAACATCATGCCTTTTTAATGATATCAAAACGGACGTCGACGCATCTCGAGTGCAAGTTTTCTTTGGTTTATCTGAACATCATTTCCATTTTGAATTCTTCGTGCTAATCTCATGTCAATTTATCCGCGTTCAAAGCAGGGATGATGGAAAAACTTCGGCATCAATTTAGCCTCAATCGCGTCTCCATACAGAACGGAGTCGGGCCCGATCCACACCAAATAGACATACCAAGAGCTGAG
Organism: Aspergillus taichungensis; assembly: GCA_002850765.1. NCBI lineage: Eukaryota > Fungi > Ascomycota > Eurotiomycetes > Eurotiales > Aspergillaceae > Aspergillus > Aspergillus taichungensis. Next base: position 130,948 of record KZ559509.1, on the reverse strand, counting down.
GAATAATTTGTTCCGACCAGGTGTGATTCAGTGCAGACAACTAGTGATGCAAATTCCCTGTCGAAATACATCTCAGGATCACACTCTCCTTCAATCTGGACTGCCCCTGGCTGGTTTCCGCCAACCACGACGGTGCCCGCTTTGCTTGGCCTTATTTGCTATCGATGTCTGGCGATCAATCCGTAACGTAACTATTCGGTAAGGTCGGGCCTGTCCCCATGACATTCAATGTGCCTGGACGGGCGACCGGGTGCCCTCGGTCAGGGTTTGCATATAACCGGTTGTTCGTTATTAAAAGATGAGGCCTATCGGTATTAAAATGCGAGGACCCCACATGCGTGATCCTTTAGAAGTCTCCCATCTGCCGCAGACTTCTAGAGCTAACCATGCATTTCTCCATCCAGACGGCAGCCTCTGTGCTAGCCACAGCAGGGCTCTCCCAAGCGCTCTCCACCTGGGACGCCGCCTACGGCAAAGCAGAGGAATCCCTCTCCAGCCTCTCGCAAGATGAGAAAGTCGGCATGGTTTCGGGAATGACCTGGATGGCTGGACCCTGCGTCGGCAACACCTACGCCCCAGAGTCCATTCCCTACCCCTCTCTCTGTCTGCAGGACGGGCCGTTGGGCATCCGCTTCGCAAACCCCGTCACTGCCTTTCCGGCGGGCATCAATGCCGGCACTACCTGGGATAGGAAGCTGATGCGTGCGCGTGGAGCTGCCATGGGAGCCGAGGCCAAGGGACTGGGTGTCCATGTTCAGTTGGGTCCGTCGACTGGTCCGCTGGGGAAGTTCGCCACGGGAGGGCGCAATTGGGAGGGTTTCGCGTCGGACCCTTATCTCAGCGGGGTGGGGATGAGCGAGACTATCGTGGGCATGCAGGACTCAGGAGTGCAGGCGTGTGCCAAGGTCAGTGAACTGAACCAACTGTAATAAAGACCTGATAAACTGACAAAAGCGTAGCACTACATCCTCAACGAGCAAGAACACGCCAGAGAAACAATGAGCGGCAACGCCGACGACCGCACCATGCACGAGCTCTACCTCTGGCCGTTCTACGATGCCGTCAAAGCCAACGTCGCCTCCGTGATGTGCTCGTACAACAAAATCAACGGTACGTGGGCGTGCGAGAACGACGGCATCCTCAACAAGCTGCTGAAAGAGGAGCTCGGGTTCCCCGGGTACGTCGTGAGCGACTGGAACGCGCAGCACAGCACCGTCGAGAGCGCCAACTTCGGCATGGACATGACCATGCCGGGGAGCGATCTCAATGAGCCCCCCGGCTCGGTCTACTGGGGCAAGAACCTGGCCGATGCGATCGCCGATGGATCCGTCCCGCAGGCTCGTCTCGATGACATGGTCACCCGCATTCTGGCCGCGTGGTATCTCGTCGAGCAGGACGGGGAGTACCCGCCTGTGGCGTTCAACTCCTGGGATGACGGTAAGGCCAACGTCGATGTCACGGCTGATCATGCCGAGGTGGCGCGTGCCGTCGCAAGGGACTCTATCGTGCTTTTGAAGAACGAGGACAGCGCCCTCCCTTTGAAGAGCCCTAAGTCGCTGGCGATCATCGGGTCGGGTGCGATTGTGAATCCTGACGGCCCCAACGCGTGCACCGATCGTGGGTGCAATGTGGGCACTCTGGCACAGGGATGGGGGAGCGGAACTGCCCAGTTTCCGGTATGGTTCTATGCTTATTTACGAGTCAATTGAGTCGAGTCTAACACGTGGATAGTACCTGATCGGCCCTCTAGACGGCATCAAAAACAGAGAGTCAAGCAACGCTACCGAGATCATCACCAGCACCACGGACGAAGTCACAGCCGGCGCAGAAGCAGCCGCAGCAGCCGAGACGGCCATCGTATTCATCTCCTCCGACTCAGGCGAGGGGTGCGTATACACCCTCCCACTTCCAAACACACAACTAACACAACCAGATACATAACCGTCGAAGACAACGAAGGCGACAAGAACGACCTGGACCCCTGGCACAACGGCAACGACCTCGTCAAAGCCGTCGCAGCCGCCAACAAAAAGACGATCGTCGTCGTGCACAGCACCGGCCCCGTCATTCTGGAGTCCGTCCTCGCTCAGCCTAACGTCGTCGCCGTCGTGTGGGCCGGTCTCCCCGGCCAGGAGAGCGGGAATGCCCTGGCTGATGTGCTCTACGGCGACGTTGCCCCTAGCGGGAAACTCCCCTACACGATTGCCAAGAAGGAATCAGACTATGGCACGGCGTGGATCGCTGGGGGCCAAGACGATGAGTACCCCGAGGGTCTCTTTATCGATTATCGTCATTTTGACCAGGATGAGATTGAACCGAGATATGAGTTTGGATTTGGATTGTGTAAGTTCTCCTCCATATATAGAAAGAGCCAACAGCGAGAGAAGGAAAACTGACACTATCATTCTAGCATACACAACCTTCGAATACGCCACCCTGGACATCGCCATCGACGCAACCCCCGGCCCCTCAACAGGCAAAGTCGAAGTAGGCGGCGCAGCCGACCTCTACTCCCCCGTCGGAACCATCACCGCAGCAATCACAAACGCCGGCGATGTGGAGGGTGCCGAAGTCGCCCAGCTGTACATTGGCTTACCGGACTCTGCGCCGGAGACTCCCCCGCGGCAGCTGCGGGGTTTCCAGAAGCTGCTTCTGCCCGCGGGGAAGAGCGACAGCGCGAGCTTTGAGCTCACCCGTCGTGATATCAGTTACTGGGATGTGGCAAGCCAGAAGTGGGTTGTGCCGGAGGGGGAGTTTAAGGTCTTTGTGGGATCGTCGAGTCGGGATGTGAGGCTTGACGGGACGTTTACGGTTGGTTGATTGGGTTGGCAGTTGAGTTGATTTGGGGATGGTGAGTAGGTCTATCTGTAACTTGACAGCATTGAATAAAGTAAAAGTATATGACCGTGTGGTCTTTGTTCAATCTTCTATATCCATAATCCAGGGCAATCATGTCTATAAAGATTTTCGACACACAAGTTAAAATAGACCAAGTAACAATGATAGATGTATATGATACAACGCTATAAGTCCACACGCTATACCTATACAAGCAACATAAATACTCCTAACTCTATGATTGCCAAAATCACCTATACAGAGTGGTGGTCAGCAACTAGGGTTAGATACACCCTATATCCCAGATAAAACATTTGCCAGACATAAATCGAAATAATTAGTCTCCCAGCAATTAATAAGCCCTTATGGGACAGTGGTAGTCCGCATCACTCGTACAAGATTCTTGTGTGTGACATGATGAAGTCCACGGTTCGATCCCGTGTGGGGGCATCGTCTTTTTTTTGTTCTTATTGCTCTCTAGCCTAGTCTTTCCTTTTTTTTCTATTTTGAGCTCATCAATTGGATGTGTTATCTATTTTTAATGATTTGGATTCGGGTTATGTCTAATGTGGATCTAACCTGTAGTTAATCCTGTTTGGGATGTTCGAATGCTGCGTAAATATATATACGTCGGTAGCTACCGTCTCCTCCTTTGCACCCTCCTTCAACCACGCAGACAACCGTCTCTACACGCCTCTTGCTTTGAAACTGTTAAAAGAGGTGTGACCAGCACCCCTAGGGGAGATACTATATCTCTTAATACCATAAGGGGACTTGTCATGCTACCAGGGGACTTGCTATACTACTCGAGGACCTACCATACTACTAGAAGACTTGCTATACTACCCAGGGACTAGTCATAATCTTGAGCACTGCCTGTATCCAGGAAATAATAAGTCATCACACGCTATCCTTAGTTACATATTTAGAACTCTTATATAAACTACTTCTTGCTAAATAGAACTCATACCTGGAAGAAATCTCATCCTGAGATACTAGATCTCATATATATATACTTACAGACTTGGCTAAATCTCTAGGATTTCGAATCAACTATATTCATTATATAGTTAGCGTAAACAGTGGAACACCATTCATAGAAGGGGACAGAAACGACGCCGTTTGGCCGGCTAATCCTCTACGTGTCGACGGCATGTCTCAACCAGGAGGTACAAAGATAGGCAGGGGGGTAGGATTTGTTGAATTCAAAACAAATCACTTGGTTTATTTCAATCAGCGATTCTTGTGGCTGTTGTACATGTCAGAACCATTCAGTTAAACATCGGCTATCCTTCTATCTGCAGCGGAATCCTATACTCGCTTTACTGAGTCAAAGTCTCGACCCTTATCCTTATTACTGGCCATGATGTTTAGAGTCTGTCTTATTGAGCATTCTCGGAGATATAAATCAGGGATACTTTGATTAATACATCTAGGTAGACTCTCTCAAAAATATCAAGATTATAGATACATATTCAAGACCTAAATCCTGTTAGGATAATGTTATTCCTCACATGAAACACATGTAATGCTAAAACTTTAGTTTAATCCAGCAGGGTATACCTTCTCTCAAAGTTGATTCTAGGCTTTGAAAGCTAAGATAGTCTTGAGAACACAATTTTAGCTCTGTGTAGAAAGATTTAAATAGTCTGTTACTATTGTTACTCTCTTACTCCTATATGATATCTTGAGAATATTATAAAATTATAATCACACTGCTAATGTAGACTAACCAGTCTTATCCAGGCTCTTCAGCTGTTAATATTTAAAAAACAACACTGACAATAGTAAGTAAATTAAGTATAATACAACTCTCCCCTCTCTATACATCAGTAGTTAAACCGCTGTAGATACATACAGCTCGTGCAGTATCTCAAGTTGCCTTAGTGGGAAAAAGGACAGAAACATCATATGCCAGAAACAATCAATTTCAATAGCTCCCAGACTATTAGCTTACGGAAAAGTGACAGATAATAAGATATATATAAGAATCAAGTGCATGGGAAGAAGACTGCAGGCCAGCAGGTCATTTAGCTGATTTCAGTTACTACTCATCTTTCGAATCAAAGACAATATATATATATATATGTTTTGCCGTGCTTTAGTTTAAGTAGGTTGCATGTGTGTATGGATCGATGCATATAAACTGAAGGCGTCTCGTTGAAATCCATGGACCTATATGCTTGGTATTCTGCGATGGTATATCATAGAATAGGAAAGGTGGATTGATTAATGTCTATCAAGTACATACAGCCGTCCGTGCATATTTGATTGACAGGGTGTGCATTGTCTATCTTCTATCATGGCCATTCATCAGAATGGAATACCCACACAGCGATTACTGACCTACTCTACCTAGGCACCGACGGAGTATACTCCTTGGCTGCTCCCAGGTCTACTAAGATAAAAGACATCGCAAGTACCAAAGAAAAACGGCTAGCCCACATGAATGCATCTCCTACAAGGCATCTACATGATGACAGGGGATTCAAATCAGAAAGGGAATAAAGTATGAGAATGCATTCATGTGTTGTAGGTAGGTAGGTAGTGGGTATCTGCAAATAAAAGAAAAGAGAAAGGAAATGGGGAGAGTAGGTATGGCCACCACAAAAATGGAATTGGGATTCGAAAGCTAAGATGAGTCCGCCTTCAACTCCAATGGATATTACTCCACCCGGTGTTGAATAATCCCAGGGTTTCCGCTTTTTTTTTTGTCCCCCAGCGTTGGTCATGAGGTCGTACGATTAGATCATAATGTAATTTAGATCTTGATGGCACCCTCGATGGCCTTGCGCTTCTTCTCCTGGCGGGCGACGGCCTTGGCGCCCATGATACCACCACCCCAGTGGCGGCGGGAGTCCTCGTACTTGTCGGTGTAACCCTCCTTGATGGCGGAGAGGAGCTTGGCGAACTCGGCCTTGTCCTCGGCGCGGGTCTCGGTCAGGGCCAGGACAGCGGAGGTCTATAATTCATTAGATGACATAACGATGTAGAGTGAACGTGGAGACATACCTTCTTGTGGACGACCGTACCCAGACGGGCCTTGCCCTTGACAATGGCATAGGGGACACCCATCTTGCGGCAGAGAGCGGGCAGGAAGACAACCAGCTCAATGGGGTCAACGTCGTGGGCGATGAGAACCAGAGAGGCCTTCTTGTTCTCAACGAGACCGACGACGTGGTTCAGACCGTACTTGACGTGGTAGGGCTTCTTGGAGACATCCTCCTTCTTCTTGCCCTCGGCGACGGCGGTGGCCTCGGCGTGCAGACGCTCCTTCTTCTCGGCCTTGGTCTCAGGGCGGTACTTGTTGAGGAGCTTGAAGGTCTGCGCGGCGGTGTTGCGGTCCAGAGTGCTCTGGAACTGCGCGATGGAAGGAGGAACCTTCAGGCGCATGTTCAGGATCTTCTTCTGGCGCTGCAGACGGACATACTCGGGCCACTTGACGAAACGGCCGAGGTTGCGCTTGGGCTGGATGTCCTGGCCAATGCCGAAGTTGCGGGAGCGGCGCTCGATAAGAGGGTTCTACCATGGGTTATTAGCATCTTCTTTTCTCCAACCCAAACCAAGACAGAAGAATAGAGGCTTACCTTGGGGCCCTTCTTGCTGGCACCAGCCTTACCCTGGGGGTAAGGCATGGGAGCAGTCTTCTTACCGGTCTTGGGGGGCTGTCATTGAGAAAAAGAAGATCAGCAAATCGGTTCCACCATGTGCTGCATCTTCCTTGAACTCTAAAGAGTGCAACAGGAGACCCAGTCGGCCGACCAGGTCCCCCGTGCCTCCAGCCAAATCATCGCAGGCGCTCGCATCCTTTTTACAGGAGTTGTGCGACCCACGGAATACGCTTCGACAACTTGCGAAAATGACGCTCGACGGTTTCTCGTCTCACGCCATATTCGCAGAGGTCACCGAAGGCTTTAAACCCTCTTCGCTCTCATCGAGATGAGGAGATTCGGACTGGAATTGAAAAGAGATCAAGAGATCAACTTAGATCATGGTTGTCATGAGCTTACCATTGTGTCGTCTGGAGGCGTCCGCGGTTTGTGGTGGTTGACGGGATTGACGGAAGGAGAAGAGAAGAAGATCAAAGGGAATTTAGATGGAGAGAAAAAAGAAGTCTGGCGGGTCGCTTCGTGTGCGCTAGTGCGGACTAACCTTCAGCCGAACCGGATCACCAGAGTCACGTGTATAGGGCTAGGGCATTATATCGATCTTGGCAGTCTTGGCATTCTCCCTACCATGATGCTCGACATTCAATTCTATTGGGCATGTATCAAGGACAGTCACATCGGCTAGTCAGATATCTAGCTATATGATCGAATTACAGGATGCTGAGTTAGAGAAAGGAAGAGGAAATACGTTAAATAAACAGGTCGATAGATACTCATTTTGCATGCAAGAACGCCCGCCCATCATAATATCACACACCTCGCTATGCATGTCCTTGCGATTTGAAAAAAAAAAAAAAAGAAAAGGAAAAATGAGAAAGTTGGTATGTAGGGGTATCGTGCATGTTTCATGACCGTGGAAAAGAAATCGACAAGAGGAAAAAGGTTGAGGGAGAGGAAAAGAGGGAGAAGAAGGTTGTTCAGGGGGGCAGTCCGACCAGTACACCGACGTCAAACGGCGGTCCAGAGCGATGGATTAAGCGTCAGAAAGGTCATCGTCTTCGTCTACATCGCTCACTTCTTGTCCCCATCGGTTGACAATCATCCGTCGACCGAGCTGATCGTCCGGGACCCCGTCGCGGGACGCGCCAAAGTCGAGGACCTGAGAAGGTTAGCGATCTGACGGTTCATCTGCTGGTATCAAGTGAGTTACTCACCTCGATGTACGTCAAACTGTCGCGCTGCACGGCCGCAACGCAGCGCCGATCGTTGAATCGGACCTGCCACACACCGCTGAGGTCCGTGAGGAGATCACGCACGCACTCCCCGGTGCGCACATCCCACATCTTGAGCGTCCGATCCGACCCCGAAATCACCTTCTGCCCATCGTGCTGGAAGCAGGTGATAGCACCCGTATGGGCACTCAACATGTTCCGACACTGTCCGTTCTCCGGATCCCAGATCCGCAGCGTGGAATCGGCGGCCGCCGAGACGAGCCGGTCGCACTTGAGGTCCAGGAGGCCGACCAGCGACGCGTGGCCTTCGAGGTTATAGAGCAGGGTCCCGCTGTCCAACGACCACACCTTGACCATGTTGTCCATGGACCCACTGATGCAGCGGTTCCGCTTGTGGTCCAGGACCACACTGTAGACCTTCAGGCTGTGACCCTCGAGGCGGTGCAGCGTCTCACCAGTGGAGATCTTCCAAACCCGCACGGTGCAGTCGTAGCTTCCGCTCACCAGCGTGTCGCCGTGGGCCGCAATGGCGCGGACGGAGTGATGGTGGCCCGTGAGGACGCGGACAAAGTACGGGCAGTCAGTATCGTCCACGTGCGGTCCGCTCTGGTAGTAGCCCGGATCACCGGGCCGGGGGAGTTTCCACACCCGGAGATTCGAATCCCGCGAGCCCGTGATGATCAACGGTTCCCGGGGCATCATGTCCGGCGCGCCGTTGGCCTTCCGACCCACCTCCACGGGTAGAACGATCTGGAGACACCGGACGGTGGAGGTGTGACCCTGGAAGATCTGCGTGCATCGGGCCTGCTCGATATCCCACACCCGCACCGACCGGTCGGTGGATCCGGAGACCAAGGTGTTACCGTGGTATTCCAGGGCCCACACCCCGCCTTCATGGCCCTCCAAGGTCGCCCGCAGAGCCCCTGTCTTCGTGTCGTACACGTTGATGTTCGTATCGTCGCTCCCCGTCAGCACCTTGTCCGTGTCAAACTGCAGGCAGGTGACCACGTGACGGTCGTGCGCCTGGAACGCAATGTGTTTGGGTTTGGCGCTGGGGGCCATCCAGGCTTTGTGGATCGACTGATGCCGTTGGTAGAGCGACTTGTAGAGATGGAGACCGCGGAGGGACGGTAACCCGATGTCCGGGTACGGGACGGCGGCGGCGGCGGCATTGGCGGCGGCGTAGGGACCTTCGGAGGCGGAGACGTGATGCCGCCAATCGGGCGAGTCGGAATGGTCGGTGCCGCTGGAGGAGATCTTCCGCTTCGCGAGCTTGCGGCTGACCACCCGGGTGCACGCTTTGCGCTTGGGGCGACGGTGCAGGGACGACGCGCGGTCCCCGGAGCCCGCCAGGGAAGAGAAGCCCGGCAGCGAGGTCGATTCCGACTCGGGTCGGATGGACGCCGACCCGCTCAGGTCCTTCTCCCAGTCCTCATCGCCATTGGGGAACTGCCAGCCCCAGCCCTCGCGGATGGCGCGCTCCAGCTCTCCCTCCGGCAGGACATGCCCGTCCCGGTCGAAGAGCTCCTTCCACGTCTTTTCGTCCGAATTGATGATGTGGCGCCACTTCTTGGAGACCTGGGAGGCACGGCACATGGTTTGCACGTCGAAGTACTTGACAATGTTGAGGCTCAGCTCCAGCGGGAGGAGGGCCAGGAAATCGCACTTCAAGGCGGGGTTGACCACGTCGGCGACAAAGTGCAACGTGGGCTTTGGGCACCGTCTCAGGAGCTGGTACATGAGGTACGTCTTCATCCCGTCGGGAACCGTATCGAAGAAGTCCAGCACGCTGGGGATGTCCATCAACGAGGCAGGTTTCGGACCACCGGGACCGGCCGCCAGCATGCCCGACTTCCGGACGGGAGACGCGTCGGGGCGCACCGAACTCGACACGCGACGGTCGTTGTCGAGGCTCGAGTCCGTGTCCAGCTCGGGATCCTCGGCCGATTCGAACGACGAATCCGCGTGCAGGGCATTCATGGCCGCCACCGGCGACAAGCTCGGGCTCGGCAGGCACATGTCCTGGGCGGCCACGTGACTGACACCGGACACTGGCGGGGCGTGCTCCTGTGATGCATATCCGGTATCTTGGGTTCCCGTCATGTCCGGGAGATCATCGGACTTGCCCTCGTTTCCGTCCTCTTGAATGGTCGACTGGCTGCCGTCGGTCTCCCGACGATCCAAGTGGCCCATCCGGTCTGGCACCGTCGCCTTCCCGTCCGCGAGGGTGGACGCAAGTCCCTGGGACTCCACCTCGGAGGATAGAGGCGAACGGAGGAGCGTCTCGCGACGGGGGGTGTTGACGCTGTGAATGCGACGCCGAGGGACGGCGACCTCGCCGGTCATGAACCCACTGCTTTCGGTCTCCGGAGTGGCTAGGCCCTGCGCGATGGAATGGGTTGGTGTCGGGCCGTGGGAGCGAATCGAGCGTAGCGACGGTTCCGAGGGCACGCGGAACCGAGACGAACCTTGCTGGGATTCTGGCAGTCGAGACGACCGGCGTTTCGAAATCGATGGGAGCGTTGCTGGCCAGTTTGACGGTTTGGGCGCGGCGGAGCGTCGGGGTAACTGGGTCCCGTCCGAGGTAAACGACGCCACCGATCGGACGAGACCGTTGGAGGCCCTCAAGGCTTCATTCTTTTCCCGTATCTAGAGTCGCTCGTCAGCAAACTATTTAACGACACATCACGTACAAAGTATGCACAAAGGGGGGAGAGGGAGGCGAGAGGCGAGCGGAACCTCTCCTGAGGTGGATCTCGCACGTACCTCCGTGACCGCGTCGGCCGTGTCTTCGGGCTCGTTGTAGACCACCGCCTGCCCTCCCAGGTCAAACTTGACATTTCTCAGGGTTGATGGGGTGGGCGAGGAGGCCAGGGGGTAAAGTTTGGGGTCCAAATCCCGAGTGGCGCGAGGGGGGTTGATCAACAATGGAGGGAAGGTGGTCGTTGTGGTGGTGGTCGTGGTGACGACGGTCGTCCGGGTCGCGGGGGCGAAGGAGAACTGTCCTATGGCACAGTCCGATTCCGATTGTTCGTGACCGAAGCCGCTTGTTTGTTCGTGATCTCCCATGTTGGGTTGGGTGACTGTCCAGTGTTGAAGAAGGGGGGTGGGGGGTAGATATGCAGCGAGAGGTTGATGGATGCTCAAAAACGCGTTTGGTGTGAACGATAAGGAGTCGGGGTCTTATCCGAACTGGACGAACGAAGGACTTGGAAGGATCATCCAACCGAATCTGCCAGGCGATTTCGAATTCGAGAGGCGACCTGAGGTGGTGAGAGAATGTCCGGCACGATGTACGGGCGCAAGGACCATCTGACTGCCCAACACGTAAGGGGAGGGACACGGGAGGAACGAGAGGTGGAGGCTCGTTAGAGCATGGCCGGGACGGTGGGGACGGCTGAGAGAGAGGTGTATATTGAGTCGTCAGGTAGAATCGAAATAAAACCGACTCAATAAAAAGAAGGGCGGAGGGGATGGAAGACAAAAAAGAGTATAGACAAAGGAGGAATAATTCCTAGGAGAGGAGGGGAAGGGAGAGAGAGAGAGAGAAGAATGGAGTGGAGGGAAGAAGTGGAGGAAGAGTGTGGCGGGATTGCTGACAAGAAGAAGAAGAGCGGGAAGAGAGAGAGAGGGAGAGGGAGAGAGGGAGAGAGTAAGAGGGAAGAAAGAGAGAGTAATCGAGGGAGCTGAAGGGTGGTTGGTTGGACCACCGACCGCGTTAGCTTGGATCGATTTCGACTCTCGAGATCCTATATCAAAGCAAACTATAATGAACTGAACATGGGCTCTACGGCGGGTATTACTTGGATTTATTGGGGATTCTTCTTGAATTTTTTTTACTCATAATTTTACTGCTTTTGCTTTTTCTTCTTTCTATTTCTTCTGACCTGGATCTCTCCTTGTTTACCTAGTCCGTCCCGATAAAGCGTAAACAAGGAACATCCCGACCAGTGGCAATGTGGGATCGTATTTTTCTTCTCGCCGACGCTGGGCATTCCCCTCCAGGCTAGATGTCTTGGGGACGGATCAGATGAATCGACAAAGAATGGATAGCGACGTTGATCAACTCCAAGCCATCAGGAGATTAATGACCAAGGATCATCTGAAACCATTTCTGGACACATCTGCACCTCGTTCACTTGCATCATCCCTTCGTCTACTGCTCTCTCCAATCCTGCCAATACTATCTACCATTCATCCTCCGATGGACAATGTTGCTTCCAGTCCCACACGGTATCAAGGATCGAAGTTTATTATCGCCACTCGCCCTTGCACGTGATATGTGGGGCTAGACCGATGTCGTTTTTTGCTTTTTCCTTGACTGTTACTTAGAATGATTTTCCTGTGACCGTCTCAGCCCTGAATCAGGCCGATCGATACTCCGTCTAAATCCTCACGTCGGTAGTCGGTCCAGTTGTAGTTTGCTTCTCGGACCAGGATGAGTTCGGTGACGAGGTGAAGCCATCCAGCACGGGAATTGCGGGGAAGCGGTGACGGTGACGGAGGGGATATTTGTAATGGATTCCATGCCGATGGTATGGTCATCATGACGGGGGTTCATCGGCCAACCAACCACTTGAGAACATTCCATGTGGGAGGTTGTTGGTCCTCCCCCAGCACATGTCCAGCATGTGCCTCGACTCCCTGAGATGTCAATATGTTAAGGGCCCAATTCAAGGTGGATTTAAAGTGTACAAGGCGATCCCCCAAGTGGAGCGCACGGTGTCACGTGGGTCGTTGTAATCACCCAAAATCGTGACGATCGGTCGATAGACTTGATTCTGTTGACACTTTTCATCTCTCTTTCTTTCTCTCTCCGATTTTCATTCCCGTCCCCCCTTGGAGGTATCGGCACGTTGATGAGCATCAGATGTGGAGTCTGGGTGACGAGTCGTGAGCTTCTATATCTCGATGTAGTAGCTTCCGAATTATGTTGTATGCGAATGATCTTCGAGAACAGCCTGTAGATGCAACAAATGTACCCATTAGCTAGCATGCCCCATCTTCTGTTAATAGACTGTATTGGTCTTACCGGGCTTTAACTTATACTCGACCAGTCTGGTACAATGCATTGATTTATAAGGAATTAGATAAGTCGTCGTTGGAATTGATTGGACCCTTGCACATACCAGTCTACTGGAACATAACAGACAGATGGCGAGGAGAAATTAGACAGACCAGAAAATGAATAGATCAAAAAAGGATAAGGGAAGATGTGAGTGAGATCAATCATGGCTTGAAAGGTGAACAGCTGCCGACTCCGAACCGACTCCAGTATATTATATGTAAGAAATCGGAACCCTCCCGTGACTGACCCGTATCCGTCCAGGCTTTCGTTTTCTCCTCCATGATCCCGGTCCCTGCTCGGTCACCCATTGCTTTTGAATTTGTTCATTCTTAGCCTTCTATACGGGTCCTTCTCTCCACCGATTCCTTTTCTTGGTCATTGTCTCTCCCTGTACTCTCTTCACCCTAGAGTTTTCTCCACTCCTCCCAGCATGGTCCGCATCAGGCCGATGGGTCCCGCTTCGACGGTCCAGTTACAGCCCGTCAAGGTGGTCCAGCCCATTGCTGCAGACGGTAAGATAGCACCGCAGACCAAGGCCCAAACCCAGGTAGATGCACCGCCGACGTTGACGACGACCCGTGAATTCCTGGCTCTGCAACAGCAGCAAAGCCTGGAGATGGTCCAGATCATGCTGCACGTATCGGTAAGTGTCACTTGGTCACTTGAAGCCTGGCAGACTCTACGAATCGCGTGTTATTTTCTAATGCAATCCATAGCTCGGGACACTGTTCTATCTGCGGTTCGTTGGATGCTGGATGTGTCGAGCTTGATGTCCATGGCGATCTGACACCTGTCACAGCGAGCTCTTACCGCTTTCGTGCTTCGACGATCGTGATCTGAAGAAAGCCCAGAAGAAGAGGGAACTCTCATATAGCGAATTCATCAACGAACCGCCAACCCAGGACAGCCCGGAGGGTCGTCCCGAAATCCCGTTCGGCGCGGGCAGGCGGGGCCAGCCGTTGAAGATCATTGTCCGAGGGGCCGATCCCAACGCAGAGATGATCCTAAACCTCTTGGTAGGTTCCGGGTCAGGCAGCCCGTAACAGCACGCTGACAGCTCTAGGAAAATGGCATATTTGATGCGCTGCGTAGAAACGTACTGGAAGCCGTTCAACTGACCATACTGGTTGATAAGGACACCCCGGAAAATGTACTAGAATCCTACACTTTCTCTTTCAAGTACACCGGCGCTGCCAGTGATATGAACAGTCGTTTAGAAAGGCTGTCAATCGACCCCGTGGGCTGTGTGGCCGACATGAAGACCGCACAGACGGCCCGCATCGGCCTGGAAACCATTATCAGGCGCTTGATTACGCTAAGTGCCTTTCTTCCCACGCTGCCAAGTACTGCTCTTCCAACTTACCTCTCAACAACCTGATTTTCCTAACTTCAATGCAGACAAGCGCCACCTGGGAGTACACTTATTCTACACCGAGGATTGCCCGAGTGACTACGAACCTCCTGGCTTTGTTGGAGGGCGCAATGAGATTATCAAGTATCCATTCAATGAGAGTTGGCAAAAGGAATCCCAGCCATGCGGCACAATGGATAGCGGTTGGCACACGTACGTATCCACCGAGCCCTGCGATGACCTATCTAATATATGCAGTGTGGGTTTGAAGATTACCTCTCTCAAATGGACGGGCCCGGAACCAGAGGCATTCGAAGCACCGCCTCAGGTACCTATGGACATCGAGTACAGCGATTCCGTGCACCGGTCCGATGATATTGGATTCCCCGAGGACGCATCGCGTGGGCAAGGGAGCCCAAAAGACGCCTCCGCCAAAAATAATTCACAGTCAAGTGCAGACCAACCAATGACACTGGAATCACCGCACAAAGAAGAGAATTCGCAGGAAGCAACACAAGACAGTCAACAAGTTGATGAAACCACATTGCAAGAAGAACGTGAAATGCCCCCGGAGTCATTCAACTCGGAGGAGCCCACTCAGGATAAGGCGGAAAGGATCAAACTGCAGATGATGTTATCGGCAAGTGTCAGCCTACCCATTTAGGTCGTTCAGTCAGATCTAATTAGCCTAGACCCAAGAAGCCTCTGGTACTGATTGTGCTCTTGTCCCTACACAGCCAATCCTCCCCGACATCCCATCTCAAAAGGACACCCCTGCGCCGGTCGAAAGACAAAAGATCAGTTTGAAACAAACCAAAGTCGATGGGATCAGAAAACATGCCCGCACGCAGATACATGTATGCCAGGGCAACGCCCATGAACAAGGCCAAGCGCCCGTCAAGTGTCAATGTGGCTGGGAGGGCGAAGAGAAAGCAATGGTAGCACCATGAGCCTGTGATGAAGATATGTACTGACCTGCTCAGGTACAATGTTCTTTCTGCCATACCCAACAGCATGCGTTGTGTTATGGCTTTGGAGGTCCCACCGATCCACGCATACCAGATGTTCACGCATGTTACCAGTGCTTGCTGGAGCCGAACGAGCCCCAGTTGCTTCGAGAAATGAATAGCCTGGTGCTATTACGAAGGGCGCTGAAAATTATAATCGATGAAGGATTTCCCAGCACGACGTCGATCTTTACTCAGAAGCTCCGTAAGTGACTCGGACCGATGGTCCAATAGGTGCTGACAACGGACAGACTGCAACGGCCAAACCGTCGTCCAGATCACCGATCTCTTGAAGAAACGGAAATTGTTGCTGCCAACCCAGGGCTACAAAGCTAAGGGGTTTGTGCGAAAAGGGCTGCCGAAATTCTATATACCTACCTCAGAGGATGTCCGCGAGCGGATACGCAAGGAGATCATGGACCCGATGGTCAAGATTGGGCAGCATGTGAGTTCCATGGTGTGTGAGGTAGTCTATGTACTGACAGACATAGTATGACCAGAATGCACCAGATAAACCTGCCGAGGTCGCCATGAACCCGAAGAACTCCTCTATCGAGAACGAACAACCCCTTGACGGAGAGGAAGCTCAAAAAACACAAGTCTCCGCCAACGCATTCGCACCACCACCCTCAGAGCCACACACCCGCAAAAGAAGAATAACCCCAGACGTCCCTGATGACACGTCTGGCACGGACGACCTCGAAAAGACCGATACCACGCCCCACGCAACACAACCCAAGCGCAGCCCTCCCAACGGACCAGGAAAGAAAAACCCTCGTCGCTCAGGCATGTCCGCCGACGACCGTTTCATCACATCACAGAAAATACAAGAGAGTTCTGAAGAAACAGGCGGCGATACACCGAGACGCAGCTACCGCAAACGACGCAAGGTTAGCAATTTTTCGAAGTTGATTGACGTCGGGGCGGACACGAGCGACAATGACGGTGGTTCCCTGGGGAGGGCATAGCGTGTACCACTGCACGAAGGACAACAATCTAAATCGACTGATTCACCCAGACGGGAGGTCGCACGGTTATCTGCTGGAACAGACAGCCTGGTTTACTTTATTCTATAGTTATCGTGTTCTTCGAGCAAACGTGACGTGAGACTGGACGGTTCGAGTTTCCTTCTGGGAAGAGAAGCTGCTCGTCAGTCTGATAATAAGGCAGTACTTACTCTCAGACACGAGCGAGCTCTCTTCTAAGAAGAGAAAACCCCATCCTTATGAAATGTATATTTTATGATCCCTTGAGCCTGTCAACCACTTAGCTATTCTCAACCATCCATTAGCTTTTCACGTCTTTTTCCCAGAGCACTGGAATGTGGCATACTCATTGAGGGTAGACTCAAATGGATACGTGATCTCCGAACGCTGTTCCTCTGTAAAAGTGCGAAACCACGCTTCCGATGGGTCCTTTCCGTAGTATATGCGAGTTTGTGTCTTACCACAAGGTACATGTACATGGTATGTACATACGCTATCTTTATGCTGATTTTACCCGCTAAGGCGCCATTCACGCACTACATAGTACATACAATAGTCACAGCAGGGAGGTTTTACAGACTGAATGGTGGAGCTGGAGCTGGTTAATAAGGGCTTGACTCTCCGTTGCAGTCAAACTGACCCCAAAATGAATTTTTCTGTTAGTAAATTCTGTTGTGAGCAGCTGTATGGGCTTACTGGAGTCCTCAATAGTCTGTTTACTCATCTAATCTCATCTATGAAATTCGTTCAAGACATATTTTCGGAGTTCATTCTCAAAACGACTAACGAGCTACACGCAGATAATGAGACTCGGTAGAACACAAGCAAAACGAGAAAACAAGTGTTTTCTTGTCATACACGTCAATATCAAGCGGATGCTCGTAGTCACGGGTATAACTAGCAAACTTTGTAAGAAATGTCATTTCTCCTAGCCAGTGTAATTGTCGTCGTTCGTAAAGGAATTTTCGCAGGGGGGTAATGGAGCGAATAAGCATGATATAATTTTATGTGGATAGTAGGGATTCAATATATATCATGACTTTCCAATGAAAAGATTATGATAAGCAGACAGATATCCAAGGAATATGACTTAGATATTATACAAGACAATTCAAAGTAACAATGCTAGTAAAGGACTCTGAGGGTTGCGTCTTGGTCTTGTGAGAATATACATGCTTTGAAGATCAGCCAGCTTATTCCGAAAAATGTTTGTAGTATTCTTACGAATTGATGCTCCTTAACAACAGCCCTTCCTGACAACTATCTCAAGAATTCACCTCAGTCTCTTAAGATCTATATCTACCTAGGACTTCGAGCTGGCGAGGTCTTCTTGTAAATCTCTGTATGTAGTCTGAATAGGTCGATGAATGTGACAGTGCAGATCAAAAGGGGTCGGTCGGTGGCTGACAGATGATAGCGAAGATCTAGATTCTCTCCATGTGCAAATTGCCACCGCGCTATCGTTCTTCTCTTCTCAGATCATTCGGTTCGAGACATGTACGGAGTAATGCTATCATGCGTTCCTGGGTCGTTCTGGGCCAAACTCCACGCAGTACTTTAGCATACCATCCAACAGGACCATCCGTCTGATATCCAATATCCTCAATTTGGCATGTCTCAGCCGATCCCTATATGTTTGTCTGGTACGGACTTCGCGAACCAAACTTATTTGGTAATGATGGACCCATTATCAGAGCAAATGCGGTAAATGGGTGATTGGACGGCTTGGCACCGATCTGCACTGATAGGAGATCCTTGATGCCATCAGACTTGCTGGATCCAGCGATTTGGGCTGGAATAGTGCTGAGTGTCTCTACTCTACTCCGTAGTGATGTAGTGTGTTTTGAGTTTATTTTAGAGAAGAAAAAAATAAAATACATAAACTTGTCAGTTATCAACACTGGAGAATTGGGTTGCGTGTAACCCTCGTCTACTCCCAGGAGGCAATGCATAAGCTTGGCGCCGTGGAACAGGTATCCATGTCAATGCGTATGCAGATGTGGTCAATTTGAAACCACCAGTGGTGGTTACCATCAAGCGCTTGCGCATGCCCCTGCGGGGGTAAGTCGGAAATTTCCTGGAGTTTTCCCATGGGACAAGTGTTCATCGACCTAATGAATATTGTGGCGATCAATTGCATTGTCTATTTCCCCGGGTGGACTGATGTGCGTTGACTAGAGGGAAAATGAAATCACCTGGATCCGACGGAATGGAGTATCTCGGATGAACGACTGATGGCATTATCGTCCCATCGAATTGATATGGGTATAGAACTGAAAAGTGGACACCGTTAGTCCCGAGTAGTGCAGTCCATAGCCCATCCTGTGGTGATCACAGAAATCATCGCACAAGGGGTTCCTGGGAACTCTCCTTGGATCGATGGCTATTGCAAATTCCAAGCTTGGGCGCCCCCACTTCCAGTGGATGGAGAAGAAAGACATTGGAGAACCGGATGATGATCGACATGCATTGGAATTGGAAGAGGTTCAGAGACGGCTGAGCGGCGGGGAGATGCGAGGGAGTTCCATAGTTCTTCCTTTTAGCTCAGGATCGAGCCGTCCACAGGATAGATCGAGTGGGCGATGACGGTGGCTCAGAACCCGTGGAGAAACATGGATGGTGGTACTAGTCTTGTCTAGTTCATTTTCTTAGCTCTGTTTATGTTTGATTAATTTCATCAGCCACGTAAGTGGGAAAATAAACCAATCAGCCTTGTTTAGGTTCTCTGACAGGGAAGAAAAAGAACGAGTTTAATCAACGAGATGCGATGAAGAATGAAGAAGAGGAGGGAGAGTTATTGAAGTCCATCCAAGTCCGTGTGAGATCTCACTTTGGTCCTCCGCGTGGCCCGCACGTGTTTTTCCCAAGCAGTACTAAAAACACTATTGTTCACTAATACTTTTCTCCCCTCTTTCCCCCTTTTATCGATGCAGATGATCAGTCAATAGATGAATGGATTGACTAGCAGATCAATAGATAAAAGATTGTAATATTATTGTAAGATAATAATATTATGATCATTATAATAAGGAAAATAATAGAATATACTCCGGAGTCAAATGACAGAGTCCCTTACAGGATGCAGCAACCTCAGGCACCTGTCACGCTCCCCGATTTTTCCCTCTTCGGACTTCATCTTTGTGCCCCTCCTCCACTCTCTTCATCCACTCTGCAACAGAGACAAAATTCTCCATTCCAGACTACTCCGTACCTATCACAATGTTTTTTCTGGTTCTGCCACAGTTTCTATTATTACAAATCACTAATCCTGTTTCTGCTCCGGCATTATCCCAGCCACCAAGAGACCAGGAACCACATCCGCCGAATGGAACCACGGCAGGTGCCTGTCGATGATTACTCCTTCGGAGACGGACTAAGACAACGCTACTGGGTTGCTAAAACTGTTGACACCAAAACTTAACTCGACTGGGTCAGCTGTGCCTCTTGTTTGCAGCGTTGGCAGTTCCCTCGCTCGAGAAACAAACCCGTCCGTGATGGTGCCCCTTCTGCTCCACACAGCACAATTTAGACACAATTTAGACTGTCAAGATGATGGCACTTCGTCGCAGATCGCCTGTGTTCATCTTCCCCATCCCACACCGCTAATGGTCAATGGTATTGGCCAATGCGGATTCTGAGGCACCCTTGGGAGGAGACCAATTTCCACCAGTCCCCCCTAAAGGCATCGCTCGCTCGCTCCCTCTCCCTCTCCCTCTCACTCTCATATTGGGTTCTTTCCAACCCCTCTCGCCCCCCAATGTAATAATTCCAAATTTCTCAATATCCACTCAACCGTGCCCCATTAATTCCTACGCGCGCACGGGCAGGCCGTAAGGCTCCGATCGTTTCCCTGCTTCCATCATTCATTACTGTTAAATGCCCGTCTTGGGTACCAAGCCAGAAGCTGGACGCCGCTTCTACTTTTTCGACCGCCTTTTCGATCATTGTCAACCTTCCTCGGCCTGACAGGTTTCCAATCCCTACCACAGTCCCTCCTTCTTCCCTCTCCGCCGATTAATTGGTCCCTCGTGCAATCATTGGCACGCGACTCAGCGGAAAACGGCAACCCAGATCGCTTGTGACCAGCTTCGTAGATCGACTTGACAACTCGGCGCAGGGAAACCCCACTGGGTGCAAGGCCCAGATTCTGTTTCACAATTTGCCGATCCCAGGAGAGCGTGAGATTCACATTCTCGCTATCTGCGCCATTCACATTCGTTCCGACCGATCCCGGTTGCGCATACATACCCAGGGCGAGAGCCCCGATCTGACCGAGTCGGATTTCCACCATGTCCCAGCAGCCCTTTTCCATTCCCTTGAGAACGTCGAGCGCCAACGCACTGAACCCCGAGATGCTCCCCTCAAAGCCGAGTCAGGATAAGCTGAAGGACCATAGGACATCCAAAGCGCAAAAAATACTAGGAACATCCGAAGTGGCGGTGCAGCAGACCAACAAGGACCGTGAGGAGAAACGGCGAACCCGGCGACCAACCTTCATGCGGTCTCCGGAAACCAAACCCAAGAAGAGCAGCGGCTTCGTGACGTTCCCCGTGGCGTCCGCAAATCCAACCGTGCCACCACAGAACCTCCGCGTCCGAGCGTCCTCTCCCCTGCTCGGACAAGAATATCGAGCGCGAGATACTGCTGTCCCCCCGCTTCCAGAGCCCAAAAGAAAGATCCATCAGTCGGGTTCTGCTCTGGCTTTATATTCCCACTTCAACTTCCGAGACTCCTCAAGCGAGCAAGGCACGGGGTCGGAAAGCGGACGGAAGAGCAGCGGGCGCGGCAGTAGCCGGGGCCGTGATGCGAAACCAGACCCCTCCCTGGACTTTGGCTTGAAACAACCCAAGGGGCCGGCGAAGGAATCGAAGCGGAAGATACGACCCCCACGCATTGACCTTTCTCTGTTGTTTCCGAAACCGCGCGCCGAAGCGGCGCCCCTTCTCTCGCCGCAGCGCATGGTGGAGTCGCCGTCTCCTGTCTCTATCGCTTCAGGAATGGCTCCTGCGCCTCCTAAGACGCCGGATAACCACGTTGCGGCGAAGACCCAGACAAAATCAGCGCCGACGCAGACACCCCCTGTCAAGCCGCGGAGTCGTCAATCCGCCAATACGGTCCGCGGACCGTCCACTATCTTTGAAAAAAATAACGACAACTGGTTTGACCCCTCGTTGGAAAAGACGGTGCGCACCATCGAAATGGACATGGCCCTGCAGAACCCCGATCCCGCGCGTAACAGCCGGTTCTTTCAGCGCCCGCGAAGCCGAGAAGAGCTCGAAGCGAGTGTCCTCCCAGCGGACAATCTACGCAAGGTTTCCTCGAATAGCTCTATTGGTGGCTGGAGCAAGGAGACCCATCTTTCTCCTCGCGATTGCTCACGAGTCCATGCAAACGGCCTTGCGAATTCCACCCGGCCGAGACAAATCAGCGCATCTTCGGCGCCGCACAGTTCCACGTCGGAGAAAAGCCGCAGTAGCACCTTCAAAGATGCCGACCTGACCATGTCTAGTGTGCTGTGCCTCTCCTCGTCGGAAGATGAGGACGAAGAAGAGGATCACGTTCTACCCAAGGACCGCGGCATTCCCAGGCGGCCGAGAGATAGCGTCGCCATGTACAGCGATTTTGGGGCCGAGTTAGGCACAGCTGCCGCAGCCCAGGCGACCAAGGGAGTACTGAGACGTGCAGAACCGACTGGCTCGGTGGGCAGTCATAGATCGGGCAGCCAGAGATCCGCTTCGACTCAGAGACAGCCATCCTTCCGCCGTGCTCCGTCGACTAGGGGGGTACCAGCCCCAAGTTCAAAGAGCCAGTCACGTCGATCAAGCCTCGTGCCAACCATCATGGAGCCTGAACCCCCCCACGGAGAGCCTCTCTCCAACGGGGCCCAAAGTTCGGCCAAGCGCACACTCTCTCAGAAGGAATTAAACCGGAGAAGTCGAGTGATGGCCGTCACGAGGCAGGAAGAAGATCTCCTGGCCGCCATCCGAGAGCGCAGGGGGAAGATCACCCCGAGTATCTTTCCTGGCGGCCGAAGCGACGCAGACACCCCCGAACCCGACCGGGGATCCGTTTACTCGGCAGCTCCCTCGCGGGAATCTTTCTACGGCTCGGAGACATCCTTCTTGCGGTTGAGCGGCGCCTTTCCCCTCAATACCGTTCTGGCAGATCAAGGTGCAACTCAACATGACAAAGGCGCCCTTTCCAACTCCCTGGGCGTGGAATCTGACACTGAGCAGAAAACCACCCCGGTCAGCGCATCCCCTCGCACTAGCCTGGTGTATACGGAAAGCCTCCCTTCTCCGGCTACCAGCAGCGCATCTCCATTAACCCCGACCCTCCCTATCCACCGCTTTTCTCCCCTTCCATCACAGAAACCGCATCCCCGTCATCCTCCACCCGCCATCCCCACAGTTCAGAGGCAACACTCGCGGCGACGCACAGATAGCAGCGAGGCTATCGTGCTGGGCGAGAGCGGGGAATCTAGGGACCGACACGACTTTCCCATCTGGGCCCTTGGGTGGAGTAATGATGATGGCGGCCATGGATCCCACCTGACGACTGTGCATTGATCGTTGTGTATGTGGATATTGCATTGCATATTGCATCCTCCTTTCTTTATAGATTTCCTTGTCTCTCTCTCTCTCTCTCTCTCTCACAGACACACACACTCTCTCGCTCTCTTTCATCCGTTTCCATTCATTTCATTGCATTTCTCCATTTATTTTGGGCTATTTAGCACGGCGACGTTGACATTTGGCATTTACATCATTGGCGCACTACACTCACTTCCTTCTCCTTTTGTGCTCTCATTTACCAATCTCGATGCGCACACACTATAATACGAAGCTTCCCATCGAAGCTCCATGAGAACATCTTTCTCGTCTAATGTATATTATATATGATATTGCAGATAGTGATGACCGTGAAAGACATTGGTCAGGCAATCGAATACCTTGAAAAATTATCTGAGATTAGATATATCTGTTTTGATCGCTTCTGAACCCAAGTCCTGAAACACATGCACCGAACCTATCTCACCTCCGAGGTGAAACGGCACCTGCATCGAATAAGGCCGTGAGGGCGCAGTAGTGCTGAGCTCCTGCTGATGGGTAATAATAGCAACCGACGGCACCCCTTGCAAACTTTGGTGGCTGTGATGAACCAGGATGCCCTAGGGAAAAGTGGCCAATCTGAATGTTTGAGCCTGACGTCAGCTGCTTGTCTGATCGATTCGATTTGGTCTCTTGAAAACCCCCTCAGACTGATCACAGAGGTATATAATCATACCCCAGACGTAGCCTGGAGGTCAAGTAAACAAGATCTGAAGCGGAACGACTGGAAGGGAAACCCGCCTTGACCGCCCGGGCGATTTGATGGAACGATCCACACCGCCCATCGGTTGAACCAAACATTTTCCTCTTCTGCTCCTCCGCTGGTTCCTTGGAATGCCCAGACTCGTTTACTTAATGATGAACTAGGGGAGCCTCAGCCTTTCCATTGCAAGTATAAACCCGTCGATTGACCGAAATACGACTCTATCGACTAGTGCTCTTTTCCCCGCTCCATTTGTCAAATCCTTGAATTGGTCCCACCAATCCCGTCTGTGAAGCCGAAACGTTGACCCTTTGTTTGAGAGGTCCCGGGGGGTTGGGCAGCGCTCCTGGGTCGGACGGGGCTAATCATCGTCATTGCTCACTGATTTACTAGTCTTTTTCGACGCTTCTTCCCTTTCCCCTCCTTGATTCGCCCAGGCCCCGGACCAGGATCGTGTGTGTGGCCACTCCAATAAGAGCAGGGGGCACTATCCGTATTTTGGCAACTTCACACGCGCCACCACATGAAACATCCTCGGCGAACCAACCCCCCCTTTTGAGCTAGATACGAGTGTGTTACGGGTTCTTTCATAAGCTGCAGGACGGCCGGACGCCGTCTGCGGAGAGTGAAAAAAAAAAAAAAAAATTAAGAGTCTAGAAATAGGGGGACCTTTCAGCTTTGGGAGTGTACAAAGCTGAACGACTCAATATGGGGGATACCGCACCTCGGCAGTCCTCTGGACTGGGTGCGACCTGGAAACAGTTTTCTTGGGTTTTGGTAAAGCCTCCAATAATGACCGGAGGTGAGCGGAGGTGGCTTGGGGTTTCTCTGCTAACCGAGTTTATGAGTTTAGTTGACAGTGCAGTATACCACTCTCGCACTGGTATGTTTCCCATTCGACTGTCGATGAGGAGGACGGATCCCTGACTGTTGGTATGCTATAGTTGTTGCACTATTCGAGGGTGATGCCGCCGACGAGCGGCAAACGGTACATCACGTCCACCGCCGTTTTCTTCAATGAGGTTGTGAAATTGGGAATATCCTTGACCATGGCACTATACGAAGTCTCGCGATCCGCGCCTCCGACTGTCCCCGCAACGTCCCTCCTCTCCTCCGTGGCCTCCGCAGTCTTCTCCGGTGACAGCTGGAAGCTGGTGATTCCCGCCTGTCTCTACACTCTCGCCAACTCCCTGCAGTACATTGCTCTGTCGAATCTGCAGGCTGCGACCTTCCAGGCGACCTATCAACTGAAGATGATTGTGTCCGCGATCTTTGGCCTGCTGTTGCTCAAGAGGTCGGTCTCGCCGCGCAAGTGGGGTTTATTGCTGCTTCTGCTCGTGGGTGTCTGTCTGGTTCAAATGCCCGATGGTAGCTCCGATGTGGTGTCCCTGGGCGACGAAGCCGCGCAGCATGCCTTTCCCCGGTCCTTTGAGGAATGGAAAGCCGCGAAATCGCACCACGGGGGGCTACACAAACGCTCCGCGACCTACGAAGGCATCGAGGAAGATTTGCAGACGGCCCATCCGCGCATGAACGGCGCTATCGGGCTCCTGGCCACCGTAGGGGCTAGTGTCGCGTCCGGCCTGGCAGGCATCTATTTCGAGAAGGTGTTGAAAGACAGTGCCAAAATGACGTCGCTTTGGATTCGAAACGTGCAATTGGCTGTTTATTCTATCTTCCCCGCGCTTTTCATTGGGGTCATCTTCCTGGATGGCGAAAGAATTTCGAGCAACGGCGTTTTTGCGGGTTACAACTGGACCGTGTGGTCCTCTATTGTCGTGCAAGCCATTGTGGGTATCACGACTTCGTTTTGCATTCGTTACGCCCACAGGGACATGCGGAACGTGGCAACCGCCACGAGTATCATTTTTACTACGCTGGGGAGTAGTTTGTTTTTTGACTTGGAATTATCCAGCACTGTAAGTTTGGACCTTCTTCGTCTCCCCCGGAGAAATACTCACAGTTCTCCCGTTGCAGTTCCTTGTTGGGACATTTGGCGTGCTTGTCGCCACCTACCTTTGCGAAGACACCGGCTCTGGCTATGGCCAGGGCAAGCGCCACAGCGTCTCTCGTCCACCGCCGCTCGAGATCGACCGGTATGAGAAAGACGCCAAGAGCGACACGGCCTCACCGGCGTCGCCGGAACCGAAAGAATTCTCCATCAAGCTTCCTACGACGCCGTTTTTGAACGACTCGGGCGTGTCGACATCTCGGCCTACCTCCCCAGGCTACGCGGGAGTCAGTTCCTCGCGCACAGTCAGCAGCGGGAGCTACTTCGACAAGCATTGACGAAATCAGTGATGTGACGAGATGGATACGAACTTGCATTTGCCCATGTGAATATAACGTCCTACATTGTACCATGTCGCTTGGCAGTAAATAAATTTAGGTTGAAGGGGGGGGGGGGTGCTTCTCTTATTCTGGCGTCTGTACTTCTAGTCTGTTCTCTGTGCATTTTTGATCATGTGTTATCTGAGCATGCATTAGGTTTTCTGAGATATACTTCCATGCATGGGCTGTAAAATATGAGCGAAGTTTTTTCCAGAGTTGCCTGCAGCATCAGATTCATGAGGTGGGATAGGATATAGGTGACGGCAAATCATGCCTCAGGCGTAACAGGATGCACGTGCTATGGCAGTTGACTTCAAACCAGCGAGTGACTACAACCCTCCAGCTTCTCATGCCCATCAATCTGGGGTTATCTCGTGGACTCAAGGACTGGCATACCAACTACATGAGCCCTAGACTCATGTAGTCCGGCCCGCAGTTACCATGCGACAAAACACCCATAAAATCCTCTCCTCCGCCCGTTGGCGACGGCCGGACACTCGCCCTGCAGTATTCCAGTATTGTGGGAATACTATCGTCGACGAGGCACCTATTGAAGGATCTCGCAATTCACCTGACCGGGGCGAGTCTGGTCAAGGTAGACGTGATAGCGCTCGCCAACTAGACCTGTCTCCTCGAGAGGAGGAATTGCAATTTGATGCTTTTGGTGAGTGATTGATCCGTTGACACTTTGGCATAGGTTATAGATTGATGAAGGAACGAGACCTGGAGCTTTTGGCGCAGGCGAATGGGCCTTCGCAGCGCAATCAGCTTGGGCCGTTTAGTGGTGACTCGGTACCGTATCCACCATTGCAGACGATAAATGATATACAGGTCTCACGGTTCTTTCAAAGTGAGTTCTTACCTTGGGACGGGGAGCTCGGATGAACTGATGGACTGCCTACAGGTTCGAGTGCCACTCCACGACGAGCCCTTGAGTCGAGTATCTCAGAAGCCGACATGACATTCCCCTCGAGTCCATTGGCCAGAATACAGAACCAAAGAGCAGCTGGGACTAGGCGTTTTGGTATGAGGGCTGGTCCCAGTAGCCACCAGATAATGTCATCGGAGCTGAATGAGTCGCCCTCCCATACCAGTCCGACGCTATCGGCCGCTGCCAGTCACGATCAGATGGGGAACCCTTTCCAGGATAGCATACCCATGTCGATACGAGGCATTGTCTTGGTGTCTGCGCATGAACTTCCAGACAATTACAGGTCACTTTTCCCGTTTCTTGTGTTCAATGCTGTTCAATCGAAGTGTTTCCACCCTGTCTACAAAGAAGACGATAATATCGTGCTTTCCGCACCCACTGGAAGCGGGAAGACGGTCATAATGGAACTGGCGATCTGCCGATTACTCAATAGACTAAAAGACGAGCGCTTCAAAGTCGTCTATCAAGCGCCCACCAAGTCTCTTTGCGCAGAGCGATTCCGAGACTGGAACAGGAAGTTCCACTCGCTGGGTCTCCAATGCGCAGAACTGACAGGGGACACCGATCACTCGCAGCTTAGGAGCGTCCAAAGCAGCCAGATAATCATAACAACGCCCGAGAAATGGGACAGCATGACCCGCAAGTGGAAAGACCACGCCCGGCTCATGCAGCTGGTGAAGCTCTTTCTCATCGATGAGGTCCACATTCTCAAGGAAGCCCGCGGGGCTACGCTGGAAACGGTGGTTTCTCGTATGAAGTCGATAGGCTCCAATGTCCGCTTTGTGGCGCTGAGCGCGACAATCCCAAACTCGGAAGATGTGGCTACGTGGTTGGGGAAGGACGCCACGAACCAGCATGTACCGGCTCGTCGAGAGCACTTTGGAGAGGACTTTCGTCCAGTCAGACTGCAGAAGTTTGTGTACGGCTATCAGTCGCACGGGAATGATTTCGCTTTTGATAAGATGTGTAACTCGAAGTAAGTCAGCGTCGCTGTCGTCTGGAATCTCTACTCACGAGTAAAACAGGCTGCCTGATGTTATAGCCATGCACTCTCGGAGAAAGCCGATTATGATATTCTGTTGCACGCGCAATTCGTCGATGACGACGGCGAAGGAGCTTGCGAAGCTGTGGTCGACGTCTAATCCCCCGGCACGGCATTGGAAGGGGTCGAGCAAAGGCCTAGAGGTTCTCAATGCCGACCTGAAGAGTACGAGTTACCCGATGCTTATACATGTGGGGAGCAAATTCTTATTGCTGTACAGTCACCATTGCCGCAGGGGTCGCTTTCCACCATGCTGGATTAGACCCCGCCGACAGACATACCGTCGAGACAGGGTTTCTCCAGGGCCACATAAGCATCATATGCTGCACCTCAACGCTTGCAGTGGGAGTAAACCTGCCTTGTCATCTAGTAGTCATCAAGAACACGGTTGGCTGGCAAGATGGCGGCTGCAAAGAGTACTCCGACCTGGAGGTAATGCAGATGCTCGGACGCGCAGGTCGTCCCCAATTCGACGACAGCGCCACGGCCGTCATCTTGACTCGAAAAGAGCGTGTATCCCACTACGAGAAACTCGTCTCAGGATCTGAGAGCCTAGAAAGCTGTCTCCACTTGAACTTGATTGACCATCTGAATGCCGAGATCGGCCTAGGAAACGTCACGGATATCGAATCTGCCATCAAGTGGCTCGCTGGAACGTTCCTCTTCGTCAGGCTGAGGAGAAACCCCATCCACTATGATCTGAGAGAGGGCGCTGATAGGGATGACGAGGACGAGATGCTCCGCCAGATCTGTGAAAAGGACATCAAGCTCTTGCAGGAGTGCGGCTTGGTTACTACTGGATGTCTCAGGGCGACGCAGTTTGGAGATGCCATGGCTCGATATTACGTTCGCTTTGAGACGATGAAGGGACTACTTTCTCTGGAACGCCATGCCACCGCTTTTCAAATAGTAAGAAGGGCTTACATGGATTCTGCATTCAACATAGCTAACAGTTGAAGCTCTCCGTAATCGCCCAAGCAGACGAATTCCGCGAAGTGCGCCTCAAAGCAGGCGAAAAGTCCCTTTACAAAGAGATCAACCGAGCGAGCAGCATCAAATTTCCCGTGAAGGTCGACATAGCTCTACCAGCGCACAAAATTTCCCTGCTTATCCAAGCCGAACTGGGCGCGGTCGATTTCCCCGACGGCGAGCAATTCCAGAAACACAAATTCGCCTTCCAGCAAGACAAAGGCATTGTATTTTCCCACGTAAGCCGTCTCATCCGCTGCATCATAGATTGCCAGATCGCGCTGGAAGACTCGATTGCCGCTCGAAACGCGCTGGAGCTCGCGCGGAGCTTCGGGGCTAAAGTGTGGGATACTTCTCCACTACAGATGAAACAGATCGACCAGATTGGGATAGTCGCCGTGCGCAAACTAGCTGCGGCTGGGATTGCTAGCATCGAGGAGTTGGGACAGCTGGAGGCGCACCGGATTGAGATGATCCTGAGCAAGAACCCTCCTTTCGGACTTCGACTGTTGGGTCGTTTGGCGGATTTTCCGAAGCTTCGGGTTTCGACCAAAATTGTGAAGAAGGTAGAGTATATGTTCCATGTGTGTGGAGAAATTCGCTAACGCTAGGTAGGAGGTTAAGGCTGGTCAGTCGGTGAAGGTCTTCTTCAAGGCCGAGCTTGGGTTTATGAATGAAAAATGCCCTACCTTTTTCCAGAGATGGCCTGTCTATGTGTGCTTCTTAGCGGAGCGATCAGATGGATGGATAGTGGATTTTCGACGACTGAGGTAGGAAATAGTCCGTCTTGTAGTCGCCCAAGTCTAACAGGCTTCAGTGCGAGCAAACTAAACAACAGCCTAGAGATTCCGTTGAGTGTGGAGGTCAAGCGTGCAGACCAGTATGTGACATGCTACGCTATGTGTGACGAAATTGGTAAGATACGTATTCTCGAAAGCCACGTGGACATAAAAGATGACTGACTATCCAAAGCTGGGACCCTCAAATCCGCAGATCTCAAAGCAAACCTGCCGCCTTCTTTATTCCCAGCCCAGGCGCATGAGAACCCAAAGGCAAAGTTGAGCCAGAGACACGAAATGAACACCTCCCGGCCACGGAGTATCGACTCTTCCAAGGTAAAGTCCAGCAATAGCTATGATCTTGATATACTCGACAGCGACGACCAGCTTTTCGATGACTTTATGGGTGAAAATCTCGCTGCCCTTTCAGACGAGAGTCTCAACGTAGATAAGCCATGGATAGAGAAAGACTCTACCGCGCCAGAGGCGCCTGCATGCCAGCCACCGAAGAAAGGAAGCAAGGAGAGCAAGATGCCAGATAATAGTGACGAGAAAACAAACGTAGAACGACCAACTAGACTGGAAAACGGTCGGTGGGCATGCAACCATAGGTGCAAGGACAAGACGACGTAAGACCACTCCCTACCCCCAGCCATGGAGGCTTCATATACAGACGGGCTCACGACGAATGCAGATGCAAGCACTTCTGCTGCCGAGACGGACTCGACAAGCCCCCCAAAGGAGGAAAAACGAATGTCTCCGAAGTTGACCCGCGCTCTAGCGGACTCAGTCAGTTAACGTTACCGGCGAGTCTAACTAAGAAGGAGGGTCAGACACCTCGGACCGAGGGTCGAAGTGCTAGAAAGGACGTAGGAAAGACACTCCGAAACGATGCTGGTCAGGGTATAATCTTGAAAAAAGACTGCTCTAGTACGAAGACGGGTGCAGATGTTTATAGCATCCGTTCTTCGAGCGAGTATGGGGACGACAGCTTCGACGATTACCCATCTCCGTCGAAGTTGATGCTCGGGTGTACCAAACAGTCGACATCATGCGAGGATCGACAGGGAAAGGAAGCTCTTCATAAGAAATCAGCAATGTCGGAAGTAGATGACACGTTTCTGTCTGACGAGGTGTGGATGACGTCGCTGTCTACATTTACGAGCGACACGCAGCCAGATGAACATAGCGTGCCACGGACCGTGGACCGTGATGGAGAGAGACACCGTGAAGTGCTTGACAAAGACATGATGGAAGAAACCAGCCGCCATACAGTTCTCTCTAGCGGTGATAAAGAGGCTCCGACACCAGCTGAAACATGCCTGGTGGGTGCCTACCACGGAGTGAAACGGAAGTCTTCAGATACCCGTGCTCTTGGTAAAGACAGAAAGAGGCCGAAAGAATGTCAGCCTGGTAGAAGAGCCTCAGCACAGAGAATGACTCCCGTTCCTGATCCGAGAACAGGTGATTGGGATGTTCCAGAGACGCCATCCCTTTCTCTAGAACCAATCTCCTTGGAATCAAGTACCGAGTGGCATGGTATCGACCCATCTTTGTTGAACGAGTTTAAAGATATCATTGATTTCTTCTGAGCTATATGGAGGCAAGATATATGGTATGGAAAGGCGGATATGCTGTATTTGCTTGATATTGATGCGTTCTGTCACATTACTCTTTCAACCATCTTGTATACATACCTAGTCAGCTGTAGTCTATAGTCCTATCCCATCAATACCAAAGCAAGTAAAAGAGAACAACAGCCTCCTTACCCCAGGAAGAAAGAAACAAAGTAACAGACCTGCTCTGACGACGTCATAAACAAACACCCCAGCACCCAGCGCCCAGTACCGATCCATAATCACCGCAATCACAAACAGACACGGTCACCCAGCACGATGAATAAGGCGCTAACCCTAAAATCGACATGTAGAGTACCGGCCTGCTCGACAGTGATAGTATTTTGATGGCGGTGCTTCACAGCTGGTCACGATTTTTCTCTTCCTATAAATGTTGTTTGTTTTGGTTCTTTCAGCTTGATTGTTCCTTTCGTCTCCATCTATCCTCTCGCCATCTCGTTATCCCATCCTGCCTTTGGTTGTTGTTGTTGTTGGATGACATGTTGTTCCATTCCCATTGAAGAGATATGTAAGTATCAGAACCCACTCGAGTCTTCATGCTTGTATATCTCTTCATCATATTAGAGAGGATAGCTAACAGGTTGCTACCAGCAGCAGTCTTCTCACCACACGACAATTGTTGTTCATATCTCGCTCGAACCAACTTCACGACCACGCGTTTCATCACCAACCACTATCTTTTTATCATATCGTGTCTTTGTAAGTACCCTGCATCTATTATCTGTGCATATTGTACCACCTTTTCACATCAAAGCTTGTATAAGAGTGAAAAGATGAGTGCTTTCTCAATCTGAATGCGTGTGTCGTGTTTGGCGTACATGCTTGCTAGAATATCGTCTCTGTGATTCATGATTATTCTTGGATGTTCCGTTGATATGGATACCTTCACGAGTAACAAGCTGACATAGAGGTAGACTTGTGATAGCCCATCATGGGCAAACTCAACTACTCCTCTGTAGGTATCACCCTTTTGTCAACGAGAGTTGACAAGCTGACTTCTTCCCAGAGGAGGATTTCCGGCGTTAAAGCTGGTACTACCATTTTGAAGGACCTGGTAAGTGGAGCCACAACATACTAGACCCTACCTGGCAAGTATAATAAAACTAACAGTAGCTAGAAAAAACGTATCCCGTCCAGCCCGGGTTCCAGATCAACCGCCACGCGCGACCCCCATCTCGAGATCGATGTCACAGGCAGAGACCTTGAAGATGCCGGCTTGGCAGAGTTCATCGGCGACTTGATCCGCTACATTGAATACAAAGAAGAGGGCCATGCGGACGGCGTCGTGAAAGTGACTGAGCTGCGTCTGCGCGGCAACAAACTCACTGTGCGTTCGTTGGACAAGCTGGCGGAGGTTGTCAGACTGAGTGCTGCCGATCTGCGCGAGTTGGATCTCTCTCAGAATGATATCCGTGTTGAGACGGCTGAGGACAAGAGTGTCTGGAGTGCGTTTTTGGGGGCGTTTCAAAACTGCTTTCTTGTTAGGAAACTGGATTTGAGTGGCAATGCGATCGGGCCTGTTGGTGTCGAGGTGCTCGCTAGGGCTTATGTTAAGAGTGAGTTGGATTTTGTGGAGGAGGATGCGGAGGATGTCATTGGTGGGATTGGTGTTGCTCTTCAAGACGAGGGTCCTGCCGAGTCGTCGTCGTCTCAGTCTGCTTCTAGGCAGTCTGGACATAGTAGAAGGGGACACACGAGGGAGAGGACGTCTGCTAGCAGAAATAATGGTGCGTTCCACGTCGATTTTGCTCGTGATGAAGTCGCAGCTAACGGTTGTCGTTCCCCAGCGTCCACCCATGTTATCCCGCCTCACGAGCTCAGGAAGTTTGCATGCACCCGCGGCCTGCGCTCCATTCCATACCTTATTCTGTCCAACATCGAGCTGTCCAGTGCCAGTGCAATCCATTTTGAAAGCATTCTCGCCATGCAGCAGACACCGGAACATCTCCTGGCATTTCTCCCCCAGGGCAAAGCGGTCACTGTCCCTGAAGCCGAGAACGGTAACAAAGGAAGCGTGATTTGGCTTCCAAACGACGGGCTGTCTGATCATGCGAGACGTCTTCTAGAGGTGTCGGAAGCTATTTCCAGATTGAATCACACCAGCAGCCCATCAGATACCAGTGATTTTGATGCTACTTCAGAGGGTTCTGAAGACGGGGATGCAGACGCGGAGCAGAAACAGCGCGATAAATTGAAAGTGGAGCATGAGAGGCTGTCCAAGAGGGTTCGCTTGGACGCTCTGCTCAAGGAAGGGGTCAACGGATCCGAGTTGTGGTCTCGCACGCTGCTGATGCTTTCTGTGTCGCGTGCTTTGCTGCTCGAGGACAAAGATCGGGTCGTCGAAAACACTCCCGGAGAAACCAGCCCTTCTGAAGAGACGGGAGAAGCGTCCGAAGCACGAGAACAGCCCCGGGAGTCAGGAGAAGAGGAGCAGCACCTGGAAACCCAGAATTCTTCTGGAGACGTGTCATCTCAGAACGAGTCACCTCAGGACGTGCTTTCACCGTCTGCAGACCGGCCGAGAGACGTTACTGTCATTGGCGGCGTTGAGGCGCACTTCTCTTCTGACGAAGATGGAGACACGACTTCCACCGGTCCCCGACCTATCCAGTGGCGGCAAAGCATGACGAACAGATTATTGAGCCACCAATTCCACCGATACCAGGAACAGAGGCAGCAAGAGGTCGGACACATTCGCTTTGCAAACCATCTCGCCACGAGGGCTGCGGAGACCGCACGAGGGATCTCAGCACCAGCGCCAGTGCAAGGTCTCTTCGCACCACAGCCTGCTAACCGGTTCACCACCATGAACCCGGACACTATGCCCATGGAGCCCATGCAACCTGCGCAGGTCCAGATGCCGTTTTTCCCTCTGGCACCGCTGCCGCGGCTGTCGGCTATCCATCGCAGCCCGCTGTTCAGGCCACCCACCCCGTACGTCCGACGGGAGACAATCAGGAGGGACAACAACGAGGAGGAGAATGACTCGGACGTGGACACGTTGCCTCTCTATGAGCCCCCCGAGGAACATCATGTGTCGCTAACTCCCCCTCCCGCGTACGAGTCGCTCAGTGGTTCAGACGACTGGCGTGTGATTGGATCCAAGCCACTTGACCTCGAACATGGGAACGCCAGACCTGTTGAGACCCGGGCCGCATCCCATGAGGGCGTCTCGGCGAGACGCGATGCGCCAAACACAATTGGTACGACCGGTCTCTTCCTGAGGACTACACCTGCCAGACACGAAGAAGTCACACAATTTGAGCCGCCTCTCTCGCCTACCACGCAATTACTCGCAAGACTCAACCTGGCCAGTCAACCCGCCGCTGTGGACGCCTTCGCGGGCAGACCTGAGTACGAAAACCATGCACAAGCCGCAAGAGTCGATCCATTTGCGGGCAGGCCCGAGTACGAAAGGCGTGCACAGGCAGCCAGGGCGAACTCTTTCGCGGGCAGATCTAGGTATCAAAATCGTGTACAGGCAGCGGTCACGCGTGGAAGAGATGCCTTTGCTGCCAGGTACAGATCGATGAGGAACGCAGAAGCGGCGCACCCGGCTATAGGGTCTCTGCCGACCCACCCTCCTGCTCAACTACCGCAGCGCGTTGAACCACTGGCTATGTCGCAGCCTTCGACCTGGGTAGGAGTGACTTATGCGAGCGTTGTGGGTCGGACTCCATCGTTGAATGGCATTCCTGGTCCATTCCAGCCAGGCAGTAGGGGCTTTGAAGAGAACTTCCCCAGCCTGAACCGCGCCCCGAAGGCCGTGCCCCAAGAGAGCGAAGACCAGGGCTCCAAGACGGAGTCGTCGGAAGGGGATTCAAACGACGAGTCCAACGAAGGTAGCGCTGGGAAGATTACGCAGTCCTCCCCGCAGTTTAAAGAGTCCCGCCCCAAGAACGCGAACCGTCGCAAGTCGGCACCTCGCCCCGCTCAGAAGGAGGAATGGCGATACGGGATCTCTCTGGATCTGTGGCGTCAGATCATCGCCGAAGCTATCAGTGCTGACGGCATTTTGAGCACTGTGCAGCAGGTTCGCATTATCCGTCACGCCTCTGACTGGGACTGTTTGAAACAGGAGATAAGCATCGGCGGGGCGCAAAATCACCAGCAAATCTGGAAGTATCTGGAGACTGTGGGATGTTTTACTTACGGCACCACCTGAGTTGGGATAGAATACGGTACCGGTACCCTTTGATGGGGATAGGAGAGATGAAGGAGAAGAAGATTGTTCAGTCCTATTTCTGTGTTGTTTTATTCTTTCACACCCCTACACTGTCGCTTAAAAATTCACATTGCCCAAAGGTTGTTTTCTGGTTGGGCTTGTACCAATGACAGGATCATGAGTACGTCGCCGAGACAATTGGACCACTGGATGAACTTGACCTGGGACGTTGGGATTGACCGAGTGACGTTTGGAAGGGGAAGTGACCACAAGATGAACAGAAATCTAAAAAAAAAGGGGAAAACCATGACAGACCCAAAGATGACTTGAAAACTGACAGGGGCTTTTGTACATAGCAAGGTAGTACTGCTGGTCTCGTTGTCCACGGTGTTGTTTGATAGGAATGAACCGAACGATGTAGTTATCCAAGACATACTCCGGAGTGGATTTGATATCCGTGTAGGCGGAGTCCACGTGACCGGCGATCCGTATAGATAACCGATTCGATTCAACTTCATCCCCCACTTCCCCGCCACCACTCATAGACCGACAGACCTCTTAATAGACAGAATAGACAGATCAATAGACAAGATGAATATGATGCGCGCGAAACGAACCAACACCCAACCCCTGGAAGACGCCTCCACCGCGCCCGCCACCTTCACGGACAACTTGCCTCTCCCGAAACTGATCGCCTTCGATTTGGACTACACGCTGTGGCCATTCTGGGTCGACACGCACGTCAGCGCGCCAGTGAAGCCGCGCGACAACAACTCGCGCTGTATCGACCGGTAGGTCCCCCCCACAGCTGGCAGACGAGTGCACTGTACTAATGTGGAATGCGGATAAAGATGGAACGAGTCTTTCGCCTTCTACCCCTCCGTCTCGTCAATCCTCTACGCCTGCAAAGCACGACAGATTCCTCTTGCACTCGCCTCCCGAACACACACGCCCGATCTCGCCCGCGACATGCTCAAGGCACTCCATGTGATCCCCACGTTCTCGGATAACCTGGCGGCGGCGAGGGGCGCGGCGCGGTCGGTGCGCTCGCTCGACTACTTCGACTACGTACAGATCTTCCCGGCGAGTAAGACGGCGCATTTTGCCAAGATACAGAGCGCGAGTGGGATACGGTTCGAGGATATGCTGTTTTTCGATGACGAGGCGAGGAACCGCAATGTGGAGACTGAGCTGGGGGTTACCTTTTGCTTGGTCCGCGACGGGGTGACGAGGGAGGAGATCGACCGGGGGGTTTGGGATTGGAGGCGCAGGAATGGAATCAAACCGGCGAACACTGAAAGTGTAGAGGTTGATGTTTGATTTCCTCTTCTTTTCGTCTTCTTCATTTCGCCTTTCCTTTTTCCAGAGATGATTCTGGTGGTTTTGTGGTTTTGTTGATTTTGCTAGATATCCGATCTGTATGAATTAGACCAGGTTTTTTTTCTTTCTTTCTTTTTTCATTTCTTCTATATATTCTTTTTTTTGATTTCCCTTTTTTTTATTGCATTTCCTAGCGGTCGTTTTCTTCATGTTGTTTCCTAAATTACTTCTATCCAAGCCATACACGCATATCGATAAGAGATAACCAGCGGGATCGGACCAGCTCCACATCTCCAACTTCACTCCGACCCTCACGACCACCACTACCGCCAGACCACAACCACCACAACAACTCCCACGAACCCACCGACGAAACCCACCCAACACTCCAATCACAAACCAACCCGAACAAAAGAAGAGAAAACACACCAAAAAAATGGACTACCTCAAACCCCCACCAGCCCGTCCCACCGCGCAACCCCAACCCCGTCCACAACCACCACCACGCGCCCCCGTCCACGCCCACTCAACAGCGACCATCTCCGACACAGCAACCTTCCAAGGCACGCACCCGATATCAATAGGCGTGGGGAGCATCATCCACCCGCGCGCAAAACTCTACTCCTTCGACGGACCCATCACAATCGGCGACGCGTGCATCATCTCCGAGAAATGCGTCCTGGGACTGCCCCCCGCACAACACTCGCACGTCGCGGCCCAGATCGGCCTGCGCAACGGCCAGGACCACGAGATCCGCGTGTCGGCATCTGTGACGCTTGCGCCGGGCGTGACGGTCTTTCCCGGCGTGACGGTCTGCTCGGCCGCGTCGGTGGAGAGTCTTGCTGTTTTGAGGAACGGGTGTGTGGTCGGTTCTCATGCGAGGGTTTGTGCCGGGTGTGAGGTTGCCGCTGATGTCAGGATACCGGATTGGGTGGTTGTTTGGGGCGGGGTGGGTCGGCCGATGCAGAGGAGGCGCAGGGCGAGGGGGAAGAAGTCTTCGCCTGTAGTTGCTGCTGCTGCTGCTGCTGCCGCTGCTGCCTCCCAGGGTCAGGACCAGGATGCGGTTGCTGCTGCTGCTACGCTCGAGGGGAAAGTCATTGAGGAGGCCAGGTTGGTGGTCTTGCAGAGGGAGAGGGAGACGCTGACCAAGCTGGTTGCTGCGGGGAATACGCGGAAGAAGTGATTTTATGTCTGCTTTTCTTCCTTTTCTTTGTCTTTCCTCTTCTTCGGAGATATGCTGGTTTTGTTTATACAGCGAGCTACGATACCCATTTCTCCTATCAGGTCTGAAAAAGCGTCCTATCAGATCATCCCAGAACCAGATGTATTATTTAATATGACATGAATGATAAAAAAATAGAAAACAAAAGTCAAGTTCAAACAAACGCTCTACCCATATACCTATAACAAAGGGAATAAATCAAAGATTTTGTTGTTGAAATGACAAGCAAGCTCGTGCTCCAGCCCCATCCATACACATACATATCAAATCAAACCAGATCAGATTAGGGAAAGAATGATCACGATCCCCGTGCCTGACCACCTCCCCTCATCCGCTTTCCTCCAGCCCCGTCCTGTCCTGCATCGCTGCCGTCTTCACGAGCGCGCTTGTTGCCTTGCGGCACGAACTGACGGGCTCCGGCGTTGAGAGCACCGCGTCCGCCTCCTGGACTCGCCTGGCCCTGTGCCTGTGGGATATTGGCCGTCTGCACCTGTTGGTGGCCGCCCCGCTGGCCACCGCGGCCACCGCGACCCCGTGGAAGACCCGAACCCCGCTGGCTTTGCGTTTGCTGCTGCTGTTGTTGCTGCTGCTGGCCTTGGGCTTGCGGCTGGCCTTGCTGACCTTGCGGTCCAAACGGATTTTGTTGACCGCCGCGGCCACCCGTTCGACCGCCTCGGGCAATCGGAAGTGCCGACTGGAGAGCACGGATAGCACCGGTGTTGGCACCGGCCGGGGGTTTGCTGGGCAACGACGAAAGCTGTTGTCCCTGCTGCTGATTTTGGTTCTGGGTCACCCCGAACGGATTTCCAGCATTGGCTTGTACGGGCGTGGGGGCCTTGACTGGCTGCTGCTGTTTCTGCGGTGTCTGCGGTTGTTGACCAGGTTGCTGGCCAGGTTGTTGCGTTGGCTGTGTTGGCTGGGTTTGCTGCGACGGCTGAGGTTGAGCCTGAGGCTGCGCTTGAGCTTGAGGCTGAGCCTGAGCAGGGGTTGTCGCTTGTGGGGCTGGGGTAGCCGCCTGAGCTGGCCCGGGGGTTGCAGGTTGAGGTGCCGGGGAGGCAGCGACAGGTGTCGGCTGCGGCGCGGGCGTCGGTGGTGCTTGTGCAGATGGCGTGGGCGTAGGCGTGGGTGCAGGTGATGCGGCCGGAGGTTTGGGAGTCTGCGCCTGAGCCGGGGGTGCCTTTGTGGTCTTGGCCACCTCCCATACCTCCACGACAGCCTTCTGCGGCGTCTCAGCAGCGGCCTTCTGGACGACCTCGATCTTGGCCATGGCGGTCCGAGACCGAGTCTCCAGCATGCTGACCTTGACCAGCGTCTTCTTGTCCGACAACTCCACAGCGGACTTAATCTTCTCCTCCAGGCTTTCCTCGTAGGACTTCTTCAGGGCCTCCTTCTCTTCATTGAATCGCCTCTCCACCTCGGCAATAGCCTCCTGGCTGGCTCCAGCCGATACCTGAGCCGCCTGCTCCTTATCCTTCTCCTTCTCCTTGGCGATCATGGCCTTGATGTTGTTCCGCACGATGGTCCGAATGGTCTCGTTCTTCGCAACCAGTGCCCGAGCCTGGGCGTCAGTGAGCTCCGGCAAGGCAGCATCTGTCTTGGCCGGGGTAGCCGGCGGCTGTTCCGTCTTCGGCGTTCCAGGTTCCTGCTGGGCGGGCTGCTGCGATGCAGGCTGGCCAGCGCTGAGCCTCTCAACTTCCTGTCGGTGCGCAGCTCTGATCTCGGCCAGTTTGCCGTTGTAGGTCTCCTTGAGTTTCTCAATGCGTTCCTTCAGCTTGGTTTCGTGCTCGGCGTCCTTGGCAGAAAGGGCAGACTCCTTCTGCTGCAGGAGAGCATTCTTCTCAGCAAGGGCAGCCTCTAGGCGCTGTATCTTCTCTTCCAGTGCCTTGACTCGCTCATCATCGCTGACAGGGACTTGGACCGTAGAGGTGGGGAATTGAGAGGCAGGGGTTGCGTCAACTGCATGAGCAACGGGTTGCTCAGCAGGCTGTGCCGGCGCAGACGGCTGCTCGGCCATGTTCGTCTTCAGTTGATTCAGCTCTTGCTTCGTCGTGTTCAATTCTTCTTGGATAACCTCCTTCTCTTGCAGAGCGGTGTTCAGCTCTCCCTGCTTAGCGTTGATGCGACCCGTGAGCTCCTTCGATCGAGCCTTGAATTGCTCGGTGAGCTTCGTTCGCAGATCCTGTACCCGATCCTCTGCATGCTTCAGCTGCTCCGGGTACGAGGCAACCTCAGCCTGCAGTGCGTCACGAACAGACACGGCCTCGTCCCGCTCCTTCTCCAACGTCTCGAGCTTCTCCTTGAGTCCTTCCATCTCTGCGGGGTCCACGCGGTCGTATTTCTGCAGAATGTTCTGCGTGCGCTGCTGCCAGCGGTCGCGGTCGGCATGCAGAAGCTGCATCTCTCCGTCCTTGGTCTCCACTACACCCTCGAGTTCGCGGATGCGAGTCTCTAGAGGTGCCACCTGGTTGACGAGTTCATCCACGCGTGCGGATTTCTCGGCGAGCAGAGTTTCGGCCTGCTTAACTTGGCTGCGGAGCGTGACGCTGCTCTCGCGGAACAGGTTCAACTCGTTCAGCGTGTCGATAAGCTTATTGTTCGTCAAGCTCGAGTGTTCGCTATCGGCAGTCGCGCGACGCTGCTGTTCGAGTTTGAGACGGGCCTCGTCGAGCTGAGACTGGCTGTAGTCGAGTTGTTGACGGAGGCGCTTGCTTTCTTGGGTCGACAGATGATACTGCACATCGACGATCTCCTTCTCGCGGCGCAAGAATTTGATGACTTCCTGGAGACCCTCCAAGTTCCCGTTGGAGGCTCCTCCCTCTTCGTTATCCTCGGGGATATTAGCGCGGTCGCGCTGGAGAGACGAAATCTGGTTGGTGATGTTCTCGAGCTGACTGTGGAGAAGAGAGTTCTGATGCAGGACCTCCTCGCGGCGCTTGTTCAATTCCGAAACTTCGCCCTCATAGCGAGCTTTGATCTCATTCCAGCTTTCCTCTTTCTGTAACAGGTCCTTCTTGTAGGTCTCTGCCTGAGTCCGTAATTCGACGGCATCAAGCTTGAGTTGGTTGGCTTCCGAGCGCACGATCTGCAGGTTCTTCGCAGCCTCGGCATGCTTGACGAGCTCGCTTTCGTAGTTTTGCTGGGCATGCTGGGCGATTTCAGCCTGTGCCTTCAAGTCCTCCTGGTGGTACTGCGCAGAGGCGATCTGGCGCTCGTTCTCGTCCTTCAGTCGTGTGACTTCCGATTCTAGTGTGGACTTCTGCTCTTCAAGCCGGCGGGCGACTTCACCTTGCTCGTCGCGCAGCTTAGTGAGCTCGTCATTCGTCGTCGAAAGCTCGGATGAGATGTCCTCAATGCGCTGCTCAAGATCCTTGATCTTCTTATCCTTCTCTTGGACGAGATTCTCCGTATCTTCCCGGTATTGCTCATGCGTGTCGGTGATCGATTGCATACGCTCCTCCGTCTCCTGGCTGATACTCTTGTAGTCCTCCACCCGCTCATTCGCATGCTCGAGTTCACCCTTGGCCAACTCCAGATCCCGCTTCAACTCGGAAACCTGGATCTCCAACTCCTGTTCGCGAGTGAGACCGGACTCTTGACCGGCTGTCTCGGAAACAGGCTCCTGCGCGGGAGCGGCAGAAACACTGGGTCTAGACTGGACAACCTGAATCCGTTCCTCGGCGCTGCGAAGCTCCACGGTGAGCTCGTCGACCCGGGTTTGCAGGTGGTCACGGGTGGTCTTGGCGGCCACCAATTCCTCCCTCACAGAGCCCAGGCTCGTCACTAGGTCGTCAATGCGCTTCTGGCTTTGCTCGTGCTCATACTCTCTGCGGAGTGCCGCTTTCTTCGATTCCTCCACCTCATCGTTCAGTTTCCGCTTCGTAGACTGCAGCTCGGACTCCAAAGACTCGACGCTGGACTGGAGACGCCGACGGCTCTCGGCGTCGGTGTGCTCGCGCTCGTTCAAAATGGTTTGCAGGTTGGCGTTCAACGAGTCGAGGCGTGCCCGCTCGTTGCGCAGAGTTTCGTTATCCTCGATCAATCTCCGCTCGATGTTCTTCCACAGGTCCTTCTCGGCCTTGAGATTTGCGCTCTCACGCTGAAGGCTTTCAACGAGACCCTTGGTCTCGACGAGGTCTTCGGCGGCTTGCTGCGTCTTCAAGTCTTGTCGGTTGGCATTCTCGAAGAGGGTCGCGTAGCGCTTTTGGAGTTCCGAGTTTTCACTCTTTAGCATGTTGAAGTTGGTCTGCAGAAGCTCGGCACGCTGGGTAGCAGCACCAAGCTGGCTGCTCGAGCGGCTGATCTCGCTCATCAGCTCACTGTTCTTGCGAGACAGGTCGTTCACTTGCTGCTTCAAGGCAGAGTGGTCGGTGGCAGTCTCTTCGCGGAAGCTGTCGAAGTGGGCTTGCACCTTGCGCAGCAACTCGGCATTGTCGGTCGCGTCCTTGACGGTGTCGTCGGTGGGCGGCACAGCGCCCAGAGGCAAAGATTGAGAGAAAACAGAAGCATCGCCAACGGTCTGGCGGCGACGTGTCAGCATGCTCCGGAAAGTATCTCTCTCCTTGACGTAGCTCTTGGTCTGAGCGACCAGGTTGGAGATTTCGTCGCGGTACGTTTGCACACGGATTCTCAACTCCTTCAGTTCTTCCCGCTCCTGTTGACGCACGGCATCTTGCTCGCGGGCTTCGGCACCCTCCATCTTATCGCCAAGCTCTCTCAGCATCCGGCGAAGGGTGACGTTCTGTTCCTGAAGTTCATGCAGATCCTTGAACGTCATCAGGTTTTGACTGATAAAGCGTCCAGTGGGGCTCAGGTCGGCTGCCGACTCCTCAATCTCCTTGCGAGCCACCTTCTCGAGCTCTTCCCGGTCGTAGTTCTCCCCCTCCTTCATCATCGCTACCTCTAACACAAGAACCTTCACCTGAGCGCTCAAGTCTCTCAGCTGCTGGCGCAAAATGTCCCCTTCACGGGCCAGGCCGTCTACCTGGCCTTGCCACTTCCGTGCTTCCTTCGTGGCATCGTCTCTTTCTTTCCCGGCCGTCTCCAAGATGTTCGACATTTCCACGACGGCATTCTCGAGTCTGCTATGGTCGGCGCGCAGTTCGTCAATTTCAGGTTTGCTGGCCTCAAGGTCCTGCACCATCTCATCCAACGTAGCGCGTAGTTCTTGGCTGGTTCTTTGCTCAGCGGCGAGCATCGTGCGCATCTTATCGTATTCCGTGTACATCTGCGTAAGAGTGAGACCACCCTTGGTGCGCGAGGCCCTCGGCGAGAACGTGCCCACCGGGGTAGAGGCGCGAATGGGAGTGGTCGGTCCACCATTGAGGCCAACGGCTGGACTCATGGATCTCCTACCACGAGGACCTTCCGATTCGAGTTGGCTGAGAGCAAGCTCCAGCTCCGCCACGCGACGCTCTGCAGCCTGCTTATCTGAATGCTCCGTCTCCATCTCCACGCGCAAACGCGAGATCTCCTCGGCCGCATCATCCCGAGCCTTATCTAACGCTAACTGACATTCCTGCACACGCTGCTTCGCAGTCTCGGCGGCATTGCCCTGAAGCTCAGCCAGGCGGTTGGCGCTATCCAGCTCGATCCTAAACGACTCTGCTGCCTGGATAGC
This sequence comes from Aspergillus taichungensis, assembly GCA_002850765.1. NCBI lineage: Eukaryota > Fungi > Ascomycota > Eurotiomycetes > Eurotiales > Aspergillaceae > Aspergillus > Aspergillus taichungensis. The sequence continues at coordinate 87,531 of KZ559509.1, read as the reverse complement.
TTCCTCCCTGAGTTGTTGGATGTTGGACAAGGACTCCTCGTAACGCTGCTCCACCTCATCCAAGCGGCCTTTGAGGGAGTTCTCGCTCCGTCGGAGAGAGTCAACGTTGGCGCTGGACTCCTCATTCTCACGCTGGAGCTCGGAAATGCGTGCGCTCTTCTCCTTGCGGAATTTCAGGTATTCGGCCGACTTGGTCTTCAGCTCCGTCTCAAACCACTCGTTGTTCTTGCGGGTGAGGTCCAAGTCCTGCTGCAGGCTCTGTTCGCGGAACTTGGCGCTCGCAGACGCCGAGTTGGCCGCCTGCAAATTCTGCTCCGCAGTGGACAGCTCCCGCCTGAGCTCGATGGTCTTCTTGTGTTGTGTCGAGAGTTCCTCCGCCAATTTATCATACGCGCCGGATTTGGACTCCAGCAGAGCGAGGGTGTCTCGGTTGGACGCTTCCAGGGACGCGATGCGGGACTTGAGAGAGCTGGCTTCGGACTCGTTGGACGTCGACGAGGACTTGAGTGAGGCGATTTCAGATTCTAGGGTAGATCGGGTGTTTTCTAGACATTGTAAGCCGGTGCTTCGATGGATACAGCCAGCCAGCGGGGCAGAGTCTTACCCGACTCGTGCAGTTTCTTCCTGGTTTCCTCGACCTCGGCATGGCCTTTTTCGACCGAGCTCCTCAGCACCTTGATCTTGGAGTCGCTGGTGCGAACCGCATTTTCGAGCTCGACCTCGATGCGGAGCTTGTCAGATTTGAGCTCATCGTACTCTCGGGCCTTCTTCGTGATAGCCTGAAGAAGCTCATTGACGAGTTCAACGGTGGGAGCTTGGCTGAGGGTCGAGAGGGTCGACTCCGCAATTGAGTAATGCGAGGCTAGGTAAGGGATCTCAACAGTGGCCGCCGCCATGGTGGCTCAGATCGATTCCCGCAGCCTTCGCTGCCGTCGGAGTAACGTATACGGTCAATGAAAGAATGGATCAATTGATTCGAGTAAGCAATATAGCTGTGTTAGTCGGATGCGTAGCTAGGTCGGTGTGTTGGTCGGATCAACCGGTCGCTGGGCGCGAGATGCACTGGCCAGGACGAGTGCACAACGCTGAAGCAGAGCGACTAGGTCATGACAAGGGCAAGCAAACAAAAAGCCCCGTGCACGACTACCAAATAAGGAGGAAACAAAAGAATGGAAGAAAGGAAATGGCCAAATGGGAGAGGAAGGTTGGAGGAAGAACCATCAAGAGCGTCGAAGATGAAAGACGCGGCTCGAGCTGGAGCTCGTCCCAATGTGGTTAGCCCGTTTTTGCTATCACGTGAGGCACCCCAGCCTGAGGCGCAACATGAATAATGCAGCGCCACAACCTCACTTTCGTCTCACTCCTACGTTCTCTCCGTCGACATCCGTCCACGCTCACTGACGGTCCGCCCCAGTCGCCGCTAACCGCCACTCCTTGGCTTCGTTTCTACACGGCGCTTCATATGCTCCATCACACTCACGGCTAGAGCTCCGTTCAGCAGCTCTAAGGACTCCCTTCTCCGCCGATTTCGCCTCCGCAACGCCATCACTCATTCATTCATCGTATACGGAACCACTCCATCCACCGCAATCATGTCGCACCTCCAACAGCAGCTGAAAAGCTTCAATGCCGGCGTCATGGACTACGCCCGGCAGATGCCGGCCCAGCGACGGTTCGTGCACAACGCCGGCACAGGCAGCACGAACTCAGGCACGAGTTCGCAGGTCGGGGCATCGACACCGTCGACGCCCACACCGAGCAACAATGATCCGAGCAAACGGCGACGCCACGACGGCGACATCGTGTACTCGCAGCCGGCGAACACGGGGACAGGCAAGGACATCATGACGCAGGTGATCTTCGCGATCGAGCACATGAAGAACAAGGGCGTGCCGCTGAAGTTCAACGACATCGTGTCGTACCTGTCTCTGCAGCACCGCGCCCACGACCAGGGGTATGTGCAGGCGCTGCGGAGCATCCTGCAGATGCACGAGAAGGTGCTGTACGATGCGTCTGGGGCCAACGGCGAGGGCACGTTCAGTTTCCGCCCGCCGCATAACATCCGCAGCGCGGAGCAGCTGCTGGCGAAACTGCAGTCGCAGACGACCGGGGCGGGGATGAGCGTGCGCGAGCTGCGCGAGGGATGGCCTGCTGTGGAGGAGACGATCAACTCGCTGGAGAAGGCGGGGAAGGTGCTGGTGACGCGCAACAAGAAGGACGACCACGCGAAGATGGTGTGGGCGAACGACCCGTCGCTCATCCAGCACTTTGACGACGAGTTTCGCCAGATCTGGGAGAAGATCCGCGTGCCGGACCAGCAGACTGTCAAGGAGGAGCTGGAGAAGGCCGGGATCACGCCGACGAGCAAGAACAAGGTGGTCAAGATGCGGCCCAACTATGAGCACAAGAAGGTGAAGAAGCCGCGTCGAAGCGGTAAGACCACCAACACTCATATGATGGGGGTGTTGCGGGATTACTCTCATCTGAAGCGGTGATTTTTTCTTTTATTTTTCCATCCTTCAAGGACTTTCCTTTTTTCTATCCCTTTATTAATCGAGGAAAAAAAGACTGAAGCATCCACGGCGTTAGGTTAAAAGGCTTGTATACCGGGATTATCACATTGTACAACGCACCGGAAATACTTCTCATATTAGAATACTATATACCTCAGATCTACATCTGACAGATACCCAAAATGATACATTATCTTTTGTTTTTTCTCTCTTGTTTAAGAATCGACTTCAATATAAAGATATCCAGATGCAGATACAGCGATATACCAGTAGCAGACCCATCTCTAAATACCATCTCAAAGAATCATATAAACACCGAACAAACAGCCCAAAACCGAAATAACAAACAATATATGAACTATCTACCAAGTATACTGTAGTATAGTAAAGTACTCTCCCACCCGAAAATAAACACCACCCAATGCATATAAGCCAAACAAAGCCAAACCAAACCACGCCAGAGACAATCCCACAGATCATACACTCCCTCGAAACATCACAAAACAAAACAAAACAAAACAAACCCAAAGAAACGAGACAAAAATCCAAAAGATACATCAGAGACCCAACCCCTCCATCCTCCTCACCTCATCCGCCTGCCTCTCCAGCGCGCGCCTCATCGCCCGCGTATACTCCCTCTCGCGACGAGCATGCTCGCGCTTCCGGCTACGAGCTTCCTCCCGCGCACCGGGATCCACATCAACAGCCATGCTGTTGTCGCCGTCGCTGTCGCTGAGATCGTCTTCGACGAACGGATAAGGCGGGGTTTTGGACGGCGCGGAGAAGCGAATACGGCCGAGTCGCTCGCCTGTCCAGACGAGCAGCTCGTCGCCGGTGAGGTTCCCGCCTGTGGAGAGGATTTTCCGCGCGACGTCGCCCGGGGCGGACTGAGAGGTCCAGATGCCGCCGCTGTCGTCGTCGCTGCTGTCGTTGACGTCGTCAAGCTCGGAGTGGTGGTGGCGGGAGGGTGGGGAAGGGGCAGAGGCTAGGTTGAAGCGGCGGATTTCGGAGCGGGCGTTGCGTTCAACCCATTTGATGTTTCCGTCTGCGTCGGAGAAGGCGATGCGGGAGCCGTGGGATTCGACGGAGAGGACCTTCGAGCGGGCGGCGCTTTGGCGGTTCTGGTAGGTTGGGGAGAGGTGCGAGGACCAGTCTGATGGGCTGGGCGAGGTGGGCGATGGGAAGGGGGAGGGCGCGAGGTTGTACAGCTCGAGGGAGCCGCGGCCTTTGTACTCTCCGCAGGCGACGACGCTGTGCGACGAGGGGAACGACCCGCCGGAGGAGACGGGGAACTGGGGTGCCGGGACGGAGGTCAGGCCGCAGAGGCTGCCGCCGGAGTGGACGGTGCTTTGCAGGCGGGGGAAGAAGCGGCGGTCGTACTGCAGGATGCTGGGGAAGCGGCCGGCGAGGAAGATGGAGTTCACGTAGGGGGCGGGCGGGTGCAGGAGGGAGAGCGGGCTGGGCTGGAAGAGCGGGGCGTAGTGGTCGCTTTTCTCTGCGGGGCCGGGGCGGCGGATGCGCTGGGGTGGGCGGCCGTCGGGCTGGAGTTGGAGCAGGGGCGAGTCGGGCGGCGAGTAGATGGTGGACTCTGGGACGAGCGGAGTGACTGGCTCTTCGCAGCGCAGATGGATGGCCTCTTCCTCTTCGGTGGCGGACATTCGCGCGTCATAGATGTGCACCTCGAGCGTGGTGGCCAGCGTCAGGGGCGCCGAGTAGTCGGTTTCCTGGGACAGGGCCGAGATGGACCAGACGTAGCGCTGCTGGGACACGACCTTGAGGGTTTCGAGGTCGACCTCGTTGAGGACATTGCCGACAGCCATGTACGCGCGACGACGGATCGAATCGACGCTCATGGTCTCTCCCAGATTGACGAACCGCTGCGAGGCGGAGGACTTCCCCGCGCGTCCGGACAAATCCGCCATCAAGATGCCCGGCGCACTGACACCGAGGACCCTGCCTTTCGTCGCCTGGGAGCCGATCGAATGCGAATGGTTGAGGTCCCAGATGCACACACTGCCGTCGTCCAGCGGGGCAACGACCTTATTCTCCCTCGCGGAGCTCCAGTCGCGCAGCAGCGCCATGCCTTTCACCTCGCGATCGTCCTTTCTGCCACTCTTCCGCGTGAAAGGCTGCTGCAGCCAGCTGAACGAGAGGGGGCCATTGCGCGCGATGTACTCCGAGTACCAGTCTCGGTCCTCGCCTTCCACGGAGGGGTCCCATTCCACGGCGGCTCTGGTGCGTTCGCTGAAGGACGGAGAGGCAGCGAGTCCGTCACTGCTGGCCATATGCGGCTGGATGAGGGAGCGCAACGAGGTCTGGCCGAGGGAGCTCAGCGGTGTGGTGTTCGAGAGGAGGCTTTCCGGGGTCCGTCCCGCTGGCCGGGCGGCTTGCCTTGCGGTCCATGAGGCTTCATAGCAGTGGAGTCGCCAACGATTGTTGTCGCGCGCGAGACCGAAGAGTCGTTTATTCACCGACTGAAGCTGTACTTGCTCATGGGGGGTGAGATCTAGAGGTCCATGCGTCAGTTGGGGTGGGATTCGTCGGGGACAGGACGCGCTCACAGTCGATGATTTTGGAGAGGATTTCTACCGGGAGTTTGTCCATGGATGCGACAGGGGTGGGAATGGCAAGTTCATCGAACACATTGGAGAGCTGATTTGTCTGGAGACAGCGAGAGCAGGTGTCAAAATCCAAGGGATGCAGAGCATTCATCAAGCGATCTTCCCCGCGGATCCGCGAGTCTAGATCCTGTCACGTGCACGGCCAACTGCATCGAGGTTATCGGAGTGATATAGGTGGCTCTTCCTAGATGAGTACAGACGTGCTATTTGATAGTTGATTGCGCTTTGATTGTGGCTTGAATAAGATTGCGCCTGAACTTTGCGTGATAATCGCTCGATATCAGAAACGACAAGATATATCCAGCTGTCCCGGACAAGAAATAGACAACAACATAACAATCAAAAAGTCAAACAATGAAATATATTTAACAAAACACACAAAAAGTAGAAAATGAAAAGATGAAATAAGATATTATATCCTATTCCAGATCTATATGTACTGCTACTAATAGTTTCCCACCCCTAATTCAATCTCAAAGCCACCCCATCATACTCCAACAAATACTCCCACATCCACAGCCTCAAGAGACCTTACTATAACCACTGACAGTTCTCACACCTCATTGACATAACTCGAATAAACAAAAATAATCAGCCACATGACACGAACACTACCATAGAACAGGTACAGTTGGGCCTTGTGAAGCCTAGGTTCGTATCTATGAATCATAAGTGAAGAGCCTTGTTAAGAACTGGATAGGCTGTCGAGGAGCAGAGACTACCAGGGTTATATTGATAGCTTTGAATGCTTTGAGTAACTAGGCAAGCTTTAGAAAGCAAGTACAGCCATTGATTGAATCAAGCTTACTATGGACTTCAAAGCATAAGACAATATAAATACTGGAGTACTCTAAATTCAATGGTAGTAATAAGAGAGAAGAGAAGAGTGAATAAGAAAACAAAACATATATATCCTTCCCTAGTAGCCATCCATCCATCCATCCAGACCCAATCCGACCCATCGTAAATCACATTATTCATACATAAGATAACAAAGTACATAATCCAACCAAGCAACCAGCCAAACACAAACCCAAATCACAAGCAACAAGAACAGAGACAAGATAAAGAATCAAAAATCCGGCTTATAAACCGCATCCTTACAAAGCACGGCAACCTTTTTGAAGAAACGCCGCCACTCAAGGGGGTCACCCTTGACCTTCAAAAACTCAATCTCGAAGACACCCTCCGAGACACACTCGATGATGACTTTGCCCTGCAGGGTGCACATGCGGCCGTCGCGGGTCACGACGCGGATCATAGCGGAGGTGTCGCCGGGACCGACGGCCGGGACCGACGGGACGGGGACGCCCAGCCGGTGGAGGGCTTCGCACACCAGCGGGATGAGGAGTTTGAGTTCCCAGGTGGAGAAGAAGCGGGTCATGGGGCGCGGGGGCACGATGTCGCGGAAGCGCTGGGCGTTCTGGGTGCGGCTGAGGGGCACGCAGGGGGCGGCGGAGAACTGGGACATGGAGGGTTCGTCTTCGAGCGTGTCGGCAAGGAGGGCCGGGTCGACGGAGAGGAGGGGTCGGTGGTGCATGGGCTGGGTGGCAGAGAAGACGTCGCTGAGGTGGGGAGTGTCCCAGTCGACGAGCATGTCTGGGCGCGGGATCTCGGGCTGCGTGGATGAGATGCGTTGTTCGGCGGTGTCGTTGTCGGCGTCGCCCATGTCGATGTCGGGTCGGTCGGGCGCGCCGAAGCTGCCGCCGCGGGTGCGGCGGAGGAGGGGGTCCTGCGAGAAGTCGATGTGGAGGGCCTCGAACATGGTGGTGGCTAGGTTGATGGGGTCGCGGAGGCGGCAGTCGGCGGACAGGTACTTGTTCTGCCGGGTGTACCAGGGGTGTCGGCGGACGTCCTCGAGGGAGAAGCGACTCTCGGATTGGATGTTCAGCATGCCGCGGAGGAGCGACAGCGTCGCTGGGGGCAGCTTCTGCCAGAGCTCGTCGCTTGTGCGGGAGTTGGTTGCGACGTACTCGTGGAACTCGTAGCTGTTGTCGGTGGGGCTGTCCCAGGGTGTATTGCCAGCTAAGAGGACGAAGAGGACGATGCCGCACGACCAGATGTCCACCAGGTCGGGACGGTACCCTGTGCCCTTAAACTGGCCTTTCCCGCTGCAGGAGATGACCTCGGGGGCGATGTAGGGTGGGCTACCGCAGAAGGTAGTCGAGAGCTTCGTGACCCCCTTATACTCGAACAACGTGGCGAGGCCAAAGTCGGCAATCTTCAGATTCCCATCGGCCGTCAAAAGCATATTCTCCGGTTTGATATCACGATGGCCCACCCCCTTGGAGTGCATATATCCCACCGCGCTAATCAGCTGCGAAAAGTACACATGGGCAATATCCTCTCCAACACCCTCATCCGCCTCGATCTTGTCGAAGAGGTCTCCACCCTCCGCCAACTCCATTGCAATCCACCGCCACACATCATCCTCGCCCGTCTGGAAGAAAGAGATGATATTATTGTGGTCGCCGATGTGCTTGTGCACCGTCGCCTCCATCTGCAATTGCCGGGGGCTGATTTTGCCATGGCGAGCGGCGTACTCTTTGTGGATGAACTTGACGGCGAAGATGGGGTGGTCTGTGTGCGTGGGGGAGGCTTTTTTAATGCTACCCTCGTTAATTAGTGGTTGTTTCTTTATTCCCTGGGTATAATTCCTGAACGTACCACGCGTATGCCCCCTGCCCAATCGTCTTGGAGACGATGCGGAAGGGAAGGTCGCCTGGCAGCGGGGCCAGCTGAGAGTGGTGCATTGCGGCCCGATCTGAAGCGTATGATGTACAAAAAAGAGTGGATAGAACGTAAGAGACACAACAAGAAAAAAACACAAGGAGAAAAGAGCGACTATCACCAACCAGCCATTGTGGGAGGCTGAAATGCAAGGGTCGATCGCGAGCTGAAAGAGAGGAAGATGGGGCGCGTTGAGTCAGGACGCGGGAGGGCCGCGGCAGTTTGCACTTTATCCTCTTTGGGTAATGTGTTGACCGGCCAGATCTGCCTGATAAATATGGATTTGTAGGCAGAGATAGCCACAATATAGTGTTATATAGAGTGTATATCTACAGTTTTCTACGATATTCATATACAAAGTGAAAATGTGACTGGTCAAGCGCGTCATGACTAGACTGCAGAGATCGCCACACGTTCGATGCAGACCAAATGCAGGACGAGCCAAGGACACGAATAACAATAGATCTGGCGATCGCAAGGAATCAAATCCATCACGTCAAACTTATGATAAGAAATGAAATAAAAACATAAGGTTCAATTAATCTGAGAGACGGCAACGAATACTACCCAGAAAGTAGAAAATCGGTCTCCCAAAACAAGAGCCATTCCTAGCAGGCACAAACCAGAAGAAAACCACACCAACTCCCGGAGCCTGGAGTGTCCGTAATGCATCGGGCCGCATTCGCGACCCGACAAGAAACAAGTCGCAACGGATCCTGCTCATGCAATGCACCCCAAAAGTGAAAAGTGACAATCAGTCTGCCCAGAACGCCACGGCAGCAGGTGCCCAGAAGATCAAACCAAACCAAACACCATGCAATTATTCAATCTCCTCAATGTCCCGGTGTCGGGCCAGGACCAGACGCTTGAATTCCTCCTTGTCGGTATCCCAGAGTTCGGCGGCTTGGGCGTTGAGGGGGCTTGCGCTGTGAGGGAAGTTAGCGAGGGGATCAACGGTCGAAATGTGATGGGGACGTACTTGTTGGGTTCACCCAGCAAACTCTGCAAGCTCAGCAGGACACTCTGCACGTTATACACGGCACTCCACTTCTCCCCCAGGATGTCGAGACAGATGCGGCCGGAGAAGTCAAAGTTGGGATGGTAGATCGGGGTCTTGAAGAGGACGGTGGGCGGCGCGTAGGGGTAGTTGTTGGGAAAGGTGAACGACAGCTTGAAGGTGAGGCCCTCGTAGGGAGTTTCCGTGGGACCGGTGATGGTCGCCGTCCAGGATAGCAGGTTGCCATCGGCGTCGGGGAAGGCGGACGTGCCGGGGGAGGGGGACAGCATGAGCTGCATCAACTCGGCTTGGAGACTATATCGACAACACGTCAGTAGATGCTCGAAGGAAAGTGAGAATCAAGAAAGAACAAGACGAACCGTTTGGTAACGCTCTGGGTATCATTTTTCTGAGCGCCCGAGCTCAGCTTCGAGGACTCCCGGGCCTCCGGGGCAGCGTTCTGAGTATCCTCCATGGCGTAATCCATATTGAAGAAGGAAGAGGAGAGAAGGTCGACGGACGGTGCTTTTGAATTCCAAGCTCGGACAAGGAAAAAGAGGGGAATGTCAAGGTCGCAGCAGGGTTGTTCGGTGCTGGAATGACGGTTGCCGGATGCAGGCAAGATTGGCTGGACCCACCGTCACGAACTCCAGACGATCGAAATCAGACGAGTTGACGAACCAAAAGAGGGAAGAATGTCCGACAGAAGACAAGAATTTGGATAGAGTATAGTATCGTATCGAGGACGACGATGGGCGATCGTGGGTGATCAAGACAGGATCAGAGAAGAAAGAGTGGAAAGGGCGAAATGAATCGAGCTGGTCCAATTCTTTGTTTACCGCCGACAACCCCGGCAACGCACCAAGATCGGGTTGGACCCCGCCCACTCCACCTGACTTGCTCATCGGACAGAGCAGGTGTACAGATAACTGGCGGTTATAATATTTTTCAATCTTTGAATACAGGGTTAGATATTCATTTATATTCCATTATTAAAAGAGTTCGTAGAAATTACCGCTTCCTTGTAATACAGTCCGCCAACTGCCGGGATATATATCGACATAGATGCCTGAGGTATTGCTATAGGTAAGAAAGTAGAAAAAACTAAAAAAACGACACATTCGATAAGAGAAAAGTAAAGAAAAAAAAAAAAAACAAAAAATCAACCCTCTGTAAAATACTGCTTTTCGTTCGTAATCAACATCCCCGCAATCGCCGCACTGGTAAAGGTACTGATGGCGCCCGTCAGCATCGCACTAACTGCCACCCGGGAGACATCGCCCGATCGACCGGGCGCCAGCTGCCCCAGCACGCCAATCTGCTGTCCGATCGAGCCGATATTGGCAAACCCACAGAGGGCGTAGGTGGCGATCAAGCGGGAGCGGTCCGACAGGTCCTGGTATTCCTCGCCTTTTTGCAAATCATTGTAGGCGACGAATTCATTCTGGAGGAGATTAGCCTTGGGTCGACGGTGGGTTGCGATGAAGATGGAAAAAAAGGAAGGAACAAAAGAGAAAGGGAGATGAAGAACGTACCATGATCAGCTTGGTGCCGAGGAGCTTGCCGACCTTGAGGAGATCGCCGTCTCGGGACACACCGAGGAGGAAGGCGATTGGGTAGCAGAGGTAGCCCAGGATGAGCTGGAGGTTGAGTTCGGGGTCGCGGATGTTCAGATAGTGACCCCACCAGGTCAGCAGGCCGTTGACCAGACCGACTAGGGAGATGATGCAGAGCAGCGTGGTGCCGATCATGCCCGCGATCTTGATGCCCATCCAGGCGCCGTTGGCGAAGGCGTGCAGGGCGTTGACGGCCCGTTCGCTGTCGTCCTCGGGTACGACCACGCGGCCGGCGGTCAAGGTCTCCTCCTCCTCGGGCCATCGCAGCTTGGACACCGCCAGCGAGGCGGGGATACTCATCACGCAAGACGAGACCAGCGCCTGCGGGTTGATGCCCATGCCGATGTACGCGACCAGGACGGAGCCCGCGATGGTGGCGAACCCGGAGCACATGACCTGGTGGATCTCGGCCAGGGTCAGGTAGGGCACGAAGGGCTTGATCAGCATGGCGGACTCGCCCTGTCCGATGAAGGGCGAGGCGGCCGCGACGACGGCCTCGGCGCCGGACACGCGCATCGACCAGAAGAAGAAGACGGCGAATTTGCCGACGGCCCACTGCAGGACCCCGGAATAGTAGAGCAGCTGGACGAGGGAGACGAAGAACATGATGGCGGGGATGACGTTGATGAGGAACCAGGCGGCATGCTTGGCCGCGAACTCCGGTTCGATCAAGAAGTCGACGCCCTGGGAGGCGAAGTGGAGGAGCTCGCGGGCCAGGAAGGAGATGAAGTTGAAGATGTCGTACCCGGCCTTGGTGCGCAGCACGAACAGGGCGATGATGAACTGCACCAGCATGCCCACGATGACGGTGTGCCAGTTGATGCGCTTGCGGTCCCGCGAGGTGGCCCACAGCACGAAGATGAAGACCACCAGGCCGAACAGGCTCACCGCGCGGTTTGCCCGGGTGTTGTCGCCCGATTCCTCGGTGACGAAGGACCCCAAGAGGATGACGGCAATGGTCAACAGGGCGGCGCTCGGGACGCGGAACTTCTCCGGAATGATGCTGACGAGCCGTGAGGCGGTTTGATTCCACACCCAGTACACGGGGCGGGTGAGCGTCGCGATGGGGACATAGAAGAATATCATCCGCAGGGTGATGGCCAGATAGATGAGGAAGGGGATCAACCAGCCCAGGTCATAGCGATGGAGAATGAGACCCGTGATCCACCACCTAGAGAGAGTCAGAGTCAGTCGAGGTCCATGATTGATAGAACTGCGTTAGACCACTCGGGAGCGAGGATGACCCTACCCAGTGAACAGCAACCAGATGGCGGCGTATATTACATGTCGGATATGCTTGAAAAATCGGTGACGGTGCCAGGACCGCGACGACCCCTCACCGGCCTCCTCAACCTCTCTGTCGCTCTTGTTGTGCCTATCGCTGTCCACGGAGCTGGCTTCCTGGATGGGGTGTTTTTCAGACGGGGATTGTTTCACGTCTGTCCCATCTGGCGCGTCGCGAGAGGGCGCGATGGCTGGGGTGAGATGATCTGGTTCTTCGATGGCCATGGTGGGCGGAATTACAACAACCCGTCTGTCAATTGTCCGATTAGACCGTCATTGGCGAGGATATGTGACTGTTAGAGGAGATGAAGTCGCGGGTCCAGATGATCGGCAGATGGATGGGAGTGCGAAAGAGGAAGATCAGGACTACAAGGGAGGAAGAAGGGGAGACGAACGAACGGGAAAAAAATATGAAAAGATAAGAATAAACTTTAACGACCAAAAGAAAAGATAGGAAGAGAACAGGGAAGAGACGGTGATCGGACTAAAGTAGGACAGTAGAGAGTTTAGATAAGGTCGTGGATTATCAGTGCGGGGAGAAGTCTATACAGATAGTTGAATGTTTAATATCAACCCAGCTGCAGCGATGCTAGGGTTACAACGAGGCGGCGTTATATTGAGCTTGATCATTTGATTGGGGTTGATTTATTCCTTTTAATCAATTGTACGAGTACTTGATTTACCAATGGTTAGATACTCCTGTCTAGTGACTACTAACATCCCATCAAATGATCCCTATCAACAGCACTAACGACCCCTAACCCCCAAATCAAGGAATGGTCCCATGGAGAATGCTGAAAGTTGAAAACTCTGGGGTAAAATGCCATCCACCATGTATGTACATAGTGCAGCAATCAATACGACCTTGATCCAAACGAGTGCCCATATTGCATATTCCCCCTTACCTTTGGATAGACCCCCGGTCAATCTCAGCCAACGAGAGACGACAAGCTACGGTCCGCTGATCAGCCGCCAATCTGATGGTAGAAACGAGACCAGGGGGTGGAGTCTTAGCGATGCAACTCTGTTATCGAGTCTCGACTTATCACGGGAGGAGAAATTTGCCATCGGGCCAGGATTGTGGAAGGAGGATCCTGTTCCGCCGGATTTCCTGCAGCCACCAGACTATCGGAGGCGAGAGAGAGGGTGCGAGACACTGACCGTGTGGACGCAACACCACTCATTGCACACCTCAGTCGCAGCCAGGGTCCATTTTGAGCCCTGGAGGACATGGGTACTCGCTGACTGTCACACCAGCCAGGCCACCCATGTCAACTCCCCGACCGACTAGCCAGCTATCCCTGGAGGAAGACAACCCATGTCGGTGGCGGTCTGATACCGGCGGTGTTAAGGTCCCGGAGGACGCCGTCTGACCCTGATTCTTTGTGTGGATGGGATGATTCGAGACGGACGATATTGAGGCGCGATGATAAGCGAAGCCCCGATCGTATGGACCACTGCATGCATCGATGGGGGATTCGTTGAATTTATCAGGACGATAGCAGTCGAACACGCAAGAGGCTGCCAAGACGGTTGGGAGGGACGATGTTACCTGGAGATTCCTCAATTGGTTAGACTTGGTGATTCTCTCCGTATCAGACCCCGCAAATCTAAACACCATCAGTGCCGTGATTACCCGAGTCTATATTCTACATGGGTTCATACACCTGGCTCATAGTATCTTGCTTGTTTCTTCCTTCTTTCCTTTTTTTTTTTTTCCAGAAGCAATAATTCCTTCCTTATAGTATTCGACGGGAAGAACTATATCATCTCGTCTATTGCCATGGTATTTACCTGTGTAGCAGTATAAAGTCATCGAATACCCGGTATACCGGTCCTGATATCAGATATCTATATGTTTTGTTTATAGAAAAAATCTATAGGAGAAGCCATATGTTGATCATTCTTATTTACAGTTTTTTACTATATCATGAAACAACAATCATTAAATCATCTACATAAACGCCCTCTTGTAACATAAACTGTATTATTGCCTCTACAATTATGTCCTCACGCTATAATCACTTCTTATAGGGCAATGACAAAGGGCGCTCTCAGTACCTAGCATAGGAACTGCATCAAATAACAAATCATTTAGATCAGACTCAATATGACTGATATACTTCAGACACCAAATTTTTTATATCTGACAGACAAGCTGTCTCCGCGCCTCCAACACCCTCACAGCAACATCCCTCAACTCCCCCTTCCTCACCTTCCCACTCCCCGTAACAGGCACATCCTTCTCTACACCCTCCTCCCCAAAACAAAAGAAATGCACAGGCGCCTTATGCCTCCCCAGCGTCATCCGCGTCCACTCGCGCAGCTCCTCCTCCCCAGGCCTCCGCCCCCGCCCCCGCCCTAGCAGCACAAACGCCGCGACAACCTCCCCATACCGCGCATCCGGCACGCCCACAACGACAGCCCTCACCACATCCGCATGCTCCCCCAGCCGCTCCTCAATCTCCAACGGATAGATATTCTCCCCCCCGCGGATAATAATGTCCTTGAAGCGGCCCGTGATCGTGCAATGCCCGTCGGGCGTGAACAGAGCCTCGTCGCCCGTCTTCAGCCACCGCGTCCCCTGTGCGTCCGCCACGAACGCTTCTGCCGTCTTGGCTTCGTTCTTCCAGTACCCCTTGCTCAGCTGGTACCCTGCCATGCAGAGCTCGCCGCGTTGGCCGACGGGGACGATCGACCCCGCTGCGTCGATGATCTTCGCTCGCGCGTGCGGCATTACCCGGCCTACTGTTTCGAGGCGTGTGGGGATCGTGTCGGTTGTGAGGGCGTTGAAGCAGGTTGGGGATGCTTCTGTGAGGCCTTCAAAGTTCCTGTTAGTCGTCTCTACATGAAAGCGGCACCATCGGACAAATATTTTAAAAAAGAAAGAGAGAGAATTACCGTAACTACTCGTGAATTGAGTCATATTCAGCTCCCCCAGCAACCTCTCCATCAACGGCTTCGGCACCGGCGCCCCCGCAATGATCCCCGTGCGCAGCATCGACACGAACCCCTCCGGCTTGGGGAGGGCGAGAATCGACTCGAACATGGTGGGCACGCCGTGGAGGGCGGTGCAGGCCTCGTCGGAGATGGCGCGCAAGACAGCGGGCGCGTCGAAGGTCTCAGCAGGAAAGACGATCTTGGCTCCGTGCGTGAGCACAGCGAGCAGACCGAGCACGAGCCCGAAGCAGTGGAAGAGGGGAGGGGGGCAGCAGAGGATGTCGTGGGAAGTAAAAGCCATGCGATCACCGATGAAGCGGGCGTTATTGACTAGATTGCTGGGGTTTGTTAGTGAAGGTAGAAAATGATGGTGCTTCCATTTTGATTATGGTGGACAAACTGGTGAGTGAGCATGGCGGCCTTGGGAGATCCGGTTGACCCGCTCGTGTACTGCAGGTTGCAGACGTCGTCGGGGCTGAGCTCGCCCTCGCGCAGGGCGAGCGCGTCTGTGGGAAGATGTTCGCCGCGCTGGAGAACCTGGCTGTATCGAGTGAAGGTCGGGTAGTCTCTGCTGTTGCTGGCATCGTCGCGGAGCAGGACAACCTCCTCCAGAGACTGGGACGCAGTTGTGTCTTTGGGACGGGGGCCAAGGTGAGTTAGGGCTTCGTGGAGGGAATGACGGCCGATGTGAGGCGTGATGAAGAGGAGTCGGCATTCTGGCACAACGAGCGTATGAGCATGGATCTGCGTTAAGAACAAACAATAGACGAAAAGCAACATACCGGAATGATCTAACGCATAGTACAACTCCAACGGGGTATACGTATTGTTCAGCACGACGAGAATGGCGCCCACGCGGGCAGCGGCAAAGAAGACAACGACGTACTCCTCGCAGTTGCCCGCCATGATGCCGATGCGGTCTCCCTTGGAGATTCCCATGGCCAGCAGGCCCTTGGCCAGACGATTGGCCTGCTCATCAAGCTGAGCGTAGGTCCATCGAACGCCTGACCAGGGGAATACGACGCATTCGAGACTGCCGTACTGGGCTCGCTGCCGCTCCAGCAACCGGCCAAGGGTGATATTCCAGAGGGGCTGGTCAGTTGGACCCTGCACAATGGACAGCTGGGGAGGCGTGGGATTTGGTTGAAGATGCGCGAGCGTCTGCTGCAGACGCTCCTGGACGTTGATTTGCGTCATGTCTGGCTGTCTCTAGGATTTGGTGGGAGTTTGCTTTCTCTTGTGTATGCCGTGGAGACACAAGGACGAGAGGCGGATTTGCACCAGATATGCTGCTCTGCATCTTGAGCGGCTGAACATGATGTGATGTCCTCTGCCGAAGCATCCGAGCCAAGAGCCTTGTATCTCCGATTAGAGCGCTTCCAACGCCTCCCATGGATTGCGACTCTATAGAGAGGATATGGTTCTTCAATGCGGCCTGTATCGCTGGTATGCTCAGTGGTAACTTACCATATGTATTGGTATTATTCACGAAAATTACTTGTAAGAAACACCGTAAGATTGATAAAGCGGAGCGGATCAGATAACCAAGGGTGGATTCTTTTATTCTTCTCTTTTTCTTCTCTCGTGATTTATTTGTTTATTTCTCTTCATTCTGATATTTCTCCGAGACAAATCCGCCACCGACCCAGACTATCCCACGATAGAAATTCCAACGCTGCTGATCATAGGCGGAAAATCCCGCCGGTCGTGCCTCCCGCATCTACTGGTGAATTCGGCCGGTGGATCATGGGTGCGTGGAGCCTTGTTCCCGTTTGTAGGGATGCCGCGGCCTGGCCGTACTAATGTAGCCTGGCAGGTAGAGTGTGGGCCGAAACAACGTGGGATCACGAGGAGGGAGTTATGGGGCTAGAAGGCATGAGGTCCCGAGTCAGATAGTCTTGTATTGCTACCCGAATACTAACCCTCTTTGTCTGCTGCTGAAGTCATGTCCACGAGGGGAGGGGGAAATAGACCAGGGAGTCGGAGTATCTACGATTGGGACCCGATAATCTAGACACAATATAGTCTCATAGCAAAGAGTAGACTCGTTGACTCTGCTTCACCCTGTTCCAGTGCTGTGCCTCGAGCTCCTACAACATCGAACCGACAGGCTTCATGCATTCCGATTCAAGGCCATAATGTTTGAGCGAGGAACCGATGAAGGAGTATGACGAGTTGAAATGCTCCACCTGCACTCTGATGGCTAGCAAGGCACTTCCCGGATATTTCCTCAAGCTGGGTTGGGTGTGACTGGTATCAGTCACGGCCATGGTCTGACCCCCGAGGGACTTGCTTTACCCTCACGTAATGAGATCAAAAGAGTGGAGGAAAGCAGTCCGCTTGATCAAATGAGCAAAGACCTAACTTCATCTTAGTGGATACTTTGACCACCGGGTTCTGGACCCATGCCTGGTAGTTCGAATGGCTTCGTCGGGTAATTTATCAGATAAAAAACACACCATAAATACGATATGATCCCAAATACCGGCTTTTAGATTGCAGACTGTTCCATGGTTTTCAGTCATGACAGCCTAGTCGACCCACAGACTACACTACAGCACTGCTTTGGCCCTTAGCAGGATCAAGTGCTTTTAGCTGATATGAGACACACCCTAATTCTCCATATTGTCCGTCCTGATTGGCTCGTTGCCTTCCTGTAGAGGGTGAAGCCACGACTTTCCCAGTTTTCTACGCTTGCATTGACAAATGACAAGACTTTGTTCCTTGGATCATGGTCGTGCCCTAGGTCGTGGGAATTCCGACTTTCGGAGTCCATTGTCAATCACTTGTAGTTAACGGCATGGTTTCCAGTCTGTGCTGTGAGTCTACGTCTCACCTAGTAACCTTTCACTTTATTCACCGTCGTTATGGTAGGATTCACCAGATTCCGGGAGCTCTTGAAGGCTCGGAGCACAGAGGATGACACGGGCCCTGTAGCCAGAATGACCGTTGTCGACAACAAACACGAAGACGCTGCCGGTGATGTCCCACAGAGTCAGGATGAGGCACAACTGGAGGTGCCCAGTGAAGACACCCAACGTGGTGTGCAAAATGTTGAGGCCCTGACATTGACATGGTCGAGAAGATCTCTGATCGCGGTCTTCATCAAGTACGGTTTTGATTCCCATCATCGAGCGTGTCGGTCACTAACCTGATGAACTATCAGTATCTGGTTTCTTTACCTCGTCAACGCCTTCCAGTCAAACATCCTCACCAGCCTCCTCCCGTTCGTCACCAGCAAGTTTGAGTCCCACTCCTTGCTGAACGTCATATTCGTGGTATCGAACGCCATGTGCGCCGCTACATTCATCCCGCTAGCCAAAATCATGGATCTCTGGGGCAGAGCGGAGGGATTCCTGATCATGACCGTCTTCGCAACTCTTGGCTTGGTCGTCATGGCCTGCTGCCACAATCTTCCCACATTCTGCGCTGCCTATGTAAGAATCTCTCCCCGCAAAACTTAGGGCTCCTTATGAGCCCTGAAAGACAGCAAGCTTACTCCCAACAGGTCTTCTATAGTATTGGCTTCGGCGGCATGACATACTGCATGGACGTTATCACGGCAGACGCATCGAAGCTCAAGAATCGTGGACTAGCGTTTGCCTTTACGTCGTCCCCTTACATCATCACAGCTTTTGCGGGCCCAAAATCTGCAGAGGATTTCTACTACAAAGTCAATTGGCGCTGGGGATTTGGCTGCTTTGCCATTATCTTTCCGGTCGTCGCAGCGCCTCTGTACCTTTTGTTGAAGTTCAACCTGCGGAAAGCCGACAAGCAAGGGCTGACTGCCAAGGGGGACAGCGGCCGGACTTTTTTGCAGAGTGTTTGGCACTATGTACTCGAGTTTGATTGTACGTTTATATTTCCCCAATGGCGTGTTCTGGAGTTTATTCCGCATGTGCAGCGTTGCCCTGAAATGCACCGGCTAACAATCGCAGTATTCGGCGTTGTCATCTTCTCCGCCGGCCTCATTGTCTTTCTCCTGCCATTCGAGATCGCTAGCAGCGCCCCCAACGGCTGGGCCACCGGATACATTATAGCGATGATCGTCGTCGGCTTTGTGATGCTCATAATCTTCATCCTGCATGAAGTCTTCTTGGCCCCTGCGCCCATGTTGAACTTCAGCTTCATCTCCGACCGCACGGTCATCGGAGCCTGTCTGTTAGATGCCACCTACCAGATCTCCTACTCCTGCTGGGCCAATTACTACACCTCCTTCCTGCAAGTCGTCAACAACTTGACCCTCGCGCAGGCCGGCTACGTGATGAACACCTTCGACGTCGTCTCGGGGGTCCTCCTCCTAATCGTAGGGTTCCTCATCCGCCGCACCGGTCGCTTCAAATGGCTCCTCTATATCTCCGTTCCGCTCTACGTCTTTGCCCAAGGCCTCATGATCTACTTCCGTCGCCCCAACCAGTCCGTCGGCTACCTGGTGATGTGCCAAATCTTTATCTCTATCGGTGGCAGCGTCTTCATCATCGTTCAGCAGCTGGCCATCCTCGCTGCCGTCGACCACCAGCACGTCGCCGCCGTTCTGGCTCTTCTCAACGTCGTCGGCACCGTCGGCAACGCTATGGGCGCCAATATCTCTGGCGCCATCTGGACCAATACCTTCAAAAAGGCGCTCACCTGGAACCTTCCTTTGTCAGAAATGGGGAACCTCGACAACATCTACGAGAACCTTGATACCCAGCTGGAGTATCCCGTTGGGAGTGCGACTCGCTTGGCTATCCAGAAGGCTTATGGCTATGCACAAACGCGCATGTTGGCGTCGGGGACGGGAATTATAGGACTCGCGTTTGTGTGGATCCTCCTGATTCGCAATATTGATCTTGCCAAGGTACAGCAGGTCAAGGGTATGGTGTTTTAGGGGTTCAAGGTATGGTGTTGCCGCATGGACCATTGTTTTGGTCGTGATATTGTCGAGATACTGCTGAGGGATGTTGGGAGAGGGGAGGGGAGAGAAGACTATTGGGGTGTAAAGGGCAATATTACGGTGGGCAAACCAAGAGCACTGATATTTATATTGTCTATCTTATGTTTTTATGTATCTCCGAAGCAAGGGTCCTCCTAAAAAGAGATAGTCGTGCATATCCTTTTTTATCGAGTAGAGTACTTCAGCATACACACTTTCACACCTCAATTATATGCAGAAAAAATAGGACAGACACCAGCAGATAGCCTCATAGGGGATAGTTACCATGTGCACTGGCTCCTAACAAGGAGTCCAACTAGTAGCCACAGGTGGCAGGCTGGCATACGTCCGAGAGCTGTCTCACCTGAAATCCGCCCTAACAACCCCCAACTATGCGAAAAAGCTCGGTTGCCTGCTCGTATAACTTCAAAGCATATAAAATCCGTTCCGCCAATCCACTTCATACTCTGGTTCATGTGTCATAGTTTGACAGCGACCATCAGAAACAGACTAGCGTCCTGCTGATTTTTATCTGATAAGATCTGCTCCTTGATCAATACCGGTACCGGTGTATATTATGGACTTTACACGTTTGTATGTAATCTAGTATCACGTATTGCTGTAATACGACCCACTTAGATTGATTAGATCAAATAGATCAAACCCTACAGAATCCAACTTCTTACGTAGTGATATTGGCTCCACTCCAGCGTCAGTCCTTTGGTCCTGTTCTCGCGTGTGTTGGTGCGGAAGCACTTCTCCCGAAAGATGAAAAGAAGAGAAAAGGAGGGCAAAAAGCAGAGACCCTTGTCTCCGGGACCTGGATAAACGCCCACGGCTCCTACAATCTACTCTGGCCCCAACAAGTCGACAGCTGGACGGCACCATGAAGTTCCTCGCTAAATTGCTAGACTACCCTACCATGCTGCTGGCCGGCAGACCATCCAAGGCTGACCGCGCCATGCTGCTCCTAGGTATCGTTTGCGCCGTCGCGTCTGGGGTCCCGTTTCCCCTGATCGGGATCGTCTTCGGCCAGCTGCTGGATGATTTCAACGCAGTAACCTGTGAGAAGAGCAAGGCAACAACCACATCAGATGCACAGTACCAGAGAGATGTTAACGGCAAGATCTTGCTGATCGTGTATCTGGCCATCGCCCAATTCGTCACCATCTACCTCCACTTGACTTGCTGGAGTCTGACCGGCGCGCGCCTGGCGCAGAGACTGCGGGAGAGCTACTTAAAGAACTTGCTGCGTCAGGAGCCATCTTACTTTGATAAGCTGCCTCCAGGTGAGGTTGCGTCTAGACTCAATGGTGATATTCAATCCATCCGCTCAGGGACGTCTGAGAAAGTTGGCATTTGTCTGTCGAGTTTCTCCTTTTTTGTCACTGCGTACATCGTGGCCTTTATCAAGGACTACATCCTCGCCGCGATGCTTCTTTCTCTCATCCCTGCCTACTTTATTATGTCCTTCGTGGGTAGTCATTATATCGAGAAGTATTCCGCACGCATGTCGGATTACGCCGCCTCGGCGGCCTCCATCGCCTCCGAGGCGCTGTCCAACCTGATCGTGGTACAAGCATTTGGCGCCAACGTGCGTCTGGAGGAGAAGTTCTCCAAAGCGCTCAAGTCGTCCGAGCAGGAGGGTCTGAAAAAAGCCACCGCTGTGGGAATCCAGTCCGGTGTCTTGTATTTCGTGGCATATTCCGCCAACGGGCTGGCATTCTGGCAGGGGAGTCAAAGGATCGCCGACGCCGTGCAATCCAAGACCGGCGGGACCACAGTGGGCTCCACGTTCACCGTCATCTTTATTCTCATTGAAGGTATGTTGTTGCTGCGAGGCTATATAGAGAAACAAAAAGAGACTGACGAAAAGCGCAGCAACCCTTCTACTGAGCCAAGTCGCCCCCTTCTTGCATTTGTTCGTCGCCGCAGTCGCCTCCTACAGCAAGCTACGCGGCGATATCGACCGCGAGCCTCTTATCGACGGTACGACAGACGCCGGCATTCGTCTCACACAGGCGGATGGCGGCTTTGAGCTTGAGAACGTATCGTTCGTCTATCCCTCTCGGCCGGAGATTACCGTGCTCGACCAAGTCAGTCTCTCTATCCCGGCCAAGAAACACACTGCGCTGGTCGGTCTCTCAGGCAGCGGCAAGTCTACAATCGCCGGCCTCGTCACTAGGCTGTATGATCCCAACCAGGGTCGGGTTCTCTTCGATGGCCAGGACCTGCGCCACGTCAATACCCGCGACCTGCGCGGGTTCCTCAGTCTCGTCCAGCAGGAACCCTCGCTGCTCGACCGATCGCTTTTAGAGAATATCGCTCATGGCCTAGTGAACTCCAAGAATCCGGCCCATGTACACCTGCTCCCAGCGCTGCTCAGCACCGACCTGGCCGACGTGGCGAGCGAGGTGCGCGACGGTGCAGACTTGACAACCGCGGCCGAAAAGCGAGGCGATCACGTCGTCGAGATTGTCAATCTGGTCAAAACGGCCGCGACGCTGGCAGACGCAGACGCGTTCATCAACGCCCTGCCGCAGGGATACGGGACTTCAGTGGGCGCGAGCGGCCGGCTCATCAGCGGAGGCCAGCAACAGCGGGTGTCGCTGGCTCGTGCCCTTGTTAAAGATCCGGCTGTTCTTGTCCTAGATGAAGCGACGGCGTCGCTTGATTCTCGCACCGAGCAGCGCATCCAGAAGGCTATTTCCCGTATCGCCAGTGGCCGGACCATGATTACGATCGCGCATCGCCTGTCAACAATTACCAACGCCGATAACATCGTCGTTCTGCATTGCGGACACATCGTTGAGCAAGGAGACCACGCCTCTCTCATGGCCAAGGATGGTGCGTATGCGGAGTTGGTCAGGCTGCAAACACTGGAATCTAGTCCGGGACAGGACGCAGAGACCTCCAGTGTCGACACCGACCGCCAGTCGGATCAGGATTCTCCTTCCCCCAGTGCAGAAGGTGCGGACGACGCTTGCTGCGTCGCAGTCGATCTCCAAGAGAAAGCGAATATAGTTGAGGTTGCCACGAGCACGACTCCAGACCCGGAGACAGGGGATAACAAGGATGAAGAGCCCCACGCACCACCCAAAACCCTCTGGGCGCTGGCTCGTGGCTATGCGCCGACGCTGCGACCGCATCTGTTGGTTATTGCCCTGGCCCTACTGGGCGCTAGCCTCGTTGGTGGAGCCTTCTCGGGCGAAGCGGTAATCTTTGGCAACACCGTCGGCAGTCTGAATCCCTGCAAGGGCCCGTCAGCAATCCGGTCCGACGGTAACTTTTACGGACTGCTGTTCTTCGTGCTGGCCATTATCGAGTTCTTCGCCAACGTGGTGAGCTGGTCCGGGTTTGGATGGGTGTCAGAGCGCATCGTCTGCACGGTGCGTGTGCTCTCCTTCCGTTCGCTGTTCGAACAGGACCTGCAGTGGCATCAGTCCAAGGGCCGCTCGCCTGCCCTGCTGCTCTCGTATATCACGCGCGACGGCAGCGCACTGGCAGGGCTGAGCGGCTCCGTTCTCGGCACGCTCTTCTCTATCACCGTCAACCTCATCGCGGCCATTATCTTGACGCACATCATTGCGTGGAAGATAGCTCTCGTCTGCCTGGCGCTGGTGCCGCTGCTCCTTGGTGCTGGTATGATGGAGCTGCGCGTTCTCGGCCGATTCGAGGACCGCCACGAGAACGCTTATACCAAGTCTGTAGACATCGGCGTCGAGGCCATCACGTCCATCACAACCATCGCCGCGCTTTCGCTCGAAGCAGACACTCTGACTACCTACCGGCGCTCCCTTCGGGGGCCCCGCAAGGAGACCCGCGCCGTCACAATGCAGGCCTCCCTCTGGCAGGCCATGACCTACTTCCTCGGCAATCTGGTCAACGCCTTGGCCTACTGGTGGGGCGCAAAGCAGATCATCGCCGGCACCTACACGCAAACCCAGTTCCTCATCGTCGTCTTCTCCCTGCTTGTCAGTGCCCTTCTATGGAGCCAGATGTTCGCACTCGCCCCGGAGCTCTCCAGCGCCCGTGCCGCCATGGCGCGCATTCTCACTCTGATCGAAGCCGGCTCTGACGGCATGCGAGGCCGCATCCCGACCGTCGCCGCTGCCATTGACGAAAAGAACACCCCCGCCTCCGACCCCGAAAAGGCCATCTCCAGCCGACCCGCGGGTATCTCCACCGCCGCCAGCGTCCAGCTGCGCAACGTGCACTTCGCCTACCCCGCGCGCCCGGACGCCCCTGTCCTCCACGGCCTCAGCCTCACCGTACAACCGGGCCAATTTTGCGCCCTCGTCGGCCCCAGTGGCGCCGGAAAATCCACCATCATCGCCCTCATCGAGCGCTTGTACACCCCGCAAGCAGGATCGATCATCATCGACGGCGTCGACGTCACCCGTCCCAACCACGATCCTCACTTCCGCGATACCATCGCGCTAGTGCCGCAGGAGAACGTCCTCTTCGAGGGCACAGTGGCCTTCAACATCGGGCTGGGAGCGCGACCAGGCCACGCGGCGTCCGCGGAGGAGATCACAGCCGCTTGCAAGCTGGCGCACATCCACGAGACGATCTCGGCGCTGCCGGACGGATACGAGACCCTGTGTGGACCAAACGGGAGTCAGTTCTCGGGCGGGCAGAAGCAGCGGCTTGCGATTGCGCGGGCGCTTGTTCGGCGGCCGCGGCTGCTGATCTTGGACGAGTCGACTAGTGCGCTGGACGCGGAAAGCGAGCGGTTGTTGCAGCAGGGGCTGGAGATGGCGGCACAGGGCATTACACTTATTGCAATTGCGCATCGGTTGCGGACGATTCAGCGGGCGGATGTGATCTTTTTGGTGGAGGGGGGTGTGTGTGTTGACTCGGGGAGTCATGCGGAGTTGTTGGAGAGGTCGGAGAGCTATCGCGCGAATGTTTTGCATCAGACTGTTGCGACGTAGCTTCCTTTTCTTACGGATTATGTTTGGATTCTCTTTGTATACCTTGCTTGCTTTATCGCGTGGATCTCCCTTGTTTTGTTCTTTGATTCTGCGGTGTTGCTTAGGGCTGCTTTTTCCACGTGATTAGCCTCGTGAATGAGCCTCGAGTATGATCGATCTTTTCAAACTGTTATCTTTATAATACATATCAAATTTAAGAATGTATCAGATTTTACTGATTCTTCATAAGACAGAATAGCTAGATAACACAGTCAAATCCTGGATCCATGACTACTAATTTGGGTACTGGAAGAATATCCGGTATTCTATATTCTATCACCATGGTGATTTGTATATCATCATTTGATTGACACGTCTCTCTCTCCTTCTTACCCACTTTCTCTCTCTATCATCTTTTCAGCAACAAGACAACAAACTATAATGTCAAAACAGCCTTTTCCCCTCCCAACTCCTCCACCGCATTCACCAGCTCACCCAACACCTCATCAACCAACACTCCATCCCGCTCACTCCCAACAACCCCAACATGCATGCGCCCCTCTCGCACAAACGACACAATCTTCATCGGCGCCGGTGCATCCCCATGTGGATCCTCCTGGTCAACCAGACACCGCGCGCCCGCAAAATCCAACGTATCAAAATCTTCCCAATCCTGATGATGCACCAGCGAATCGAACCCGACTGCCTTCTTCGACCACCGGGTACATTCGTCGCGGATACGCGCAAAGCCCAGGAAGTCGTGTCCGGCTGACTCGGCGCCCTGCTGCTGCACGCTCCGCAGCAGATCGCGGGCGGTCCAGCCGTCCTGGAACACGACCCGGATGGGCGTCAGCTGGTAGCAGGGCCCTGCGACGATCTCTGTCTCTGTCTCTGTCTCTGCCTCTGCCTCTGCCTTCGTCCCTGCTAGGGAGAAGACCTCGATCTGGCGGCCCATGGTCACACCGCCGAAGGTCACGTCTGCGGTTTGAAGGCGGCGGGCGAGGACAAGCGCCCAGGCGCTTGTGAGGAGGGTTGCGGGTGTGGTTTCTCGCGTGGAAGGGTCGTGGGATAGAGACACGGGATGGGTGCGGAACATCGCGCGGTCGGTAGGCTGGGTGGTTTGGCCTGGGAGGACTGAGAGAGTGGAGTCGTGGAGAATGCTGCGCCAGTATGTGGTGGCGTCCGATTGGAGGCTTGAGTCATGGATGCGCGAGATGTAGTGGGAGAAGGGAATGTGCTGCAGCACTTGGTGAGGATTGGTGTAGAGGGTATCCAGATCCCGGAGAAACTGCGGCAGCGAGATGCCATCGTATTGGGCGTGGGAGAGACCGAGGACGAGGCAGTGGTGGCGACTGGCGCTGTCTTGGACGTGGAAGATGCGCAGGAACGGGGATCCCAATGTGAAGGGAGACTCAATGTCCTCGTTACAGAGACGATTGATGAATGCCGGGAAGTTATCATCGTCGCTAGGTTGTTGAGCGGTGGTCACCACGGAGTCGTCCAGCCGGTCCAGAACAACTTGAAGGAAGCTCTCCTTGTGCTGGATAAACACGGTCCGCAGGATGTCATGCTGCTGGATGAGCTCGGTTGTGGCTCGGATCAGACGTGCGACGTCGATCTGTGCATCGAAATAAAGCGTGGTGTACTGGAAAGATGTGCGCGGGGCATGGATAGTTCCACGAATGTCGAGGGCCTGCGAGTCCGTCACGGGGTAAACGTCTTGGATACCCCAGCTTGGATCAACGAGTTTGGGTCTGATCGTCGCCTGGCAGAATTGCTCGACATTTGACTCACCCAGCGTAGAGAATGGCTGATAGGATTGAACCGACGCCTGTCGCAAGGTGTAACTGTCAACTTTCAAAAGCTTTGCAGCATCGCCCAGTCGCATGTGTTGAAAGATATCGGCCACGGTCAGCCGGTGACCATCGGCTCGAAGGGCAGCAACAAGCTTCATGGCTAGAACGGAGTCACCACCCCGTCGGAAGAAATTGTCGTCGACATCGATTTCGTTCGTGGGAACTCGGAGGACCGTTGCCCACGCTGACCGTAAGACCTTCTCTGCGACTGTCAAATCGGCCTGCGTGGAGCTCTGTTCCCATGCAGCCTGGAGGGCTTTTGTTAATTCGCGCTTAGTCGTTACCTCAATTTCCGAACCAAGGTAACTGAGCATAGCGCGATCAACCTGCTCTCCGTTGGTGGGCATACTTTGAATTGGGATATAGCAGGCAGGGGCCATGTATGATGGCAGAGAATCCCGGATGAACTTGTCCAACCGTTTCAGTGCTGCTGCAAGGCGGATTGGAATGCGGGTGCAGATTGCACTTTTAAAGCCCTCCATGGCCAGGGAGTGCTCAGTGGACATCAATGTGACGCATTCCATCTCTGACTCTGGTGATTCAATGAAGACCACGAGCCCTGAGTCTTGAGACGGGGTTTCGCTAATTACGGCGACGGCTCGCACTGTGGCTGGGAGATACTTGTCAAAAAGGCCCTCAAGGTCAGGGATGTTCAAGGCATGGCCGTGTAGCGATACCACGCTCTCCTTGCGACCAAGGAACACAATCGTTCCGTCATCTCGTAACTGCACAATTTCACCAGTGCGCTGCACCTTGCTCTGACGACCCGAGAAGATGGAACTTCCAGCCACGAGCCAGTCTGGTGAACTTACAGTATCATGTCCCTGGAGAGAACGAGTCTCCAGGCAAAGCTCGCCAGGGCTACCAATCGGCGAGAGGAGCGACGGGTTGTGCAGATCACAGACCCAGGGGACCACGGCAGGGGGATATTCCAATACTAAATTTATCGCGGAACTCCCACGCGGGGTGACAGTATCCTCGTCCATTGGTAGAGGTGGTGTTTTATTCCACTGCCATATCTGGTTCAGTTCCACCTCCGGAACACAAGATATCTCGTTCAAGCTGCGCGAGAGACCCTTGTCCATTAACTCATGACAGACTGTTTCAAGTTGGGACAGAATGCATTCCATCTGAGCAACCGCAATAATTGCACTGTCAAAGCTGGCACAAACTCTGAAGCCGCCCGTCTTCTGGATCCCACAGGCCAGCATTAGGGGGTACGGGTTGAAATGAAGAGCCTCTCGCACGACATCTCCGTGGGCAAATCCGAGCTCGTCCCCGACATACTCCGGTTCAGGTTGGATGACCAGCCCAGTTGGGGCCTCACAGGCATGTTGCGCATCATCGCTCACCTTGCGGATGTTCTGCATTCCCATATGCTGGTAGGGCGTTCGGGAGAGGGGACCCTGTTGAACGGTCTGCAGATACGAGCTGACGGTGTCTGCTCGGGACACACGAATTCGAACAGGAACCGTCGCGATCAACGGCCCGATGATGTCTTCCACTCCAGCTAACGGGATGTCTCGACCCGTGAGTGTTTCACCGAAGACGATATCGTCGCTGTCAACGTAGCGTGACGCCAACAGCGCCCATGCGCCCCGGATAATGGTCGCCACCGTGAAGGGCCACCCGGGACTAACATTCGGAAGCGAGATGTGGCGTTCACTCATGGCATCGGGGTTGGGCACATGGTCGCGGGATGGGAGACGCGGGAACTGAGGGCCCACAGCTCCGTGCAATTCTTCGCTCCAGTATTGCTGCATGGCGGTTTCGTCGATGTCGCGGACATAGCTCACAAACTGCCGGATCTGTGGCGTTGACGACGTGTCGAGCACCCCCTGCAAAGCTTCACTCACTTGCTTAAGGATGAGTGGCTCAGACCACCCATCGTAGAGAACATGGTGGACTGTCCACACCATATATCGTTTCTCATCGGGTGACGTTATAATCGCATAGCGGGCGAGACTCTCTCCAAGGCCCATTTTCTCCGCGTGATCGACGTTCAGATAGTGTTCCAGGTCTGCAGCCTCCTTCCATTGAATGCTGCCTGCGTTAAGAACCACCTGCTGGAGGCCCGGCTCCCCATGCAGCTGAGCGAGTCGCGTCCGCAATATGGGGCTTTTCGCGACGACCTGCTCCCAGGCCTTCTTCCACGCATCCAGATCAGTGTTTTGTGGGATGCACGCCACTCTTTGAGCAATATATGGCTCAGCAGACCTGAGAGAGAACGTGAAAAGCGACTCTTGGGTAGGCGTGCAGGGGTAAATATCTTCGACTGCTTCTCCAGTGACTCCACAGGCCTGCGAAGCCTCGTGGCAGACGGATTCTGCATCACCCGTGATGAGAGAAAACGCGGGGCTTTGAACCCTGTCTTCTATCGTGCAGGCTGTAATGATGCTCGCCATTGCAGAGAGGGTAGGGTTATTGAACGTGTGCGCAACCGTGAGGTCAAGGCCGTGCGCCCGGCATACCGGAACTAGTCGCATGGCTGATAGAGAATCGCCTCCTAGCGCGAAGAAGTTGTCTTGAAGACGAATGCCGGCAGAGTCGAGTTGCAGGACGCTCGCCCACGCATCCCGTAGACGCTGTTCGATCTCAGTCAATCCCCGTGCCGTGTCTTGGCTGCTAATGTTTTGATCAAGTTGTCTCAAGTCGACAGTAGCCCCGAACTCCCGCAGACGTTTCCGATCGGTCTTGCCGGAGATTAGAACGGGGATATGGTTCACGGGGATGTATGCCGTGGGAACCATGTATCGAGGCAGGACTTTGGCAATCTCTGCATTGGCCGATGCGAGCATGCCATGCTGCTCGGCCGTGAAGTCGACCGACTGGAGTTCACTGGGACGCCCATGGTTTGCCGCCGACTGAGTGATAGCAACAAACGCGACCAAAGACGGCTGTCCCTGGGGTTTGATAACTTCCACAATCACCGTTGCGTTGGTTGGAAGTACTGCCTGCAGCTGACTCTCGATCTCTCCAAGCTCCACGCGTTGTCCGCGCAATTTGACCTGGGTATCTTTCCGTCCGACAAAGACAATACCCCCCGAACCATCGGGGTCGTATCTCCCTAGATCTCCTGTCTTGTATAGACGGCCTCGGCGGCCCGCATGATTATTGTGCCCCGCCGTCAGCCAAGGAGGGTCCTCGATGAACGCCCCGGCCGTCTTCTCCGGGTCGTTGAGATACCCCTGGCCGACAATAGGACCCTCCACCAACAGCTCACCGACCGCACCCACCGGAACAAGCGAGTCATGGTCGTCAGGGCGCACAATCCAGATGGCAGCGCCGTTGCCAGTCCCGATAGAGATATAGTCTCTCCCCGTTGCGGCGCTGCTGTTCACGGTGCAGCCAATCGTGCACTCACACGGCCCGTACCCGATGATAATCCGCGCATCCCGACCCCAGATCGCCACATCCCGAGCCGAAGCGGCCTCTCCGCCGAGCCCAAGGCCGCCGCTAAGCGACGCAATGACATCCGGCTCGAGGATGCGGGCTACCGACGGCGTAATCCCCGCGTAGTTGACTTCCATCCTGCGAATCACGCCATTGATATCGTTGAGCCGGTCCTCATCCGACGGAATACACAGACACCCGCCGTTCCCAAGCGTCAGCAGCATGCTATCAATGCTAACGTCGAACGCGTACGACGCAAAGTCCAACACCCGCGACGTCTCGCTGTACCCCACGGCCTGGGCGCGCGGCACCGCGCTGCTGGTGTACGTACGATGGGACACAGTCACTCCTTTCGGTGTTCCCGTACTGCCGGAGGTAAAAATAATGTACATAAGGGTTGACGGTGCTACAGGCTGTAAGTCGGCCTGCGGAGCGGTCGTGAGGATCGCGGTGGCGGCGAAGACATCCGCCTCGACGACGAAGTAGTTTCCGGATGGTAGAATCTCCACTGACAGGCCATGCTGGTGTCGCGATGTAATGATTGTTGTTGCGTCGACCTGCACAGCCATGTTCTGCAGACGCCCCAGTGGCAGCGATGGGTCCATCATCACAAAGGTCGCCCCGGCTTTCATGACGGCTAACACGGCAACGACGGTCCAGCGGGACTTCTCGAAGCACACGGGGACGATGTCGCCCTGGCGAACGCCAAATCTTTGCTGCAGCGTGCAAGCAACTTGGGTCGAGTACTGGTCGACCTGGGCGTAGGTGAGGTCGCCGTCCCAGGAGCAGATTGCCACTTTTGTCGGGGAGCGGCAGGCCCGCTCGGCAACCATGTCATGCATACAAAAGTTGTAGGTCGGTGGGAGGGTGTGGTTCCAGCGCCAGATGTTATCCAAGTCGTATGGTATAGTGTACAGGAAGGATTGAATGGTGGTGTTGGGGTTGGATAGGCCGGTTTGAACAATGTGGGCGAGGGTCTCAATATGTCGGGTGACTGTGAATGGGAGTATGTTGTCGGACATCCGTGCAGGCCGGACTTCCAGAGTTTGATTTTGGAGACTGACTTCAACGTAGACAATGGAGTCTTCATTGATCTGGTTGGGGGAGAACGAGAGCGAGCCCGTGCTGAGGAGGAGGCTGCCAGACTCCAGCATCGACTGCCTGGTTTGTGCCTCCGTTGCGATGTGCTTGCATATATTGTGGATTGCCACGCCCACGGTGTTTTCAATTCCATCCGGCATGACCTCCTCCATTTTGAGAGACTTGATGGTTGGCTCGCTAGACCCATCCTTGTACGCCCACTGGAAGCTAATATGGACGTCGTCTCGCGCGCGCAGGAGCACAATCAGCCATGACAGCAGTACAACTTCGTCTTTCATCGTCGTGCTAGCTATCCACTGCACTGCACGATAATATTGGCAGCCATCGTTATCAGCCATAATTGAGCCCATAGTGTACTATGGCCTTCAGACCAGGAAACTGTCTTGGACTCCCAGCAACAGGATATGGCTAAATATGACGAATCGCCAGCCACCGACCATGTATACGTACAGTGCATGAGAAACCAACATCATTATGTCCGAAATCGCGCATTGCAGCGGATACTACTGTGGGCCTGTGGCCCATTCACTACTGACCTGATCAGGATAGTCTACATTGAGGATGCCGGGTCTGTATGGTGTATTTCAGGGCTAAAAGTGTATCGACGATACGATACAGGTATTACGGAGTTTACGATAGCGGTTCGGTAATACGACGTTTTACATTATTTTACACGGGCACGACATCCCCACCAGCGGACGGACGAAGTGACAAATTGGTATAGGGCTAGATGTCTCAGATTGATAACGTTAAATAAGGTGGACACAATGATCAAAATTACAAGCTGCTACTTCTCCAGTGGGGCTTTTTCTTCTCCACAAATGCTCTCACTCCCTCGTGGAAATTGGGACCGGCAATCAGTCTCGCGTACCACCCATCCACCAGCCTAGTACTGGCATCCTCAACGCTGGCCTGCTCCCAACCGAGATGAAGCCCCTCCATAGTCACGCGGATACTATCCGGGCTATTACCGGCAATAGTGGTGGCTAATGCCACCGCGCAATCCAGCAGCTGGCTCGCCTCCACCACGCGGTTCACTAGGCCCCAGCGTTCCAGCTGCGTGGCCGGAAAGCTCCGGCCGCTGAGCGCAATCTCAGCCGCTCGCTGTTTGCCCAGGATGCGCACCAGCCGAGGCAGAGAGCCTGCTACGGCTGCAATACCGCGCTGTACTTCGGGTAGTCCGAATGTAGCCTGCGGATTGGCGATGACCAGGTCGCAGTTCACCGCCATCTCGAAGCCCCCGCCTAGGCAGTGACCGTTGACTGCCGCAATGATGGGCTTGGTGCCCCGTCGTCTGGGGAGGCCGGCTAGACCGGGAGCTGTCATCTCGTTGACAGTGCCTTGCGCGTTGAGCCGGTTCCATTCTGCTGGTTATTAGATCGTATAATTTGAGGGCTTTTTCTGTAGGCTCGATGGGGTTGTACCTTTGAGGTCCGCACCCGAACAGAAAGACTCCCCCGTGCCTGTGATAATGGCAACTTGCAGACTAGACTCGGCGTCAAACCATTCCCACAGACCTTGTATTTCCGCACTTGTGGCGAGAGGAATGCAGTTCCGTCGCTCGGGTCGGTTAAGGGTGAGTAGTAGTATCTGCGGAGTTGGGAAGGACACCAGACACCCTTGAACGGATGGATGTGAATAAGTGGCTGTCATGGTGTAAAACATAAAAAAATTGTGTTCATGGAACAGCACTGAACATGTTGATTCCAAGGTCTTATAAAGATCCCAGACTTTGACCTGCTACTCCATTGGACTCTCCACCGGAACCCGACGAGTTCACAGACCTCGGCTCCGGAGTTAGGGCTGCTCTGGGATCGTTTAAGTATTCAGTCGAAGGTCAACTCTCCCAATCTATTCATCTCTTTCTTCAATCTATCAGGAGCAATGCACAGCATGGAAAAGATTGTCGCGGATTTGCCGTCTCATGACAAGACGCCCATCTATCCCTGGGTGAAGCTTCCCCATCCCTACCTGACTACATACGCCATCCATGTTATCTCTGCAGACGCCGCCAGCCCTAAGGTGCTGCAACTCCGACTCCACGACTCAACGGTCGGAGAGTCTCTCCCAGAGCCTCTTCACAGCAGCTCTCTCTGTTACACTGACCTCTCTTGGGAGGAACCTGCCCCGGCAATCCCGCTTCAGGACAACAGTCCGTATGCGCGCTGTCGCCGTGCCCCAGGAACCACCCTCCACTGGACGGACAACGAGGCCCCCAGCTTGGGCCAAATCTGGAATGTTATTCACGCGACCTTCCTCACGCACCCACAGCAAGAAACAATCCGACTCGACCTCGCAGGATCCGACCACTCCATCATCCGCGAGGAATGCCTCCGCACCGGCCTAGCCGTCCCCTTCCCCTCGCCGCGCGAGCCCTTCGGTCGCGAAAGCGAGCCCCTCCCCACAGACACCATCCTCCTCCTCCGCTCATCATTCTGGCAAGGTGCGGGCTCGCCCCTTGGCCCTCGCCCAATCTGGGCCATCGGACAGACCAGCTCCCACAGACGCCCAACAAGCGCCTACCCACCGCTCGCGCAGAACTACGAGTTCACCATGAAGTTCCCCGAGGAACGCATCTACGCGCGCCACCCCATCCGACCTGTCAAGCCGGCCCCCGGATCCCTCGTCTACAGCCGCTACATTCCACACCTAGACCAGCACTTCTCTCTAATGGTCGTCGACTGGCAGGACGAGGAACACTTGGGGCTGTTCCACAAGTGGCAGAATGACCCGCGGGTGGCGCACGGGTGGAACGAGAGTGGCTCGATCGAGCATCATCGCGAGTACCTGCGGCGGCTGCACGAGGACAAACATGTTCTATGTCTGTTTGGGCGGTTCGACGAGTTCAAGTTTGCATACTTCGAGGTTTACTGGGCCAAGGTCCGTTCCCCGACGTTCTCGCCCTCCCTCACACCATGGTTGAGGAGCTCAGTCACGCTAACAAACCAACAGGAAGACCATTACGGCGCGCACTACGACGCAGGCGACTACGATCGCGGCCGGCACTCGCTCGTCGGCGAGGCACGCATCCGCGGCGCATACCGCGTCAACGCGTGGTGGTCCAGCGTCATCCACTACGTCTTCCTGGACGAGCCGCGCACGGTGAACGTAGTCGGGGAACCGAAAGCAACCAGTACCACGGTTCTGTCGTACGAGAGCGCGCAGGGGCTGAGCGTTGAGAAGTACGTGGATCTCGGCCACAAGCGCTCGGTGCATGTCTGCTGTAGCCGGGAGAAGTGGTTCCAGCTTTGTCCGATGTTCTGGGATGGAAGGGATCGGCCCCTGGAGAGTGCTGACCGGATGGCATGGGATGCCAAGTTGTAAATTATTGATGTAATTTGACGGTTTTTATTTATGTATTTTCTAATTAATTTTTTTCTGCTTTCTGCCTTTGTTCCTCGGTTTCCTGGTTTCGGTTTAATGGCGACTACTTGATCTATCTTCTCCCTTTTTTTTTCTTGCACTCTCAAATAGTAACTATGAGTAATAACTGATGACTTTTCTCTGGATCCACTCACGTCCCATTAGCAGGAAATGCCCGAGCCGTTCCAACCGGCACAGCTAGGCGAGACATCTAATCTGATAAGGCGGGCCAAGCCGACTTATCTGATCCGCTCGAGCCCCACTCGCTATGGTATTACCGTGTATTACACTAGATCTTTTACGTTTTGTATTTCTGTGTAATACCTTCACTGACGAGACACCCGATTTCATTATATTAATCACATCTAATCAATTAATCTCCGAGATTGGCGAATATCGAAAGATCAAATCCCTGAATCAGCCGGTCTCGGAGTGCAGAGAATGCTCTCTTTCATTTTTCACCCCGAGTGTACTTCCACTACATACCTGTTCACCGACAAGGAGCCCATCCATCCTCCCACGTTCCCATCTCACTCTATTCCAGGACCAATGGCTTCCAAATTCTGGCCCAAAGGCGGCCTGCCCGGCCTTCTGCACCACTATGTAAGTTCCTCCAGAAATAACATCACCCACTTACGAAGGGCCCCCAAGCTAACCGACGCCCAAAAGACCGAAACCCTCGTCACCTTCGAATACACAACCACGCCCACCCCCAAACCCAACAGCCTCGTCTTCATCGGCGGTCTCGGTGACGGCCTCGCCACAACCTCCTACACCGCAGACCTCGTCCGCGCCCTCGCCCCAACAACCTGGTCCCTCTTCACCCTAACCCTAACCTCCTCCTACCAAGGCTGGGGCCTCGGCCACCTCGACCGCGACACCAACGAGATCGCCCAATGCGTGCAATACATCCAGTCCTACAAGCGCAGCCAGCTGCCATCATCCAGCAGCACAGGGAAAGTCGTCCTTATGGGCCACTCGACAGGGAGCCAGTGCGTGCTGCACTACCTATCGCGGGCGAATCCGCACGCGGGGCCCGCGCCGGCGTTCGATCCGGACCTGGTCCATGTGATGCGGCCCGCTGTGGACGGGGCGATCCTGCAGGCGCCTGTGTCTGACCGCGAGGCAATGCAGTGCGTCCTGGAGGGGGGGATCGGGGATAGGAGCGCGGCGGAGTGTCGACGGGTTTATGAGACGATGGTGAGCCTGGCGCGCGAGGCGGAGAAGACGCGTGGTGTGGGTGCGGGCGATGTTGTGCTGCCCTTGGAGTTGACGGGTGTCATTTACCCTGGGCTGACGGCTGTGAGTGGGCGGCGGTTTTTGAGCCTCGTTAGTCCTGAGAGTCCGGCGGCGCCGAGGGAGG
This sequence comes from Aspergillus taichungensis, assembly GCA_002850765.1. Classification (NCBI taxonomy): domain Eukaryota; kingdom Fungi; phylum Ascomycota; class Eurotiomycetes; order Eurotiales; family Aspergillaceae; genus Aspergillus; species Aspergillus taichungensis. The sequence goes on along the minus strand of KZ559509.1, from coordinate 51,923 downwards.
ATGACCTGTTTAGTTCGGATATTGGGGATGAGGGGTTGGGGAGGACTTTTGGAATGGTCAGGGAGAGGGGCTTGCTGGGGGGTGGCATGATGGTGTTGATGTCGGGGGCGGACCAGTCGGTGCCGGAGTGGGTGGATAAGGAGGCACTGTTGGCGAGGTGGAGGCGGGCGATTGACGGCGATGGGCCGCCTATTTGGGATGAGCGCAGTGGGTTGATTCCTAATGCGTCGCATGCGTTGAGTAATGATGATCAGGCGATGCCGAGGCGGATCTTGGTGGAGAAGGTGTTGGGGTTTTTGGGTGTCTAGGGGATGCTTTGAGGGATGTGAGTCACTGGATATAGAACATTATGTCATCATGTAAGAAGTATATATCTCTAGCAGATTCCATAGGCGAGGGTCATAATGTAAACTAGCCAACCATGCGATGAGGTAGTAATTAACGAGCCATACGAAAGCATGAGGGAGAAATACTTGACTTGAAGTACAAGATGCGCGTTAGGAACCATCGGTATAGGATCACCCCATTCTCCTATACCACATATCCAAGATAAAAGATGATATAACTTGATGACCAGTGCTAGTGTGAGCTGACTGACATGGACAGAAATGGACACTAAGGAATTGGGTATTTAATGGGTACACAATAGATAAAAAGGATCAGATATTTTGTAATAATTCGTGGATTTACAGATATCCTTTTAAAACCAGGAAGTATCAGTAGGATTTAGCAACTGGCACGGAGAAAGCAGTAATAGCTTCATATTTAGTGATATTGTTGTAGATATATATTTTTAGTGTTTATAGTTGCTAACCAGGCCATCAGTGACTTGGAAGGATCCTGGGATTGATGATATATTTGAGGATCATACAACTCTCGCTCTTTAGAATACTTTGCTAGTACTTGTCATATACTGAACATGTATCTTAACTCCAGTAATAGAGCCTCAAACAAGATGATAAGGATATATTCGCTCATGGAGGTACTCTGATATTGAGTAAAATATATACTTTCAACAGAAACTATGCATAATCAAGTCACTCAGTCCCTTGATGGAATTGAACAAGAGAAGATGGCTAGAGTTGAGTGATATGAAGGCCCCACTTTTTTTCACCATTGGCCATTCACTGCTCAGGACACTCTTTGGTTCCAAGGATTTCCCCAAAGCAAGAAGAAAAGAAAAAATAGAACAGTGAGGAAAGAAGACAAAGAACTGTGGGTCCTGTCTCAGTCAATCGTCTATATTGTGATGGTTCAGGTAAACGTGACTTTCTAGCCCTAATCTCTCATCATCTTCTCTTCAAAGAGACTCTTCATTAGACATATTCTCAACTTTGATTGAGTGACTGGCCAGAAAGTACATGGATAATATAAGTACTGTCTGAATTAACTCCAGCGGACTGCTGTCATAATGACCACATGATACTCACAAACTGGCTCAACGAAAAATATTGGGAAAAGATTCCTGCGGTGATACTCGGACGTAATCAATGAATCTTGGGAATAGGACTCACTAATAGCCAGCCAGTCGCTACCTAAAAGTAGAGTTCAAGTTCCTGATTTCCGTGACCATGAGCCAGTGACTGAGGCGTGGGAGACCAAAGAGAGAATGCACCGCCCGCCGCTACCATGGTACGATCTGACTGTTTCAGCCATTGAACCATGTCATTCTCTACACTTTTGCCGCCAGTCTCTTATAAATAAGAAGTCTCACTGTCTTTTTCCCCCGCTCATCAAATTCCCCTCTTTGAGAAACAATGCCGTCGAAAATGTACTGGGCTGCAGCCCTGGCTCTGGGAGCCCAGCTCGCCACTGCGCAGACCTATACCGAGTGCAACCCCATGGAAGGTCAGTCATTTCCTCGTATACCTAGTCTTAATTCGACCGCTAATAATTTTGTAGAAAACTGCTCTCCTAACCCAGGTCTCGCGACCTACACCGACTTCACCGACTTCACCAGCGGCCCCGACGTCTTCGAGCGCTGGAACACCGCAGCCGGATCGGTGACCAGCACCCCATTGGGCGCGGCCTTTGTTATCAACGAGCAAGGCGATGCCCCTACCATCGAATCCGACTTTTACATATTCTTTGGCTCCGTGGAAGTCAAGATGCGCGCCGCCAACGGCACCGGCATCATCAGCACCAGCGTGTTGGAGTCTGACGATCTCGACGAGATCGACTGGGTATTCCACCAATCCCTTTATCAGTAGTACAAAACAGTAGTACATAAACTAACACCACAAAGGAACAAGTTAGCACCTTCGACAACCAGATCCAAACCAACTACTTCGGCAAAGGCAACACCACCTCCTACGACCGCGCCACCACCGTCGACGTCTCCTCCCCAGAGGAGATCTTCCACACCTACACCGTGAACTGGACCCCCACCCAGATCGAGTGGCTCCTAGACGGCACCGTGGTGCGCACCCTCGGCTACTACGACGCCCTCGGCGGGCAGAACTACCCGCAGACGCCCATGCGCATCCGCATCGGCATCTGGGCCGGCGGTGATCCCAACAACGCCCCGGGAACCATCTCCTGGGCTGGCGGCGAGACAAACTACGCTGATGCCCCGTTCACCATGTATCTCGAGTCTGTTAACGTCGTTAATCATTACCCCGCCGAGTGGTACGTTTGGGGTGACATGACGGGGTCGTATGGGAGTATTGAGCCACTGAACGGTACGGACGGGGCTGGTGTTCCTGGGGCGATTTCCAAAGAGCCTGTTGCTCAGCAGCCTGGTTCGGAGACTCCTACTCCAGCTCCGGCTCCCACTTCTGAGCCACCCGTTTCTGAAGCTTCTTCTGAAGCGCCTAGTCCTACAGCCACTGAAACCCCCGTCCCTGGTCCTAGTTCCGAGGCTCCTGTGTCCGAGGCTAGCCCTACCCCTAGTGGCGAGGCACCTGTCTCTGGAGCTCCCATCCCTGGCCCTGGCTCAGAAGTTCCCAGCTCAGGACTCCCCAGCTCAGAAGTACCCACCCCCTCCTCTTCCGCCGCGGCAAGTTTTGTCCCTCTCAGCTCCTCAATCCCAAACCCCAGTGGTTCAACCCCCCTCTCTACACCCACACACACTCCCGCCCACCTTCCCACACCCACTCACAACCCCCCGCGACACACACCCCACACCAGCCCCCCAGCGAGCTCCACAACAAGCAAGCCTCTTATCCCTGCCCCTGGGCCGCAGACATCAAGCGGAAGTCCCTCGTCTAGTGGGGCGTCTGCTGTTCAGACTATGCCGGGCGGTGCGGCGGGGTCGTTTGATATTTCTGTGGCAGCTGTTGTTGGTGCGTTGTTGATGGCTGTGGTTCATTTTTGAGTAATGAATGGATGGGATGGGATAAGGTGATAATGGGTTGGTTTTTGGTGTTTGGGGTTATATGGGGATTTGGTATTGGTATGGGATTAATTTTGGTAGTGATCGTGGAGGTTTGGTTAATTCCTTTCTGTACTGAGGCGAAACAGAGGCAATTACCTAGTGTATCCTTATTAATCAGTTGTATTGAATTGCATGTTTTTCTCCGCTACCACGGTCCATCCTTCTACTGAAGCAAAAGACTAGCTTTATGCTCAAGCACCCGCAGCGGCGGATACACCAACGAAGGCGTGAGCGAACAAATCCACGCCGCGACCCACATATACCCTACCATTCTCTCCACCGACAGCCGCGGTACAACCCTCCCAGGCAGGCTATCAACTCCATCATAGAACCTGTTGAAGCCCTTCCCAGCCTTACTCCTGCCAGCACGGTACACCCGGATCCAAGCCGTCTCTAAAACGAAGGCCAAGAACGAAGCTGCGAAGAAGCGCAGAACCGGGAACGTATCTGTTAGACCGTAGCGTCTGTATTGGATGTCTGTGAGGCTGTGCGTGAGGCCTGACGCCATGAAGATCAAGAAGAGGGATATCGTTCGCTGGTGTCTGGATATAGATGTGGGGAGAATGCGTGTAATCGCTGATGTTGCTGCTTTGGAGAAGAAGATTACGGGGTGGCGGAGGAGCTGGTGCCAGAATTTGCTGAGCAGATTAGCTGCAATGTCACGGTGGACTTTGTAAATCATATTGGTGAAAGGGGAGTAAACTTAATAGCCACTCACCCCCAAAACCTCCTAACAGAGTACGCATCCGTGAGACTCCCAAACAAAGGCGGCCACTCATGCGGCTGAGTAAATCCAAACGCAACAGACAAGACTGACACGAAAAGATAAGCCGCATCCAAGAGACAGTACGTCCCAGCCCAGAATAGCAAAGTAGCTGCCACACGAGCCCCGAGCTGGGTCAGGCTGGCGCCCAGAAACAGGAACTCGGCATTGCGAGCGAAATGCTCCTGCCAGTGTGCGTCGAAGCAGTGCCGGAAGGCTCGCCAGATGACTTCTTGGATGATGGACTCGGAGAGGATGGATGCTGTTTGGTGTAGGAGGAAGAGTTCTCGGGTCATTTTGTCTGTTAGGGTGGATGGGATCGAGCTTTCATTTTGGGGTTTGGGCGATCTGTTGGCTTTTTGTGGGTAATGGATCAGTTTCAGGGATGTCTGCATGCGAGCGAAGAAGCCTCTATTCTGTAGCTGTGGCTTGACGACTCCACGTTGGCTATTCTGTTCGCCTTTTAGTTGGGAATCCCCCCGCGACGAAGAAGTTGAAGGCCAATTCTCGTCGCAGTCAACAGCCAGAACAAAGTGTACATTCTGGGCACAGCTCCCAACCATCACATTCCCAGCAATGATCCTATTGAGTAGACAATGGGTGATGGCCAAGACAGCCCTGGTTTGGTAAACGAAGCAGCCGCACAGTAGGAGGGCGCTGAGAACGCGAGCCGGCGATTTTGCAGCGGTTAATGCGATGATCAATGCTGTCTGTGTGTATTGGACCATACAGACCACGATTACTATGGCTAGATAGATTGTTGTTATCATTATGTTGGGGTGGTAGATGGGATAGAAGAGGGATCTTTATTTGAGTGTTGAAGACACTGTTTTGCTTCCGATTTTACAAGTAATCCGGTCGTCGTGGAGGAGTTTCGGGGTTCAAGGCCGTCAAAAAAAGGGCATCGCACAGGGATGACGTTGTGGAGATACCTGCGGCCAGTAGTAGTAGCATGTACTGCAAGTTACTCAGGTTGTGTCTGCATCTTGTCGGTCTTACTTTTCTTAGAGTTCATTTTATTTTGACCTGGTATATGTTGGTTCCTCTGGAAGGCGACATCTCACAGCAGAGGCGGGCTTGCATCTGATATCATAAAACAAAGGAAATCCATCCTTGTCTAGCGCTGGAAGATCATTCGACGGGGAATATCGGTGTATCATAGTGGATGTGGACTCATAGAAAGTTTGATTTTGTGCAGAAATGAATGGTGGTCGGTCTAGAATAGTGATAGTCGCTTAAAAAATAGATGCTGGGTATATTGAATTGTGGTTGCCACTGGTCTTTTTTTCTACTTCGGTTATATATTGTGTTATCCTGCGGTGGTACTGTAGAGCAGTGTACTTGCAACAAATATTCGGACATACTAAATGTGAAACGTAAATCATATCTGGTATTGAACTATGTACATATCGAATACAGAGGCAAAAAAGAATCACAGCTGCGAACGAGACTGCTTCTCCTTCTCCGCCTTATTAAAACGCTCAAACGACGAAGCCGGCGGCGCCGCATTCGGGTTCGGGTGGTGCTTCTTGAGCGCCATGTTGACGTTATACTCGAGGTCGAGCGACGCCTTGGGATCCCCAGACTTGGGCTTGAAGTCAACGACGAGGTCGTCCTTGACAGCGAAGACGGAGTCGATCGCCAGGTGGGGATCATCCGAGGGATAGATCTGGTTGATAACGGTAGCGTAGTCGGGGTGCGTGATCATCAGATGGATGTGCGCGGGGCGGAAAGGCGAGCGATCCATCAGGTTGAGAAGCACACCAGCGGGACCGTCCGTCGGCAGCGAGTACGGCGTCGGGTGGTAGCAGTACCAGTAGAACTCGCCCTTAGCGTTGGAGCGGAACTTCCCGCGCAGGTTGTTCTCCGTCTGGTTCGGGTCCTGGAAGTCATATTGGCCGTTGGCGGAGGCTTGCCAGATGTCGAGGACGGCGCCTTCGATGGGCGCACCGGTCTCCATGTCGCGGAGCACGCCGTGCATGTAGGTCACGCGGCCGTCGGGGTTCTCGTTTTGAATGATGCTGTCGCCGAGGGCGCGGAAGGGGGCATTGGGGGACCAGAAAGGTCCGAGGATGACGTTTGAGGTGGGGGAGACACCGTCTTCGGTGACGATTTTGTTGGCGATTTCGTCGACCAGCCTATTCAGTTAGTTTTTCTTCTTCTCTCATGTTGTTTTTTATGGGAACGTACGACTCCAAACCAATCACGTCACAAATACGATGTCCCTCGTTGCGGATGGGCGTGCTGATCGCCCCGATGGAGTTGATAAACTCCACGCCCATCATCCACTCGGCCGAGGTGAGCTCGACCTCGCGCGCAAAGTCATGGATATGTCGGATAAGCGAGCCCAGAATGACGCGGGCGCGCTCGGGGGTCTTGGGACCCATGGCGTTCACCACGTAGGGAGTGAAGTTGGGGTCAAACTGGCGGTTGGACCTTTTGGCGGCGGCGGGCTGGCCGTTGGTTTGCGGTTGTGAAGACATGGCTGATGTGAGTGCGAGGGAAGAGAAGATGGATGGATGAACTTGAGTTGAGGACGAGCCATCCAGAGCAGGGGAGAAGGTAGATATAGTCCTGACCGGCAGGCATTCTTACCCCAGGTCCGGACGGGCAACGGCAAATCCATCGGGTAGTCTGGCGGGATCATCAGTCTGGTGATGCGTGGAGATGGCGAGCAATGGCGCAATAAGCTTCGCTGGACGGATGAAGTAAGCGCCCCATGACGGGGCGGGTGAAGTCTTAGCCGCGGGTAAGATTTCTCCAGACATTCTTCCCTGCGGACGGTTCCTAATCCGGACGGTAACCCAAGACATCGCAGCCCCTGGTTGTTTTTCCGATTCTGCTGACCAAGATATAGCCGGTCGTCAATCTGCCCCGGTTGAATCGTCGCCAGGAATCGACTGAGTAGATTGAATAGATTTGATCGACGAGTTTACCCCGGACTTTCCTCCCGACTGATATGCCGGTCATGCCGATAAGATGGACAGCTCTCATTGGTTGGGGTGGGGCACCGGCACTTATCACGTGTTCCTCCTCTTAATCTCTTGGCCGGTGGAATATAATAATTCAATATTATGTTGAATTTTATTGTTATTGATGAACAATGATACTAAAGTAATATTATAAACTACCGCTCTCCGATTCTTGCTATATCCGCTGGCATATCGGAGAGATCACATGATTTTTATTACCACAGGAGACGGAATCGCTCAATACGGATCTTTGTGCAGGAACGTCAGATTCAACTCTATCCCAACACAGCTGATTTATATATTCATATGATTTGTATGCTTTATATAAGGCTCGTGACCAGCACTTCATGTAATGTTCACAATCAATGCGACACCATCGCCTCCAGCTGCCGCAGGAGACCGTTCGGCTCCGCCACGCCCTGCAAAACGATCTCGTCCGCGCGGCCCTGCGCATCCGCCACGGAATAGATCCGGAGTTCGTCGGCGTTGCCGGACGGTCTGATGTGAGCGACGTCGCCGTTGGCAAAACACATGCGGACGCCGTCGGTGTAGTTCAGCCGGGCAATGGCCGCAAAACCGTGCTGAGCGGAGAAGACGGTCTGGAGCTGCTCGCGAATCTGGCCGAGCTGGGTGGAGTCGGATGCCTGGACGGTACGCACGGACCGCTCGCTGTCGTAGGCGGTGATGGTGCCGTCGCTCTCGTAGGCGACCTCTTGGATGTCGGTCGTCGGGGGAGAGAAGCGCTGCACGATCTTCATGCTGGTGGGACGGGGGAAGTTGCGGATGAGCGAGGCGCGGCTGTAGCGAGCGGGGAGCGTCGCGAACAGGGCCGGGAGGGTGAGCTGACGCTGGCGAGCGGCGAAGAGAACACAGAGGAGAGGCAGCATGGCGTCGCGGGTGGGCAGCGCCGTCAGGGTCTTGCCGTCGACCTCGATGTCCGAGCCTGTGAGGAAGCCACCGTTGGCTTCCCATCCGCAGACACGCCGACCGCCCTTGGAGAGGGCGTGCTGCATGCCGCTGATCACGTAGGGGCTGCCGATCTTCGTCTTGGGTTCGGTGACAGACGCCAAGGAGCCCCGGTCGATGGCGTCGTTGGAGCTGATGGGGACGACGACGGCGTCCGCGCCGAGGTACCCTGCGACGACCATGCCGAGGAGGTCACCGCCGAAGAAGCGCAGACTGTCTCCATCAGGGGCGACCAGCAACGGACGATCGCTGTCGCCGTCTGTGGAGACCACCGCGTCGAACTGCTGGCCTGTCCCGTCGCAGAGTCCCTGGATGGTGTCGAGTTGGGCTTGGTCGATCGCTTCGGTGTCGATCGGGACGAACGTGTCGCTGCGCCCGGCAGGAGTGACCTGGGCGCCGAGCTTCTCGAAGATCTCCACTAGGACGTCCCGCCCGACGGCCGAGTGCTGGTAGGCGAGGATTCTCGTCCCCTGGAGGCTCTGTCCCTCAAAGAACTCCAGGTAGCGTCGGATGTAGGAGATGCGACCCTCATCTGTCACGGGGAGGATATCGAGCGGTCGGTTGCGCAACATGCCCTGCTCATCGAAGAGCGACTCGGCAAACGGCTGCGCCAGAAGTCGTTCCCGGGTCTTCTCCACGGCGACGTTGATCGGCTGCTCGTCCTTCTTGGACAGCTCCCCCTTGGAGGTGTTGAGCTTATACCCGTTCCGGTCAAACGGGATGTGACTTCCCGTGACCATGATGCTACCCTTGCCCCGTTGGAGGGCGAACGCCGTCAGGGCCGGCGTGGGGATGGCGCCCAGGTTGATTGCGCGCATGCCGCCGTCCTTCAAGGCCTGCTCCACTGCCTGGCAGAGACCCCCGCGGCTGTTCTCGACATACTGGGTCGAGCTCGGCCGCAGATCGTGCGCAAAGTAGAAGTCATCCCCGAGTAGAATGCCTCCCTCGCTCGGCGGCAGAGACTGCAGGTATTGGATCTCCGCAGACACATTGATGTAGATTTCCAGTTGGGTTAGATCGACCACTAGGCCGCGACGGCCGCTGGTGCCAAATTTGAGGGGTTGCGGCTGGTAGGCCAGGTGGCGCTGCAGGCTATCACTGGAGGCCATTTTGGAGCCTTGTCTATTATGATATGTTTGAGACTGATCTTCTGAGTGGAACCTGTCCTCGACTGGGGTTTTCGGGACTATTGACTTGATGGTTGAGTCAGAGTTAAAGCAGGATCATTTGGGTGTCTGGAGTCCAGTACAGACAGAGTAACATGTGTCCAATTCACCGCAAATAAAACGGGTCCAGGCACCGATTTCAAGACAGTACAGGGGATGGCGGGTTGTTTGCGATATATTCTTGTATTATACGGTATTATTACAGATGGTGGGGCTTGTCTGGTCACGTGGATTCTCCATATCAATCGTCGATGCCTGATGAGACCTTCACGTACAGAAGGCAAACAGAACCAGATGAATAGATCATTTTGATTCTTAATATGATGATATCTTCGTTGATATTTCCATATAGAGACTAGGTTTTGATTGCCAGGACAAGCACTGAAGAATCATCAAACATTGACCGTTCGGGAAATTTCTTCCCCTCCACGAGATGACCATAGCTTCTACTAAATGGAAAGGATGTTAATCCTTGGTTTATGGACTAATCAAATTTGTTAGACCTGCCGATAGTGAAGATCGACTTTCCGAAGAAAAGAAAATAAAAAAACAAGGGGGGGGGGTAAGCCCTGCGAATTGGCACCTCTCCGTCTAAACCTCTGCCATAATAAAGTCAAAGGCTCAGCCTTCTGCAACGGACTCGACGTCGAAAGCAATGTTTCCGACAATTGATCAACTTTTCAACTCCTGACGAGACAGATTCGATAGCATGAGAGATGCAGGCACTCTTGGACCCTCTTGCTGATTGAGCAGCATCCCTGCTGTGCCGCGTATCTCTAGGGCTAGCCTTCTGCCGGTGGCTACGACGGGCTAGATGGATTTGGGGTGTCCGTTACGGAGGGTCGGAGACATTGCATTAGCACGTTTCTGACACCCCTCGGACGGCGGGCCTTATTCTTGGTCGTCAGACCCCGCACCCTACCAGGGTTAAAAGGATCTTGCGGCTGGCGATTGACTTCTTTGGTCAGAGTTTACAACCGCTGAAGAATTACACCTCTCGTGGTTGCAATATCATGGACCCGCAGATACTGTGGCTTGCGTGTGCAGCCACCGTTGGCTACATTTTGCTGAAAAGCATCTATCGTCTCTACTTCCACCCCCTGCGCAAGTTCCCAGGGCCCAAACTCGCGGCCATTACGAGCCTCTATGAGTTCTATTACAATGTGATCCGGAGCGGGAAGTTTTTGTTCGAAATTGAGCGGATGCATGAACAATATGGTGAGACCAAGTTTGCCTGACGCCATGCCCAGTGCTCACCAGAGTAGGCCCCATCGTACGAATCAATCCCCGAGAGATTCACATCAAAGATCCGGACTTTTACGATCAGATCTACATCTCGAGAAGACAGGACAAGGATCCCAACCATGTCCGATCCCTCTCCGTTCCACTGTCAAGTGCCGCCACGGTTCCCCACGAGCTACACAGACGCCGCCGGGAGCTGATCAACCCTTTCTTCTCCAAGCGTTCCGTCGTGGGTCTGGAGCACCTCGTGCAGGATAAAGTGGCCCAGGTGGGCCAGCACCTTACCAAGGCTCTCGCGAACCGCACCGTGGTGTCTCTGGACGAGCTGTTCGCAGGGCTCACGGCCGACGTAATCTCCCAGTATACCTTCGGCCAGAGCATCGGAATCCTCGACACTGCGAACTTACGGAATGAGTTCCGGGATGCGTTGACCGCCGCGACCAGTGTCGCCCACATCGCTCGCTTTTCACCCCTCTTTGAAATCATGCTGACCACCGTTCCGCGATTTGTCGAGTGGGTGAATCCGAGACTCAAGGGATTCTTCGATGTCAAACGCTCGGTCGAGGGGACAATCCACGATACTTGGAAGGGCAAGACGAGCAAGGACATAGAGAAACCGAAGACCATCTTCGACACGCTCTGCGACCCGTCCTTGCCGGCCGAAGAGCGGACTGTCGAGCGGATCCGAGATGAAGCACTCGTGATTCTCGCCGCAGGGACAGAGACCACGGCACGCGTGTTGACCATTGGCTTCTTCCACATCTACCGCAATCCGGCGATCCTGCAGAAGCTCCGGGACGAAATCAAGCAAGTCATGCCCCAACCGACAGACAGGGTTCCCCTGGCTCAGCTCGAGAGCCTCCCTTATTTGGTACGTTGTCTCACCCAAAGCAGTGAACCCATAGACCGACCACACTAACGAACCACAGACAGCCATCATCAACGAGTCTTTTCGCGTTTCCCACAGCGTGACGGTCCGCCTGCCGAGAGTCTTACCAACGGCCCTCCAATACAAGGACTATACCATTCCTCCAGGGGTACGTACACGTGCACTACACTGCACGACCCATCCACACACACAGACAAAGACTCTAATAGTTGCAGACCTCCATCAGCCAAGCCATCTATTTTGTCCACATGGACCCGACCGTCTTCCCGAGCCCGGAAACATTCCGACCCGAGCGCTGGATCGAAGCCACCGACAACGGCGAGCGCCTCAACAAGTATCTCGTCCCTTTTACCAAGGGACCTCGGATCTGTGTCGGCCTAAAGTAAGCTGCATCACATGTTTTATCGAGTGGTTGAGCGACGCTGACTGACGTGCGTAGTCTGGCCTATTCCGAACTGTACCAGGTGTTTGCCACCTTGGTTCGTCGTTTTGATTTGGAGATTTATAACACCACCCCGGAGAGTATACACGTCACGCGGGATATGATGATTGGGTTGTCGGATGCGGATGAGATGAAGGTGCATAGTTTGGTGACTGGTACTGTGGTTGATTGATTTGGTTGATGGCCTATCATATATGTGTGCGTTTCCAGACTGTATCGTTCGACTTGCTATCTCGACACATTACGAATTGAGAGTAGTTCGAGAAAATGGGCTGATCAGTCTGAACCTCGGGTGGGTCTCATATAATGGCGTTATATAGCAACATTCGATCTTCGGGAGCTATACATAGGGTCAAGGTCTATGTATAGAAAAAGCACATGCCACAGTAATAAACTGGCAAATCACATAGACCAGAGATTGAACCGACACATGTGACAGCATTAATTGTGAATCTCAAGTGATATACTGGCGTTACTTCCTGTGGCTGTTGGGATGAGCCGTCCAATCGGCTGACTATTGCTTTCATGCAGGGGCATTCCCAACAAAACAGGTCAACAATGTCAGACTCAACCGAATACGCTCTGGGTAAATGTAACCTTTTTCTTTCGGTTTCGTCCTTCTTTTTTCTGATATTATGATCTGCTCGAGCAATATTCTTTTCAACCCGGGTTCGATGTCAACATTCGTGGAGAGAAGAATCGATATCATTCTCCCTTGATATTATCTATTACACACACAATGGCGTCCACATCTCCTGTGGCTGGGGCCAGCAGCAGGCGAAGATCCAAGCCGTTCAACCCGAAAACCCCTCATATCACAGAGACTCCCATGACGTGGAGGAACTGGTACCAATATGTCGACTGGCTGAGCGTCTTCTTTATCCTCATCGTCCCGCTGATGGGCTTCATCGCGGCGTCTTTCCATCCTCTGCAACGTGCCACCGCCATCTTCGCTATCGTATACTATTTTAATACAGGATTGGGGATCACAGCCGGTGGGTCCCACCAAGATCGGATCACGATCGGATCATCGACGATCGACGAGAAGAAGAAAGGCTAACAGTTCATCAGGATACCATCGTCTCTGGGCCCATTGCTCCTACCGCGCGTCCACCCCCCTCAAGATCTATCTGGCAGCCGTCGGCGTCGGGGCCGTCCAAGGTTCCATCCGATGGTGGTCGAGGGGCCATCGCGCGCACCACCGTTACACCGACACCGAAAAGGACCCCTACTCCGTGCGCAAAGGTTTCTGGTACTCGCATCTCGGCTGGATGGTGATGAAGCAAAACCCCAAGAACATCGGCCGGGCCGACATCACCGACCTCAACGAGGACCCGATCGTCATCTGGCAGCACCGACACTACATCAAGTCCGTTCTCTTCATGGGGCTGGTCTTCCCGACGCTGGTGTGCGGGTTCGGCTGGGGCGACTGGGCGGGCGGGTTCATCTACGCGGGCATCGTCCGCGCCACGTTCGTGCAGCAGGCGACCTTCTGCGTCAACTCCCTGGCCCACTGGCTCGGCGAGCAGCCTTTTGACGATCGGAACTCGCCGCGCGACCACATCGTCACCGCCCTGGTGACCCTCGGCGAGGGCTACCACAACTTCCACCACGAATTCCCGTCCGACTACCGCAACGCGATCGAGTGGTGGCAGTACGACCCGACCAAGTGGGCGATCTGGACGTGGAAGAAGCTCGGCCTGGCGTCCGACCTGAAGGAGTTCCGGCAGAACGAGATCGAAAAGGGCCGCCTGCAGCAGGAGCAGAAGAAGCTCGACATCCAGCGGGCCAAGCTGGACTGGGGCACGCCGCTGTCGCAGCTGCCGGTGATGACCTGGGATGAATTCCAGGCGGAGGCGGCCGCGGGTGACAGCGACCGCGGCCGCGACCGGAGAGCCCTGGTGGCCATCGCCGGCGTCGTATACGACGTGGCCTCCTTCATCAACGAGCATCCCGGCGGCAAGGCGTTCATCTCCTCGGCGATCGGTAAGGACGCGACCGCTACCTTTAACGGCGGGGTGTATCAACATTCAAACGCCGCCCATAACTTGCTCTCTACCATGCGAGTGGGCGTGCTCTACGGGGGCGGGGAGGTCGAGGTCTGGAAACGCGCCTACTCGGAGCAGCAGGACCGCTTCGTTATGCAGGATAAGAGCTAATGTATGACTACTTTTATTCCCCGCGGAACGAGTACTCTGCGGTTTACATGAATGTACGGAGGTGAAGCCGTAATAAAATAGATCTATAGAATACGTTCAATTCGGCCTTAGTTGTTGGTAGCTGCAAATAATGACCCAATGCAAAATACGCTTCAACCACTACTATACGACTACGAAACTGATTCAAACGGGGTTAACAATTGAATACCTAGTCGGCAAGCCTGGACCATCTGTCGGCAAATGGGACGAGTCCTCGAGACTCGGAGCCTCGGAGTGTTAGCAGTGTCGGAGGGTTATTTGAGACCCCGATGATAATCTTCCGTGTCAGTGGTGCGAGACCTGCAGCATCATGGATGTAGATACGAGATTCGTCTTCACGGTCCCCCTTTTGGTAGACTGGGATATTGCGATCTCTAACCAAGCCGCAGCTTCACATACGAAAAGGATACAGGCGCTGTGCACATCACATACCATTGGTATCTATCCAACACAGCCAGAATGTTTACAGCTACGGCCATCGCCCTCCTTCTGCTGGCCCTGCTCTACCTAGGGTACTGGGCCGCCCTGCCGAGTCCACTCCCCGACATCCCATACAATGTGGCCTCCAGGCACAGACTCCTAGGCGATATTCCCGACATGCTGAAGGAGGTATCCAAAACAGGCGATATCGTGTCCTGGCTGCGCGACCAGCACCTCAAGTCAAAGTCAGTCATCAGCCAGATCTTCATCCGGCCAATGGGCAAACCCATCCTCCTCGTCAGCGACTACGAGGAAGCCCGCGACGTGATGGTCAACCGCATCAAGGACTTCGACCGCACGAGCCTAACAGCAGAGACCTTCGGCGGGCTGCTCAACCGGCAGCAGTTCACGCTGAAGACCGGGCCAGAGTGGAAATTCCACCGCCGCCTGGTCCAGGACACCATGACGCCCGCCTTCCTCAGCAAAGTGGCCGCGCCCAGCATCTACGCCAGCAGCCGACGCTTCGTGGAGCTCTGGCGCGTCAAGGAGAGGCTCGCGGGGGGCGCGCCCTTCTCCGCCACAGAGGATATCTTCCACTCCGCCCTAGACGCCGTGCTGGCCTTTTCCTTCGGGCCGCAGTTCCCGCAGAACGCCACGGATCCGCAGACGAATTTGCTCAAGGACTTGCTGCCGAGTGAACTTCGTTCAACGAACGGACACGCGGCGGATCAGGACGAGGCGGTGCACTTCCCGCACGCGAAAATCGACGAGGCCATCGAGTCGATGCTCGAGCTAGGCGACGCCATGGAGCAGGTCAAGAGCGCGCCGTCGCCGCGCATGAAGTGGTGGTACGTCAAGGCGACGCCGACGTTCAAGCGCTTGAGGCGCATCAAGGACGCCTGTATCCGGCGGGAAATCGAAAAGGCCGTCGAAGCACGCGGGCGGCACCAGCCGTCTAGCGACGGTGCCGTGTGGGAGCGATCTGCGGTGGACCGCATCGTGGACAAGGAGGAGAGCCAGGCGCGGAAGGAAGGCCGGCGGCCGGACTTCTTCTCGGCGGCTGTTATGGAGGAGGTGTTTGGGTTTATCGTCGCGGGGCATGACACCATGAGCACGACTCTGTGCTGGGGCGTCAAGCTCCTGGCGGATCACGCCGACTGCCAGTCGCAGCTGCGACAGGATCTGTTTGCGGCGTTTCGCTCGGCGGCGGAGGAGAAGCGCGCCCCGACGGTCGAGGAGATCATGCAGACGTCGGTGCCGCTGCTGGACGCCACTATGGAAGAGATCCTCCGCTGTGGGGGCACCGTGCCCATTGGGGACCGCGAGGCGATTCGCGATACGACGCTGCTGGGCCACCGGATCCCCAAGGGGACGCTCGTCTTCTTCCTGCACAACAGCCACAGTATGCTCCGACCGGCGCTCGATGTAGACGACAGCCGGCGGAGCCCGCGCACACTGGAGGCGAGGGAACGCGGGCAGACTCGTTCCTGGGGTGAGGAGGATATCGCACAGTTCCGACCGGCGCGCTGGCTGGTCCCGAAGACTCAAGATGATAGCGATGGCGGTGACGACGCCGGCTTGGTGTTTGACCCCCATGCTGGGCCCACCATCCCGTTCGGTCTAGGCGTCCGGGCATGTTTCGGGCGTCGGCTCGCGTACGTCGAATTCCGAATCATGTTGATCATGATGATCTGGCATTTTGAGTTGCTCAAGTGTCCCGACGCGATGTCGGGCTATGCGGGGTGTCTCGCGGTGGTGAACAAGCCGCGGCAGTGTTTCGTGCGTCTTCGTATGGTTGATATCGATCAGGCTTTTTCATGAGGGATCGAGCACTGCGAGATTTGGGAATGCTGGCGGCTCAATCTCATAGATTTGCGAGTGACACTCATACTACATAGTGTACATAGTATGATAGTACCAGTCCGCCATCCACTAGAGTCTAGGCCAGTTGGCAGCAGGTGGGGTACAGTGTCGACACTCCTCGGGATTGATCTACATCGCCATTCAACTATTCTATTTCTACCTAAAGATAAACCCATCACACGCTAATGCCATTTTTCCACAAATTAAAACCCAGCGGTTGGTCGGTTGAATTGACTACAACAAACCGTTGAGAGGATTTAGAATAACACCCCAACATCAGGGACAACAGGGGGGTAAGAGATTTATTCACGCGAGGTCGCTTTTAGTGGTCACAGCGGAAAGTTTAATCAATAAATGTGGATCATATTCTTGCTGATGAGGCTCTCGGGTGCACTCCTATATTCCACGCTAGGATTTAGTAAGAATAGTGGGCAGGCTGACGGAGAGACCGAGAGAGGGGAGTGATAGGAGTGCATTTATCCTGACAATCAACTATCACTATCAGAGATACCGGGGCGTGTACATTGTGGAGAAGTCCACTTTTGTAAAGTTCTATGTGTGGTTTACTACGGATGTTTCCTATTTTTAAATGCTAGGCTGCTGATCGCATTCCCGGGTGGGCCGCCATGTATTACATATAAACAGTTCTTTTCATACTTTTATATCTTGAAAATAGAGAGAAACAGTGAAATGTTTTTCTTATCTAGATTAAGCAAGCTCCGGGAAAATGATACATCAATTTTTTATCTGGAAAATAACAATTATACACTTTTGGTAAGTGATTAATATAGAGTGGCATAACCGCACTGCAGAATCCGCGCCAAACTAGTATGCACCGAAGTGCACCGAACCCACCGTGGTTTGAGTTCGGTAGGGATCAGAATCTGCAACATTTTAAATCCTGAATAAAACAGATTCCAGATTAGGTTCTAGATCCTAATCCACCAAGCTAAGAGAAACTAACTTAGGGTGTTGGGGATCCCGTGCTGAAGACCACGTGATTTAGTGGATGATATAAAATACAAGATACATGTGTAATGTATATTCCCTGAAGAATCACTTATTCAAAAAACTATGATTCGGTTATAGGAAATATGGTATTTGATTAGAGTAGTTTTTAACGAAAATCTTATAAAATAAGTCGTTGTTGAAATATATAGGTGTAAAAAAGACTTTCGATATTCAATACTAGGCAGCTCGGTTAGGGACCGGGGTCAGCAGCTTCGTTGGGAAACACCTTACAAAGCGTTGGGATATCGTTGATTAAAGACTGACTTAATGTTTTCGGTCTAGTGGTCTAACATAATACTACATCACTTTGGCAAAGGAGGGGGTGAGAAAGTAATCTTTTGCCACTCAGCTAGCTGACTGTTCCCACGATGCAGACAGGATAATTGGGATTCGCGGATCCTTCCCTCGTACTTCGTACATGTGGGTATGTGTTCTCACCTGCATATGTACTATTGCATGGAAGAGCCAGGATACCTGTGAGGCTGTGTTGAACAATGGATTCAGCCCTGGTATGCCAAGGTCTTGTTATTGAGGAACGCCTGCACCGAGACACACGGATCTAGGGGTTAGCGAAGACGCCACGTTTAAAGATGGTGGGTGGAGAAATAGAAATCTGGTCAGAGTCTCTGGAATTGACCGGGGCCAGGATTATCGCTGCAGAACCCTGAACAATTTTCCTTTGGCTGAGGCTTATGAATAATAGAAATGACAACCCAGTAGTTACGCAAGCTGCTAATCCCTGTTCTGTTACTCTATTGGTACATATCTGTATATGGAGTTGGTTTGCTATACTAACGCTTCCAGCAGGGCCTTGCGAATCTGACCTTGTCGTTCGTGGATGTCGTGCTACTGTAGTTCGCGGCTACAGGCTCGTATACAGTCATCCCATTCCCAAAAACGGCGTTGTACCTGCTGGATGTATTGATGTATCTTGGTAAAAAAAACAATGCGCTACTCAAGCAAGCCGCCTGGTTGACTGGCGCATCACCGCCGTCTTGATACAGTCTAAGGTCTTCTTCAGCGATCGCAAGGTGTCTAGCGCCTGTCGCATCACGGCCTTGGCCAGGACGGATGCATCACCGCCACACATGACCTTAGATGGCATATCCTGGCGCCCCACAATGCAGTACTCCGCGGGAAGACCAATGACCTTTTCCAGGCTGTGTAGCTGATGCTCGACGACTCGGATGGTGATCAGTATGTCCTGGCTGCGCGGCCGGGCGACCCCCGAAGCCGACGCGGATGAGCTGGCCCCCGTGCCACTCGTTGCAGAAGAGCGTTGCGAAAAATTCGACGGCGTTGTTAACATTGCGGCGCTCGCGGTCTTCCCCCGGGGCTCGCAGGGGTCGAGGGTTGCATTCGCTAAGCTGTCCAGATATTGAACCGTCGGAGACAGGATGATGTCAAATAGCTCCCCGAGCTGCAGGTA
The DNA here is from genome assembly GCA_002850765.1 of Aspergillus taichungensis. NCBI lineage: Eukaryota > Fungi > Ascomycota > Eurotiomycetes > Eurotiales > Aspergillaceae > Aspergillus > Aspergillus taichungensis. The sequence goes on along the minus strand of KZ559509.1, from coordinate 33,186 downwards.
GGTCGACAGGGTGATCAGGGTGATCTGCGACGAAGAGTTGGCCGCGGCTGCCGGGGTAGGTGATGAGCGACTGGACATGGGGCGAGAGGTCGTAGCGTCCTCCGCCGAGCCAGACGAGTGGTCGTCGCCCACGAAACCGGTCCAGTCCACCGGCGCCGGCGCCATCATCTGCAGCACCAGGGCGAATCTCATGGTGGCGACCACGGCCTTCCCCAGCAGCCGGATGCGCAGCGACGAGGCGTCTGGAGCGTCATCGCCAAGCTCGGTGTCGAGGAATTCAAGGTTCGGTGTGATGCCTTGGAACGTGCAGGCGCCGACGGGCTGAGAAGATAGCTCGCATGCCTGAACTCTGAGCTCGGCTAGCTGGTGGGAGATTTTCCCTAGCGCATTCATCAGGGGCGGCGTCCAGTCACTGTTGGGCCCCCCGTCAGTTGACCCTGTCTCATTGCCGTGTCTGCGGTGGCTATTCGTAGCGGCGAGATCTGGCTGTGTGGGCTCGCTGCCGTGCGGCTCTCTGCGCAGGCTTGGCAACATGTCTGGCACTCCGAGGTCATAATCGCAGAACTCATCCAGAGCAGGAATGCTTTCTCGGTTCGAGATGTCGCTGTCGTCGGTGTCAATTCGGTCCGGGAGATCACGACCGGCGGCCCACCACCGGGGCGAGTCGACAAACTGTAGCGGATTCCCGGAGCCCGTATATGTTAGACCCGCCCTCGATTCTGGGAGATCATAGGGCCCCTGGATATCGTCCAGATCCATGTCCAGCATGCTGTCGAACGGAGAGGGACCAAGATCATCAGTGGGGACATAGGACGCATCTATCGACTTGTGCGGCCCACGATTGGGTGGTAATTCAGAGGCATCAGAAACGATCACAGGCTTGGGGACCCCCCCGGCCATTCTTTTGCGTTTGTATTGCGCATGATGATTAGCGCGGCATACGGCGACGTGCGAGTCGCTGTGATTTGACGGCCTCCCCAACGGTCGACCGCTGCTTGTGACGCAGCGGGCATCCACACGCAGGCAGCGGTCGCAGGGTGCATCTTCACAGGTCCGCGGGCACCGGAGCTTCAGCTCCCTACAGCGGTCGCACGCGTATCTTTTGGCAATGTTGGTCATGACAACCGGGTCGGGGGCATGTAGAGGGGACATGATCGTTCGTATACGAAAAAATAAAAGGGGGGCGTCGATCCTCTATTTCCCTGGTGTTCGTGCCTCTTAGGGCTGACGGCGTCGGGGTCCCCATATATCTTTGAATGCCATTCAGGCGTGCAGCGTCTCGGACGCTCCGTTTGCCATGGAATCCAGACTGCAGAAACGGAATCAAGGGCGACTAGTGAGCACCCGCCCTGGGTATCTGCAAGTCAGACTGGCAGAAAAGCAAAGGGCCCACGGTGCCTTCCAGTTTGAAGTTAGTGGAGGAAGATGGCGGGGTTACTGGAATGATCCACTACCGGGCCAAGAGGCTGTAATACCGCACTATGCGATGTGATGGATCGTATACTAGGTGCATGTAGCTACAGGACTAGTTCAGTCTGACATCCCACTCACCCCTCCCCCCACCGGTTAGCACCATTGCGTGCTGGGGTCGATTCGTAGTCAATATAGCGTTGCAGTGAGAATGTCGTCAGCTTTTAGTGTCTCGGTATCAGAAATCTCCCTTACCGGTTCTTGACACCGGGACACTAAAGCCTGGTTGACATGGAGTGGACAGAAGTAGTTTGATATCGCGCTCATTTCCACTCCAACGCCTGGTGGCTATCATCAGGCTGTATAGGCACCCGGCCCGACGCGCCTCTGGGAAAAGGCCGAGGGTTTTTTTGTCGTTATGGTTTCTAGTCTGAATCTTATCAGATATGTAGCACCCAATCATGGCACAATCTGTTTAATGTTATTCTAGAATTACGACTACTGAAGTATACGAAAAATGCTATTTGCCCCTCGGCTTCTCGAGCCCTAAGCAAGGGATGGGGCTGAGTGCCAAAAGTGAGACCCTGCTGAGATACTCACAGCCGCCTGTGAGACTACAGTATCGATACTACACCCCTATGTTAGTTGAAGAAGCTTTTTGACGGCCGTGAAGAGAACCAACGGCGTGGATGATAGCGATTACCCTTTCTGTTCAAACACACACTACCCACAGAGGCCCCGCGGAAATGCCAACGGCCAAAATGCCAAGCATGCAGGATATGTTGAAGAGATTAATTTGGATCACGATAAAAAAGACACCTTGTGATTATCCAGATGGACAGGATTCTATCCCCCCGCTGCTGCATGCTTGACGCGCAGCCCTGACCAAAAGTCTCGCAGCGTTGGTGATCATGAACTCAAACATACTAGTCTAGCCAACATAGACCAGCGTCTTCAGCAATTCAATAAACTTCTGCTCTTCCTCCATGAAGTGGTTGCCCTCCAGGGCAGGGTTCGGGTAGAGCACCTCGAGGGGAGTCTCACGCACACGCACCGTGACGCTTTCTGCGGCTGATTCTCCCGGGGCAGCCACAACCTCGACAATATTCCCATCGCCGAACTCTGGCTCGGTCATGACCCTGAATGCTTGCTCGGCGGCTTGTTCGGCGGTTAGGCCGATGCTGTTCTAGTATCAGTTTCTAGCCTTTGGGAAACAATTCAAGAGTCAAACGCACTCGTTAGGCAGAAGTTGGCCCTTGCAGTGATCCGCATCGAAGAGTGGCGTCTAAATGAGATGTCCGTCAGTACTACAAAAATGAAAACAAGATATATAAACTGTGGAAAACTCAAAAACTCGCCTTGACCGGTCCCGGGCAAACGGCAGCGTTGCGGATGCCAAACATCTTCCGCAGCGGAGCCAGACACTTGACCATGCTGTTCATGGCCGCCTTGCTACTGAAGTACAGGGGAGACTGCATCAGATGAACGTATCCACAGACGCTCGACAGCCAGACCAAGTTTCCGTCAAAATTCATCTGCTCGTCGGGGTGGTAGAACCAGTAGTTGAGGGCGATCTGGGCCAGCCGAATGGGCCCCATGACGTTGACGGCATAGGTCTGGTACACGCCCGGGGAGCAGTCCGCCTTGTCCTGCGCGGCGGGCGACACACCGGGGGGTTGCCAGAAGGTGCTGGAGGGCGGCTCGTAGATGGCGGCGCCGTTGACCACGATGTTGACCGTGCCGTATGTCTCGATTGTCTTGTCGAACAACGCCTGGAGCTGCGCCCAGTCCGAGACGTCGGTTCGCTGGAATATGGCTGCCTTCTGTCCATTGACTCCGGTTTTGTTGGCGGCCTCTTCTAGTGTCTGCTCTGCCTCCGGTCGCAGAGTCAGGTCGGCCATGACGACCGAGCAGCCCTGCTGCAGTAGGATCTTGGTCAGGGCATGGCTGATGCCGGACCCAGCGCCCGTCACAATGGCGACCTTGCCCTGGACGCTGTACGCCGTGGGTGGGTGGTCTTCCGTTGGTACCTTGGTCATCTTGAGTGAGTTATCAGGGTATCGCTAGGGAGGTAAACGTGAACTCAACCGGGTAGGCGTACTGTGCAATTTCGTTTGCCTTTAGCTTACAAGAACAAACGGGCCAGCTCGACTAGATAGTGGCATTCTGCTCTGTTTCCTGGGTCTCTGGGGTCTAACCTCCTACCGCCGACAACAGAAGAAGAACCCTCCGACGGAATCCTCCGATAGCCGACGGTCACCGGCATGCCGAGCCCATAAGCCCTAGCCGATTTCCGATCGACAGAGCGATGCAGTGCATAGAATTCTCTCCGATACAGGGCAGTAAACGTCCGAATAGGACGCAAAGGGTCTGAATGGCCCCAGTTCACTGGAAAGAGGTGGGTGGGAAATTGAAGGAAAAAAAAAAAAAAAATAAGAATAAAATAAGAAAAAACTTGTCATTATCTTCCTCGTCTCCATCATCCCACAAGTACCCATTGAGTGCTGCAACCCAATAGTATTACAGCCGACCCCGCAATCATGGCTCCATCTCTCGAGAGCCTCCCAAATTCCAACAGTCCCAGCCACGTCGAAGCTGAACGAGTCAGTCAAAAGTACGCCGAGGAGAGGGCAAAACGTCTGCGGTCCGACGGGGTTGACCAATATGTCAGCCTCAACGCCACCGATGACCCCCGATTGAAAGGGTTTTTAGATGACTCATGGGATGAGCACAATGAATCGCCCGTCCGTCTTCAATCCGGCGATCGATACCGGGTAGCCATAATGGGCGCCGGATATGGAGGGCTACTGTATGCTGCGCGATTGCTGGACTCGGACGCGGGCTTGAACCCCCAAGATCTAGTAATCATTGACACTGCAGCTGGATTTGGTGGAACCTGGTACTGGAATCGCTACCCTGGCATCATGTGCGATACGGAGAGTTACGTCTACATGCCGCTCCTGGAAGAGACGGGTTACATGCCGAAGCACAAGTACGCATACGGAGAAGAGCTGCGAGAGCATGCGGACCGAATCGCCAAGCAGTGGAAGATCGACGACCGAGCAATGTTCAGGACGGAGCTTCACCGATGCACCTGGAATGACGACAGCTGCGAATGGAGTCTTGATCTGACACAGCGGTTGCCGTGCGCGCACGGCGCATCTACGCGCGGGACCATCGTTGCCGATTTTGTCATATTGTCCCCGGGACTGCTCAATAGACCAAAACTGCCGCTACTCCCTGGCCTAGGAGACTTTAAAGGACCGAACTTCCTAGCGGCTAGGTGGGACTACGCGGCAACAGGAGGCAGCCCATTATCTCAGCAACTCGACCGCCTGCGGGACAAGAAAGTCGGGATTGTAGGGACGGGAGCCACTGCCGTGCAGATAGTGCCGGCGCTGGCAGAATGGTGCGACCAGCTGTACGTGTTCCAGCGAACGCCGGCGTCGGTTGACGTGCGCGGTCAGCGGCAGACGGACATGGCCGAGTGGACGAACAGCATACAAACAGGACCGGGCTGGCAACGAACACGTTGTCGCAACTTTCTCTCGTTTGGAGCCAATGCTCAGCCGAGTGAGCCGACCGACATGGTATCGGATGGATGGACCAGCTTTCCATCCTATAGCGTTCTCACTGGAGGTCCCGCAGCAACGAAGGTGACCATGGACACGGCAGCCGAGTTCGTCTCCGAGATGCACAAGCTCGATCTGGCTCGGTCTGACAAGGTCCGCGAGCGCGTCAGCAGCATTGTCAAGGACAAAGACACCGCTTCAAAGCTCAAGGCCTGGTACCCGGGGTGGTGTAAGCGCCCCACGTTCCACGACGAGTACCTTCAGGCGTTCAACAGAGCCAACGTGCATTTGATTGATACAGACGGCCGAGGTGTAGACCGCATCGTTGAGACAGGCATCGTGGCAAATGATACGACCCACCAGTTAGACGCCATTGTCTTCTCTACTGGTTTCGAGGCCGGCACGTTCGGCAGCCCGGCGCGTCGCTGCGGAACGCAGGTCTTTGGTCGCGGCGGCAAGTCCATGGATGAGAAATGGAAAGACCCAAGGACCAAGGACGGTCAGATCTCTCTGACGCTTCATGGAGTGTGCACCAGAGATTTCCCCAACATGTTCTTCACCAGTAGCGACCAAGCAGGAATCGCCTCCGTCTTCACGCCCACCTTGGACGTCTTGTCCAGGCATGTAGCCTTTATAGTATCCCAGAGCCGGAAGAAGCTCGATAAGGCAAACAGCGAACTACCAGCGACTGAGCACGCAGTCGTCGTGGAGCCTACTGCCGAGGCCGAGACGTCGTGGGCCCTCCGCGTTCTCTCGGCCGCTGCCTCCCTCGCGCCCATGGCAGGTTGCACGCCTTCTTACTTCAACGCCGAGGCAAAGATGGACAGCATGTCAATGGACGAACAGATCAAAGCGGCGGCGACAACGCGGTGGCCGGCAGGACTCATTGACTTTATGGACGTTTTGGACGGTTTGTCGAGCGCCAACGACGACAGCGACTTTGATATCCAGGTTGTCCCAAGGAGATTGTAACTCGCTATATAGCAAGAAAATTTCTAGATGAGTAACAATCTAGGCTTGTTTCGTGGCCCGCCGTGCAGTGATCTATATTCGATTGAGTTCCGCCCTCCAAGCGCCAGTAGGCATGTCCTTGGATCGAAGTAGCATTCTGATAGTCAACCTGGTACTTCGTAAAGGAGGGGGAAAATCCCGAAAATTCTGAATACTAAGAAACCAGCAAGTTGAATAAGACATCTGTCAAGCGCGGACCCACAAGCAAACAGCCTTTGTTATAACATGACGTCTCGAACATTCTGTAACCAGGCTACAGTCAGAAATGCGGTTGCTATTTTCCACTAGATATTCCAAAAAATACATAAAACTGGTATGGCTTCATCAAATTATCAAATTCTCAAACGGAATCCTTCCCATCCAGCGCTACCACAAGCTTCTGGCCTCTGACTTCTCCCGCCTTCATCATCTCCAGACCGTCCACAATCCCCTTCCACTTCCCCCTCACCTCACGAGCAGGATGCGGCCGAAGGCGTCCCGCGTCTACCAGGCCCTGCATCTCGTCTCGCCACCGACTTCCCAGCTCCAACATGCTCGGATCGGCATCCCGATGATACGGGCCCTTGAATTTGATCTCGTGGCCGTGGAGGGCATAGGTCAGGGGCATGTGCACCTTGATGGCCTTGCGCGTTCTCCAATCGTCTGGAACATAGTCAAGTCCGGCATAGCGAGCGCCAATGCGGCCCAGGGCCGTGAAGCAACATTTCACGGATTCGGGCGAGCTGATGCAATCCAGGGCGTGGCGCAGGTTTCCGCCCGTGTGCTTGTCGCGGAGAGTTTCACCGCAGGTGGGCGACGCGTACGGGACCACTGCAGCGGCGCCATAGTCTAGGACTAGAGTTGAGCTGCTGCTGGACGCTGTGGCGATGGGCTGGTAGCCGGACCTGTCAAAATTAGCAAGAGCACTTGTCTTTCGACGGGAGAATGGAGGGGGGGGAGGGATGGGAAGAATAATATCAATAATATACATTGATAGGATTTGGCAAGCCATCGTGCCGGTAGCCGTAGCACCCCCATAAACTAGTACGGGGATCCTGGAGCCGTCATCTCGTGGAGGCGCCGGCTTAGACGGCCTCCCCTGGAGCTGAAGCGAGAGCTCCATGGCGAGAGCAACGGTACCCCAGCCAACGCCTCCAAAAGCGGCTCCCTCCAGATCAGTCCAGCTATCAGGAACTCGGATCAACAGGCGAGAATCCGTCACCAGATACTCGGCAAAAGACCCCGTCTCTGGATTTCCGGGGTTGGAGCCGTGAACGAATCCGCAAACTCGCGTAGCAGGGGGGAAGTCCTTGTCCGCCGCTGTGCCCGCCGAAATGACAGTCCCCATAAAGTCGCAACCCATGATGGCCCCCGGGGTGGGGTTGGACGCCGGGGACTTGAAGTCCGTCGGGTTCAGGGCCACGGCGGAGACATGGACTACGACGTCGTGGGGCGCCTTCAATCCGGGCTTCACACGAACTTCCGTCTGTGGTTGTCCGGAGGCAGACTGAACGAGACAGTCCATGGTCTCCTGGAGAAAAGGGCTCATTGTGATGGATGATGGATGTTCGATTTGCCTTGCTACCGTAGACTGTGTCGCGGCTTCAGTTTTATGGAGCAGTATACCATGATACTAACGACTAGACTCATCTCCGTTCACTTTGTGCTTACTCGGCCAGCCTGTAATGGGATTCCCACGATTTCCTATTCCTCCGAATTTGGCAATCACATATATATCCCCCGTCTTCGTGCCCATCGGAACTTGAACCCTCCGACTATCCTACCGGCTTCCTTCCGATGCCCGACCCCCGCTATCCACTATAGCCTCGGTGGCCGTGCATGACGGATCTCCAATGGGTAGTGGGTTTTAGTTGCCGATCTGATATTCATTAGAACTATTGTCAACAAATGGGAGAAAATATTATTTTTATTCCGCCTTTTCCAAAAATCTTGGTGCCTGAAAAGTGCATGTGACTTGGCTCGTCTCTTGAGGATGAAGGATAGACATTCCATTTTACTGCTCGATCACTACAAGGCTATAATCAACTCAATCAGTATTTATGGCTTCCAGAAATTGTTCTCATTGTGTGTAAGATTTTGAATATGACAAAAAAGTAGCCGGTGTTGTCGAAAATCCTAATCAACAGGATTATAGGTTAAAATACCGATGAACAAGCTCAATAATTCTTCAGGACTAAGGAATAAGAATAAGGATTTTCATTTGTTTTATTTATTTGGCATACATTATATAGAAAACTTACTTCTCGTCTATGTATATAAGCGAAATACAACTAAATAAAGCATAGAGTTTAAGAGCAAGAATCCGATAGTTGCCAGCCGCAGCTCAGTGTATATCAATCTATCCCACTACAGAAACATACATACAAGAGTTAAAGACAAAACGAATAAAAGACAGAAAGAAAGAAAAAATTGTACAATGCAACACCCTCCATCAAAATCAAGTACTCCTCAGCAGTCTCGGAAAGTTCAACATGTCTTCCGCTCCAAGCCCACGGAACACAGCCGCCATGGCACTCGACAGCCCTGCTTCCTCAGCTCCCTTAATCCATTCATCCAAGTCTAATTGCCGGACAGGCATTCCCACCTCTTTCTCCAGATAGCTCGGAATGTGAGCCATCTCCAGCTCAATGTCGCCCGACTCATGAACGTAAACGACGTCCTCCCCTCGGGATGGCGCCATGACCGCCCCCAAGAGCCTGTCCGTGACAGTCTCGGGACGGACAAGGTCCACAAATCCGTGGAGCATGGGTGAATTTGGCACGGCACAGAGTCGTTTTGAGAAGGTGAGCATGTTCTGCAAGACATCTGCGGCTGGTGTCTGCTCATCCTGGTCGTCGGGCCGGAGCACGCTGGATGGCCGGTGGATGTAGACTGGGAGCTTGCACCGCTGGCTGAAGTTCTCTAGATACACTTCACTGGCCCATTTGGAAGATATGTATCCATATGTTCCGTCGCATGGTGGCGGTGAATCACGAACGGATGCCTCTGGGAATGTGCTTGACGTCGTGTACATGGTCACTCCCGTCGTAGAGACGTAGTGCAAAGGCAGACGTCTTGGGAGACATAGCAGAGCCAGCGTCTTGGTCGAGTTCAAGTTGGGCTCTCTCAGAGAAGCGTATGTCTTGAGGTGGGATACGTCTGCCCCGTTGTGGATGACAGCGTCGGCTTCGATGCCAAAAATGCGATCCACGTCGGCAGGGCTCAAACCAAGGTTGGGAGCACACAGGTCGCCGTCCAGATACTCGACTCGTGGCGAGCAAAGAAGTCCTCTCTTTCTTTCCTCGGTCATATTCCTGTTTGCGATGCATATGACCTTCTCAACCTGGTCCTGTTCCAGAAGCCCGCGAAGCAGATGCTGTCCAAGGAACCCGGTTGCACCAGTTAGGACAACGATTCGAGGGAGCGTCCTTGGAGACGGAAGGTTTGTATCTTCCGTCGGCACGCCTAGTTGAACCGCCGTCTCCGTCGTCCAGTCGATTGAGTTGGACCGAGCTCCATATGTAGCATCTGGGTCATTATTCTCCGGCCCCAAGGCGCGCTGGAGAACAAAAGCCATGTCACTCAGGGTACTCGCCTTAAACAGATCCAACAGAGTAAGGGGAACCTGGTATGTTTCGATGATTTTGACCTGCAGCTGTACCAACAGCATGGATGAGCCGCCGACGCTGAAGAAGTCAGATGAGGCGTGGATGTCGACGAGCCGAACCGCTTCCTCCGGGAGAACGCTTCGCCACAGGCTGAGAAGTCTGGTTTCGGCATCTGAGAGTGTCGATGTCGAAGTAGTCATGGTCGTACCCAGTCGTGTTTGAGCAATCTCCAGCTTTTCAAGGGCACGTCTATCCAATTTGCCGGCTGTCGTTCTCGGAAGATCATCAATGGGTATGAGAACGGATGGCCGCATTGCGCGCGACAAGGGCAGGTTGTCCAGAATGGCTTGTAGGATAGATCCTGGGTTAGAGCTTTCGGCTACCGTCCTTTCAGACAGGACGCAATAAGCGACCATGTACTTCGATACGACTTGATCGTCTTCATCCTCGGATGTCGACATACTGGTGCGTACACATGCCGCCACATCGGCAAGGTGACCTTGACCCGCTTTCAGTATGGTCTGCTCCACGTCTCGCAGATCAATTCGAATCCCGTTCACCTTGACCTCCGTGTCATTGCTCAGGCGTCCTGTCAGGATCAACGTTCCGTCGTCTTTCAAGTAGCCGGCATCACCGGTACGGTACATGGTAGTCCAGCCTCGCCGGGTGTACTCGGCGGTTGCGAATCGATCGTGAACAAAAGACGCCTGCGTCTGGTCAGGGTTGTCCAGATAGCCCTTGGCGACTCCAACGCCGCCAATGACAACTTCACCACCCAACCCGAGAGGTTGTAGATTCTGTTTGGTGTCGAGGATATAGAAGCACTCGTTTGCAGATGCGCGGCCCACAGGCACGGCGTCGGCATATTTTTCCGGATGAGCATAATCAAGCTGCAGCTTGGTCGACCCACAGGTTGTCTCTGTCGGACCGTACACGTTGAAGAGACGAAGGCTGTCTGCTCTGTCCAGATTTTTAAACCGCTTTAGTAACGGAACGGTGACGGCCTCTCCAGCCACCAACGCTAGTTTCCAAGACGATCGTCGAAGGACATCCACATGGGCATCACGAAGCCAGGCCTTATATTCTGTAGGGGTGGCATATGTGGCAGTCACGCCCTCATCGCGGATGAGCGCCGCCATAGCACGCCCATCAGCTCGCAGAGTATGGGACGCAACATGCAGCCGCGCCCCCACGGTGAGCGCCATGAACAACTGGGTGATAGAGAGGTCGAAGCTCCAGGCGCTCTGCTGTAGCACGACGTCCTCCTCCTTCAGTCCATACATCGCTTGGCAGTGCTCGAACTCGTGTCGCAGGCTTTCGTGACTGAGAACCACACCCTTCGGGGTTCCGGTGGAGCCACTGGTATAAAGAACCATGGCGGGTAAATCGGCCAGCGCAGTTGTGGCAAGGGATTCAGTTGCGGTATCAAGAGCGCTGGATACGCTGATCAGGGATGTCTCAGGCGCCAAATCCCTCACCATATCTCGAGTAGACTCGTCCACCAAGATAGCAGCTGGCTTGCAGTCTTGAACCATGAGAGCCAAGCGAGGAGGCGGAGTAGCCGCGTCGAGGGGGACATAGACAGCCCCAATCTTGAGGACCGCCACAACAGAGGCAACCCAGAAGACAGTAGGATGCTGGCAGATAGCGACCCTCGAGCCCGCGATGACGTCCTCTCGCAACAGTGCTGAAGCGATGCTGTTAACCTGTCTTGAGAGCTCCTGGTACGTCACTGGCTTGTTGACGGCGTCCGTTACGGCGACCCGGTGACCGATTGAAGGGAGTATCTCGTCCAGTCGGTGTACGACCGTGTTCTCCCAGTTGGTCTCGAAGTCAAGACCTTTATTCAGTCAGTATTATCAAGAATTTTGGGTCTAGGTGGTGACAACTTACCATGGCCAACTGCAATTGCTTTTGACAGAGAAGACGGCGCGAATTTCCATTCGTCATTCATCTGGTCCTCTGGCTGTCCGGCAAATTCCCGCACAATTTCCTGATAACCAGCCGCAAGCATCCGGGCCACTGCAGGATTGTAAAGAGAGGTTTGAGCATTGAGGATGATTTTTGTGTCTGCATCACCTCCAGGGGCTGTGTTCGTAATGATTGTAAAAGCAATATCGTAGGGCAGCTCGGCCTGGTCCTCTTTCAACATCCGGCAGTCGCAGCCCAAGAACTCTCGGCCACTCTCAACGCTGGTCTCGGCGTAATTGATGAATGCTTGAGCCAGTGGGGAGTGGGTGGGTTGCCTGGACACCTTGAGCTCGTTCAGGATGACCTCAAGCGGGAGCGCGTTGGAGAGGGCTGCGTGGCTCTTTTCCCGTGCCTCGGCGATGGCATCCGCGAAAGACTGCGACTTCTGTGCCTTCATGCGCAGGGGCATCATGTTCAAGAACGGGCCGATTCCAGTCCACATACTTTCATCCCGACGACAGCCGTCGGCAAAGCCGATGCAAACGTCCTCCGTCCCGAGCCAGCGGAAGAGCAACACTTTGAAAGCTGCCAGATGAAAGTGGAAGGGGGTGGACCTATACTTGCGCGCGACTTGGCGAATCTGGGTAGTGAGCTTGCTGTCAAGACGGAAGTCACATTCTGGCAGCCCGGTGCGAGAGCTGTATCTCTCGAGCGGATGGCGCTCCGTGAGGCTGCTTCGATGGAGGGGAAGAGGCTCGGGAATTGTGGCGAACTCGCGGCGCCAGAAGTTCATCGCATCTGTGCTCTTGCCCGGTGCGTGCATTTCATGTAATTGATTGGAGTAGTCCAGATACTGGAGAGGAGGGGTTAAAATTTCGTTTTGGTTTCTGTAGATGCGAGCAAGGTCCGACATGAAGATGTCGGTGCTGGCTCGATCGAAGGTGATATGATGCGTGGCCAGAGCAAAGTAGTGGTCGGTGGGAGAGTAGGATAAGAGCAACACTCTGGCCGTGTGGCCTCCGCGCAAATCGAAGATCGTATTTTTCAGAGCATCGTACTCACTCAACACGTCGGATTTGGTGAGGACGTGGCGATGTTCCAGCTCCAAGGTCGGCTCTGCGAGCACGGCTTGGGTGGGGACGCCATCCCTCGTGAAGAAGCAAGTCCTCAAACTCTCATGGTGCTTTCCGAGGATGTGCACTGCTGCCCGGAGGTCCGGTATGCGAATTTCACCGCTAAGATGAACCATGCCTGTGTTGTTTAGAGTTGTTTTGTCTTCCAGCAGTTCGTGAACAAATCTAAACACAGACTGTGTATGGGACAGGGGGCCGAACCTCTCTATCTCCAACTCTTTCTCCGGGGGTGGAGACATGAGCTCACTCTCGCCAGTCTCCGATGTAGCGCTACTCCGCCCATCAGCGGAGTTTGCCGACGACGATGTATTGGATAGTGACTTTGTATCTTCCGGCCCTGACGGCGCCTCGGAACCGTCGGTGGACGAAGAGGCGCCGACCAAGCCGGGTGTCAGCGCAGCGGGGATTTCATTGAGTGTCTGGTCGATCAGGTTCTGGAGAGAAACGCCCTTGATAATCTTCAATGCCGGGACATTCACTTGGAAGTGACTGAGGAACCACGAGCGTATGCGCACGGCAACGAGCGAGTCTAGACCGAGCTCGTCTGTACGAATGGCTGGTGTCATGGCGTAGTCGTCGCCCATATGAAGCATGGTGCACATTTCTTTGAGCACATTGTCTACCGGGCAATCTGATTAGAGAGTCGAAACAGGATCATGATGTGGGTTCCTTACCAGTGATGACCTTCTGCACATCCTCCTTCGTCTTAGCCCCAGCCAACTGGTCTTTGATCGACACGACAGCGCCCGCGGCGGAACTCGACGAGTTGTTCAAATCACCTGCAGTAGACTCCCTGATCGTCAGGCTGGCAAACTGGGGAAAGTTGTACCAAAGAGGTCGGTTCGGCGCGTCCGCCGCCAGTGGGATCAGTCCCGTGGTGATGTGCCATCCCACATCGGAGCTAGACGTCACAGGACTGGCGTTAACTGCCTCCGCAAACAAGCAGTGAACGTCGGACTCAGACATTCCGAGCAGACCTCTCTCCGCCAACGGACGCGTCAAGGCGTCGCCAAGCTCTCTGGTGATGTACCCCGTGCCGAGGACCGGGCCCAGGTCTATCACGGAGGCTGCGAGACCGCGACGGCGTCGCTTTTGCGCCAGCCCACCCATGAAGAAGTTTGCGGCCGAGTAGTTTGCCTGGCCGGCATTGCCTGTGACACTCGCGGCGGAGGAGAAGAAAATAAAGAAGTCTAAGGCTGCGTCATGGAAGAGGCGATCGAGGTTGATGCTGCCAGCCACCTTGGGGCGCAGCACTTTGTTGAGATCTTCCAAGCTCATGTCCCGAGTCAAGATATCGTTGAGAACCATGGCGCCTTGGGCGACACCCGCAACGGGAGGTAAGCTCTTGATGATGGTGGCATGAGCTTCGACGACGGAGTCGTAATCCGTAATATCACTGCTTTGGTTTTAGCTTTCCCGGCATAACATCCATGTGGAATAAAAATAAACATGAAGAAAATAAAACTCACCAGCTAAGGACCAAAACGGTGGCGCCTTTGCGAGCTGCATTCCGAAGCCAGGTCTGACTGATGCTTGGGTTTCGACTCGAAATGGCAATATATTTGCCTCCATTGCGGATGATCCAGTCTGCGAGTGAGAGTCCCATGTCTCGGGAGAGTCCCGCCAGCCAGTATGTCCGGTCTGCTCGAAGCGAGACGCTGACAGGCTGCATGGTGACGGGTGATGTCTCAACATCAGCCCAATTGACCACTGTTGTGGTCGAGCGAGCGGAGAGGTTGGAATCTTCATCACTGATCAATGCGCCGATATCAACTTCGTCGACAATCATCCTGTTTCCCCCATCGTTCTTGGCTTCCTTGAGCGCGAGCTCCACAGCCGTCTGCAGCACATCCTTCAATGCCACAGAAGGGATTATGGGCCTGGATGCCTCGGTGGTGAACAGGCTGGACTTGGTGAGAATGTCGACATTGATAGGGAAGCAGTGTTTTAGCGCAGAAGCTTCGGGAGTCTCGGCCGCGAAATCGATCAGCATGGAGACGTTGAGAGGCAGCAGCGACTCCAAGTCCGATTGTCTGGCGTACTCTTTGATATAGATCCAGTTGTTCGTCGCTGCATGATCACTGTTCGAAGTCGTAAACGTGATGTTCTTTTCCTTGGACGAGCGGGCCAGAGACGCTCCCAGCATCGGTGGAGCATCATGAACCACCACCGCCCCATGACCACCAATCTTGGTCTCCAATGCCTGGAGGACAAGGTGGCAGAGGACCGATGTCAGGATCAGGGGCCCTGAAGCCACTTGAGCAACGGCATCAGGAATCTCCACCAGGTTGGACGTCGCCACGGTGGCCCGCGACGTTACGGACGATGTCAGTCCCAAATAGTGGACCCCTGTCTCCTCGCAAGCCCCAGACACGGCGAACATATCTCCCCCGTCAGTCCGAACGGCAAAAAGGCTCGAGTGCTCAATCTTCAAGCACGACGTCGAGACATCATGCCTCAGAGGTTGCTCTTTCCGAAGCGTATAACGACCCCGTGTGTTTTGTAGCTGAACCGGAGTCTCCTCAGATCCACCGTGACACTCGATCGGCCGCAGTGAGGAGTTATAGCGCGCATTTGCATCGTCCAGCGGGGTCAATCTGGGAATATACTGGGCCCCGTCGGCATCTATGATAATCTCTGATTCCACCGACCACAGCGCGTTGCTGGTCGTCTTGGGCGGCCCTTGGATGTGCGCCTGGAAGCGCAGGACCGCTTCCGCGAGGGCGCGGGCATCGATTCTTGACTGGGAAACATCCTGAAAGTCGACAAACTGATAACGAAGCTCGGGCGCTTCCCAGATCGACGGGCGCACGAATCCCGGAGCCATGTTGGCATAAGGGTTGTCGACGAGGCGGTTATGCGTGATCCAAACGATTGTCTTTTCGGATCCGAAGAGGGCTTTCAGGCTCTGGAGTCTCTCAGTTGTCATGTCATAGAACACCGGGCTATCAAGGTCCTGCAAGACCAACACAGTGGATGACTTGTCGATCTGGTCGTGGTTCAGATTCTCCAGCGCGTCAACTCGAGTCATTGTCTCGCTGCAGAACGGCCGGATCGACCTCTGCACGGCATCGATGAGTCGCGAGACCTGGAGGGTTTGACCTCCGACGATGAACAATTTCTCCAACAACGTATCCGATGACTTCGTGGAGAACAGCGACCCGCCGACTGGTGCCATGAGCGGCTGTCGGACCAAGTCGACCCAGTCATCCACGGCCTGGGAGACCATGACCGAGTTACAGAACGGCATCGAGTCGTTGGTCGGAGTCATGGTGTCCACGCCGGAAAAGCCCGTCTTGCGAAGGATCGCATCCCACTTGGACTCGTTGACAGCGGGACACCAGGTTCGGCCCTCATCCACGCCCTGCCACCATCCGGGGAGACAGCCGAACAGGGCCGTGTGGCGGATCAAGTCGACGTTGGTGATCTCGTAGAAGATGATGTAGCCGCCCGGCCGCAGCAGTGATCGCACTCTCTGCAGCGTCTTCTCCAGATTCTTCGTCGCGTGGAGAACCAGGGATCCAATCACGACATCATACGAATGCTGCTCGAAGCCCTGCAGCGCGGTGTCTTGCTCCAGGTCCAACACGCGGAAGGACATCTGATCCTGGTAAGGGGCGAACTCAGCCTGGGCATCGTCAAAGAAGCCCGCCGATACGTCCGTGAAGGTGAATGAGCCGAAGTTCTTGCCAGTCAGCTTCAACACTTCACGCGTCGCCCCGCCAGTGCCAGCGCCGACTTCCAGGATATTCGCCCGGGGGTACCTGCGAGTCAGCTGCAGAACGGTATCGGCGAGGACGGTCACTTGCCGCATGCCAAGGGCATTGGCATAGTAGTCATTTAGAAGCCCAGTGACCATCAGATGCTGTAGCATGGTGGTCTCCCCGCGGATCGCTCGTGGCATCTGCTCGCCCACGATGTGCATCGCCTTGACCTCGGGTAGTGCGTTATACGGCTCTGTCAACGCCTTGATGTCCTCCAATGTATCATGAACCCAGGCTGGTTTGCCATAGCGATGCTTGCCCTCCATGACGAGACGATGCGTATGCGTGGCCCAACGCAGGTAAGCGGCGTGGAACTGGTCTAACCGTCCGGGGTGGTCGGCCGGGACTTGGTCCTCGAGTTGTCGCAGATAGAAGAAGTGGCCTCGTTCGAGGACCTCTGCCAGTCTGCGTTGCTCAGGGGACGCAATAAACGGACCAGGGATATCGGCGTCTGGCTCGGCCTTGACCCAGCGTGTCGCATAGAACATCGTCCTGTCGTCGCGCGAGGTGGCAGCGGAAAAGGGTACAACCTGCAGACCCTCGAGTTGGATCGCAGAATACGCCCCGGCTTCACTATGGATCTCGACGTCTCCATGGAACCCAGACGACCGGTCTGCGGTATGGAGCTGGTCATCGGCGATGGTCGACACGAACGGAACAGACTCCGCCGTCCAATGTCCGTCGCACAGTGCCGGGTTGACTCGAATTCGCTTGATACGCGTCGGCAGATGCAATGACCAGAGCTTTCCGTCCCGCGGGTAGCTGTACGCCAGGATCACGGAGTGGATGGCGGCATCCAGCATGCCAGGGTGAACAACCAGCCGGTTGCTGGCATCGTTGTATTCCGCCAACGTTGTGTCGATCACTCCCACGGCTTTTCCGAGTTTTCTGCTCAACCCCGACAAGGCTTTGAATGGACCTGTGTATCCATACCCCATTTCATGGAGGGAGGAGTAGAAGACCCCTGTCGCGACATCGACCATACCAGCGTCCGGCCCCAGATCGCTGGCGGGCAGGGTGTGCTGACGAGACTCGCCCAGCATGACACGCAGTTGGCCACTCGCGGCGAGCTCCGGAGATCCATTGGACGAGTAATACTCGTAGGTAAAATGACCAGTGATCAT
This sequence comes from Aspergillus taichungensis, assembly GCA_002850765.1. Classification (NCBI taxonomy): domain Eukaryota; kingdom Fungi; phylum Ascomycota; class Eurotiomycetes; order Eurotiales; family Aspergillaceae; genus Aspergillus; species Aspergillus taichungensis. The sequence continues at coordinate 15,674 of KZ559509.1, read as the reverse complement.
CGCGTCGTCATGTCGACGGCTGACACCACCAACCGAGAAACGGACTTCAATGCTGGAATCGTCGTTGTCGAAGACCATGGCCTGGTGAATGAAGAGGTCTTCCACCTCGATCAGACGAATCGCCTGCCCATCGGCTAGGAAAGGAGCTGCCTCGAGCGCGGTCACCGCGTAGCCAGCGGCGGGAAACACGCTCTGGCCCTGGATCTTATGGTCATGGACCCACGGAATGTCCCGGGGGCGCAAGACAGCTTTCCATGAAAGGTTCTGAGGCGAGCTGGAGCTGCAAACATCGCCCAAAAGGGGATGGACGGAAGAGCTCCTGAAGCGGAGGCGACGAGACGTGTTAGACTCATGCCAGTGACGGGCATGGTTCCATTGATAACGGGGTAGACCCGCCACGAACCTCCCCTTGGTTGACCCTGATCCACTCAGTGCGTTCTCATATTGGTCGAAGTTGATGGAGATATCATCCACGTGAGTCCAGAGATATCCAAGTGCCGTGGACATGCTGCAGATGGCTTCAGTGCCTCGCTCCAGGACCCCAGTATACGGCAGTGGGCCAGTCTTCAACTCCTCGAGGATCTGGCGGACTGGGCCCTTGAGCGCGGGATGCGGTCCAACTTCGACAATGCCGTCAAAAGGTCCGAACTCTGTCACAGCCCTCTCAACTGCCTGTTTGAACAAAACCGGCGACAGGAGGTTGTCCACCCAGTAGGACGAATCCAACTCGCCTGCCGCTGTGTCCGACTCGACGACCACACTGGAGACCCACACGCAATCGGACTGAACCCTGGTCTGAGGTGAATCCCGCTGGAAGCTCTGCATCGACTCCAAGTATGGCTGAGAGCAAGGGATCATGTGGTGCGAGTGGTACGCCTTGTCGACCCGGAGCCGACGAGCGGTCTTTCCTTCGTCTTCGAAGAGCCCGGCGATCTCCTCGATGGCGTCGCTGTCTCCCGACAGTGTGACGCTGTTGGGGGAATTACAGGCCGCAACCTTGACTCGTCCCTGGAAGAACTCGTCGCGGCAGACCTCGCTGGCGTCTTCCATGCTGGTACTCACGGCCAGCATGGCGCCCTGCGTGCCGTCGGGCCCTCCCGCGAGGCGAGTGGAGTGGAGGCCGCGATAGTAGGCGATCCGAATGGCATCGGCCGCAGATAGACGACCGGTCAAGTAGGCAGCGCCAATTTCGCCCGACGAGTGGCCCACGACGGCGGCGAAATCTACCCCGGCTTCACGGAGGTAGTCGACTAGGATCACCTGGACAGCAGTGCACAGAGGCTGGGAGATGGCAGCGTCGCCGACCCTCGATTTAGACGAATCTGCCAGGAGCTCCTGGCGAAGTGTCCAGTCGGGGCGGTCTTCTTGGTTGGGAAGATTTGCCAGTTCGGCGTCCAGCTTGCTCAAGGTGTCAGACGCAAATTTGGAGGTCTCTACCAGCTGGGCTCCCATTCGAGCCCACTGCGCCCCCTGCCCGGTGAAGATGGCGAGAAGCTTGGCCTTGCGCGCTTTCCCGCCAGCAGACGCCCCTGTGGTTGTGAGCTTCAGCCTCTGGTCCAGCTGTAGCTTGTTGGGCTCGCTGCTGGCGATCTGCTCCAGAGTGGTGCGCAGCATCTCCACCGAAGACGCCGACAGCGCCACCCGAAGTGGAAAACGCGACCGTCGTGAGCGCAAGGTTCGCGCAAGATCGTCGAGTCGCGTGTCTGGATGCTCCGATAGGTAGGCGGCGTGGGCAGCCAGGTTGGCGAGCAGAGACTGCTTCGACTGCGCGGAAAAGACAAAAGACCGCATCAGCTCATCTGCGCCATTCTCGCGGGCCTGCTCGACCTGCGTCTCCTGTCCCAGACTTTCTAGAATGACGTGGGCATTTGTCCCGCCAAAGCCGAAGCTGTTGATGCTTGCACGCCTGCATTGTCCCGGGGCCACCTCTGGCCAGCGGGTGAGATCGCTTGCTATGCGCAGGCTACGGCACCAAGGCTCCACGCGCGGGTTCATTGTGAAATCCAAGACCTTTCCGTCTAAGATCCGGTTGCCGTTGGGTGGGATCTGGCCGTGCTTCAAAGCCTGCGCCACCTTGATGATGGCTGCGAGTCCCGCAGTGCTCTCCGTGTGACCGATGACAGTTTTGATAGATCCCACGACGATCTCGTCACCATTTTGAGCCTTGATGGCTTCACCGGCCTCGTTCTGGAAGAAAGCTGTATGAATAGCTTCCGCCTCCACGGGCTGCGGGTGTGGTCAGCGTGTGAGACGCCAGCTGGCTGGACAAAGGGAAACTTACATCTCCCGCCGGCGTTCCTGTGCCGTGAGCTTCAACGTATTGGCATCGATCGGCCGATGAGGCCAAGTCAAGACCCGCCCGAGTATACACGTCGCGAATCAATGCAACCTGCGCTTTGGCTGTGGGCATTGTTATACCAGGGCTGCGGCCATCCTGGTTGACGCCCGACTCTCGAACGACGCACTCGATGTGGTCTCCGTCTGCCAGCGCCTGTCGCACCGTTTTGAGCACCACGGCTGCGACACCGTCTCCGCGAGCGTATCCGTTCGCATCATCTCCCCACATACGGGAGCGCCCGTCGGGGGACAGCATCTTCAAGTTGCTCTCGTAGATGTAGGGCTCGGGTCCCAGCAGAAGATTGGTCCCCGCCGCCACGGCCACGGTCACCTCGCCGGACCGGAGGGACTGGACGGCCTGGTGCAGGGCCACGAGGGACGAGGAGCACGCTGTATCGACGGTCAAGGAAGGGCCGTGCCAGTCGAAGAAGTAGGAGATTCGGTTGGACACCATGCTGCGAGCAACGCCTAGACCACACCGTCAGCATACGAAATGAACAATTAGCGATTGGTGATGACCCCATCCTTACCTGTGCCATGATACAATGGGATACTTTGCAAGTCCCGATACTGCTGAGACTCGTAGTCTCCGTACATCATGCCGACATAAACACCGGTGTCTGAGCCCCTAAGACCCTCCAGTGTCTGCCCCGCTGCTTCGAGGCTTTCGTACACCGTCTCTAGAAGTATGCGTTGCTGGGGATCCATGGCGCCTGCTTCGGCGACCTGTAAATTGAAAAAGCGAGCATCGAAGTTGGCGATATCTTCCTGCAGCAGGTAGGACCGGCGCACGTTACTATGGCCGGGGAAGTCGTGCTCTGGATGGTAAAACCCTCGCGGGTCGAATCGACCTGCGGTGAGAAGGTCTGTGGACACATCCCGGGGGCTCTGAAGGAGATCCCATAGTTTGGAGGGAGAGCTGGCTCCGCCTGGGAATCGACAGCCGGTGCCAATGATGGCAATGGGTTCGCTCGGTGACATGGTTGGATCTGTGAATGGAGAGAATGGGGTTCCTGATCAATGGATAATGTCACGCTGCAACAACAATGGCACTCGATGGCTCACTCTGTATACTGGAATACACTCTTGATATCAATCTGCAAAAAGTGGGGACAAAGTACCTAGGGTTAGTGTATCTCGCTGGCCGATTTGAATCTGCCGATGGGTTCGGAGGGCTCCCGACATGACCATCAGCAACCCTCCGATTAAGTATCCGCAGGTCTTCCGACTGGGAGGAAACTTGACCGAAGTACTGTGAAAATGGAAAATCAAGTGCGAGAATATCAGTCGTAGCTCTAGATCTTGATTAGCAATTATACTCATGATGTCGATGATATGATGGTTGTTGTCTTGCCCTGAGTAGGTCTTACCCTCTCTCCCACGGCAGAGCCCAGAAACAATATTGATTGATCAAAAGACTAGTCAGGCTGGCATTAACTCACAAGATTGTTCTAATATAAATAATATAGGGGATCATCATCACTGATGTGGTGAAGTTCTAGAACTATTATCACTAATGTAGTGAAGCTATCAGCTCCACAGATCTATTGGTTACCAGAGTCACCCTCCAATTCTATCACAGTTCGCTCAGACGCGACAAGCTCGCACAACAGAGAGATTAGAAAGCTCTAAGATTTCAGTGGCTCACACTGTTTATAATGAAAGACACTTGTTGCATGAAGAGAACTAAAGATAAATATGTCTTCCCAGAGTTATCACGATGCGGAAGGAGGTTTCGGAGCATGGAGATTGTTAAGATATATTTGATATCTCTGTCAGCTAGTAAACCACCTTTATACAGTTCTACAGCATGCCTCTGAGTACTAATTTAATCATGAGCAGGATGGACGCGTTTCTCAACACCACATGGTAGCAATTTGCGCCACGCTCCAACCCTTCCTTGGTGGTTTCTTCTATGCGGGTGTGGATGAGGATGTCAATATCTGATATCAGACCTACATCAGTCGCTCGCGAAAGGATTGCTCCTCCGATTTCAAAGATTGATGTCAGATTCACCACGCTGGTCAGCCTGAAGGGATGCTCGAGGTCATCCTTCCCCTATATTAGTCTCATCGTCTCATTGTACAGGAATTTGGCTTGGTATCCCCCAGACTTCTAGGTCCAGTGACTACATAGGACTCTTTCGAACCAGTCTCGCATGCAAAATGCACAATCTGTGTATGTTTGTATGCGTCTGCCAGTCGGTAATATGCATACAGACGGCCTGAAGCATCAGGTTTTTTGTTTCGCCGATACTTGGATCGGAAGAAGAGACTGGGGATGGTTTACAAACTGGCGAAGGCTATAAAACACGGGTGACAGTCCGCTTCAATGTTATCTCGAAGTTGAACCTGTTCCAATAATATCAACCAGGTATGAATCTCGTTATAACAACCTGTATCCTGAAAGTATTTACTGATAGATCTTCACCACTGGAGCTTCCTTTGAGCTGTGTTACGAGTTTTAATCTGTGTAGTAAACAGAATATAATCTTGTCCGCATTGGCTGAGGTAGCCGACAGAACGCACGGCACTGCGACACCTCATGCCGAGGCAAGCATCACTGCGTGATCAAGAACTCTCCTGGCAAGTTTCATGATGAAACCTGTTTTGAATCATAATTGGGAGAAGGAGTTGATCAAACATAGTGCCGGCTAAAATGCGAAACATCAGACACTAGTGCGTCTCATCCTTTCAATTATATTCATCCTACCTACCCCGACACTTGAGTATGTTATATGCACCCCACAGGAGCCCATCTCGGACAATTTCCTTTTTCGTCTGCAATCCTGCAGCCGAGAGATCTGCAAGCAATATCTGGGGTACGCACATGGGTTTACGCCGACCAGTTATAGACAGCTACTCATTTGTCTTCCGTTCTTTACCGATTTGTTGCACGACTGACCCCGTGGATAGATTGCTGTCAAGGGAAGACCTTACCACTCCGGTGGGGCAGGATCACCATTCAATCTACCTGTATGGATTCATATTGGTCTTCAGGAAGGTTTAAGCGCAACGGAAATTTCCCTCCCTGCTATTCATCCACCTATCCCTCAGACTGCGCGAGTATATGACCCAAGGTACCCCACAATCTGGGAGCATGCTGACAGCTCATCGACAGAAAGACATACCTCAACACTTCACAGATCCAGGGGATCTTACCAGCCATCATGAAAGGCAATCTTCTTCTCTGGGGCTCATTCATGAGCATGGCCACCCCGATAGTATCCCAGCTGACGAACCCGATCTTCTGGGCGGACTTCGCCGACATCGACATCATCCGCGCCGACGACACGTTCTACTACTCGGCCTCGAACATGCACTACTCCCCCGGCGCTCCACTGCTCCGGTCCTACGATCTCCTGAACTGGGAGTTCGCAGGCCACTCGATCCCAGAGCTGGAATTCGGCCCAAACTACTACCTGGACGGTGGCGAGCGGGCCTACGTTAAGGGCACCTGGGCCTCCACCCTGCAATACCGACCCAGCACCTCCACCTTCTACTGGATGGGCTGCATCGACGGCTCGACATACGTATACACCTCCCCCGAGGCCTCGGGGCCCTGGGAGCAGGCCTCCAAGATCAACACCTGCTACTACGACTGCGGCCTGCTCGTCACGGACGACGACAAGATGTACGTCGCCTACGGCAACAGCGGCATCTCGGTCGCGGAGCTCTCCGCCGACGGGCTGAGCGAGGTGCGCACGCAGAAGGTCTTCCCCACCGACGACGCCGGCTACCTCGAGGGCTCGCGCTTCTACCAGCGCGACGGCAACTTCTACATCTTCGTCACGCTGCCCGCCAACGAGGAGCACGTGCTAATGTCCACCTCGGGCGTCTTCGGCCCCTACGAGCGCCGTCTCCTGATCTCCGATGCCGGCAGCCCCGTCGCCGGCACAGGCTTCCCCCATCAGGGCGGCATCGTCGACACCCCCAACGGCGACTGGTTCTACATGGCCTTCATCGATGCCTACCCGGGCGGACGCATCCCCGTGCTCGCGCCCCTCACCTGGGGCGCCGACGGCTGGCCGTCCGTGAATCTCGTCGACGGAGCCTGGAGCGCGACCTACGACGCACCAGCCATCACACCCCCGTCGGACCCGGTCTCATCCTTCAAACCCTACACAGACAACTTCACCGGCGACGCCCTCTCCCCACAATGGGAGTGGAACCACAACCCGGACAACGACAAATGGGCCCTCACCGACGGCGCCCTAACCCTCAGCACCGCCTCCGTCACCGACGACCTGTACTCCGCAAAGAACACCCTCACGCACCGCATCCTCGGCCCCAAATCCACCGCCACGATCCACCTCACAACAGACGCCATGTCCAGCGGCGACCGCGCGGGGCTGTCCCTCCTCCGGCAGTCCTCCGCGTGGATCGGCGTCGTCAACGACGGCGGCGCCGCCCATATCGGCGTCACGACCGGCCTGGAGATGGACAAGGACTGGAACACCGTCTCCACGGGGACGGAGACCGCGACGGCGGAGTTCGCCGGGACGGAGGTGTGGCTGCGCGTGGAGGCGGACATTACGCCGCATGCGGGCAGCGGGCGTTTCTCGTTTAGCTTGGATGGGGAGGCGTTTACGGAGCTGGGGGATGTGTTTGAGTTGAGTGATGCTTGGGAGTTCTTCATGGGGTATCGCTTTGGGGTGTTTAATTTTGCGACGGCTGAGGTTGGGGGGAGCGTGGTCTTGAATTCGTTCGATTTGGCGTGATTTATTTACCTATTTACTTATTTATTCACTTACTGTATATAGTTTGGTGCTATGTACTGTATGAGCCATGGTCGTTGGCTCTGTCTATGCAATTAGTAGCATGGTATCATTCTATTCTCTTGGAATTGAAAGTCCAAACCCCACCGGAGTTGATACTCTAAATTTTCCGTCTAATATCGGCAGTCCTATCCAGAAACTGCCGACTCAGATCTGTGCCAATCATCAGACACATTTAGGCTGTTGATTGACGGAGGATTTCTCGAAAACCGAGTGTCTCAAAGTCATACGAAAACAAGATCCACAAATAGAGTGAGCCTGATATCAATATCTTACAATGTATACTATCCACAGACGGAGTCTTCCGCCATTCCAAGCGTGGTCGTTGTCAATAATAAAGTAGTTATGTTTAGATTAGACCAGACCAGACCAGACCACCGGAAAGAACGGACAGGTGTAGCTAGCTGCTAGATGTAATGGAGTAGATACTAAATGCTAGATGCCCATCAGCCCAGAATAAAGATCTGCAAGCACTCTATCAATCAGTCATCTTTAACTAAATTATTCCTTCCCTTCCTCTTTCCATATAAGAATCAATAAAAGAGATATAAACCCCATAATAATTCGATTCCCAGGATATTGATAGGTAAAAGAACAGAACAAACAACTCCTCTGTAAAAGACACATCTGTAAAAAGGGACACGTCTGTAAAAGAACCAACCAAACAAACAAATAAAACAAAAACGAAAAGAAGTCGAAATGAGCAGGACCAGCCAGCCTGCTCTTCATAAATCAAGATAATAATAAAAGGGGAATCACACCGCTAACCTGTAGTAGTGCTGGGTGTAGTGATATGGTATGATATGATATGCATAAGATAGGGCAGGATAGGAAGGAGATATTCTAAGAATGAGGAAGAGGGAGGAGGTTGAATGAAACAGGCTAACGCTGCGAGGGCGGTGGTCGAGAGAGACCTTGTCGTGCCTATCATAATCATTAGTATCAATCCGCCATACACAAGAAAGAATGTAAGACATACCTTCATCTGTTCAATCCGCGCCTTCAGCTGACTTGTCACCTCAGCCGCCCGCTTCCAGTTCTCAGCAGGCTCGCCACTCCGCGGCTGCTCCTCCCCAGAAGCACTCCCCGAGCCAAACGCCGAGCGAGTCGGACTGCCTAGCCCCGAGTATCCGGCGCCGGTGCCCGCCCCGTACGTCGGGCTGAACTTCCGCCGGCCGAAACCGCTGTCTCTGTTGCTGAGGCCGGGGGATTCTAGGCCCGTGTTCTCCTTCTCTTCGCTAGGGCTCGCCGATGCGAAACTTCGCGGCCGTGTGCTGTCGAAGCGGGATCCCATGTGCGCGCTCGTCCGCGACATCGGCCCGTGGCCGTTGTCCTGGGGCATGGCGCCCATGTCGGGCGTGGACATGTTCGTGCCGTCGGAGAGGACGGTGGGTGGGCTCATGGCGCTGGCGCGGAGGGCCCGGGCGAGCTCGCGCTTGAGCCGCTCAATCTCTCGCTGTTGTTTCTGGACGGCTTGTTCGGCGGTCTCGGCGTCGCTGCGTGCTCGGACTAGCTGCGTCTCTTTGGCTTTGATGCCGAGGACGTCCCGCGTGTGGTCTTCGATGAGCTGGGCGTTTTGATTTTGGAGTTCCGTCACTTGCGAGTTTAACTTCGTCCGCTCGTATTTGAGGTCTTCCACTGTCCGCATATAGCGCTCTTTATCCAGGCGCAGCTCCTCCAGCTCGGCCCGCTCCGCGGCGGTGATCCCACTGACTTGTGGCGCCGCCGGCGCCGGGGCTGGCTCGCTCGCGGCGGCCGGCTTCGCGATCGGCCGCCCGGCAAGCCCCCGTCCCAGGCCGAACTTGGGAGCAGCAGGCGCGGGCGGTTGGTCCTCGGTGGGGGGCGAGGCCACCCGACGCTGCGGAGATGCGATGCCGCCAGGACCTCCCAGCTTCTTCTTGAGGTTGGAACCGGGGGTCGGGAGACCGCCGGCCTTAGGCGGACCGGCGAGCTTGGAGGGGATCGATCGCGTCGCGGGCTTCGGGGAGGCAACCACAGGGGGCTCTTCGGGGACCGGAGCCGGCGCCGCGGCGGGTTTCTTCAACCCACCCAGCGGCTTCTTGCCACCGACGACCCTCTTACCGGCAGCGCTTGGGGCGGCCTTGGGCGGGCCGACGACGGGCTTCGGTCGTTCCTTCGCCTTCACCTGTGCCGTCTCGAAGAACTCTTTGATCTTCGTCTTCCGAATCTCGTCGAGGCCGTCCAGGTAAGGGTTCATCGCGCGCTCGCCCAGAATCTTCATCAGTGTGCCCAGCACTTCGGCGCCTCCGGCACGGTTGACCTCGTTTGAATCAGTCAGGAGCTTCGTGGCGGCGTCGGCGATCGATTTGACTTCGGCTTTGGCGGGCACGTCTTTCGTCGTGCGCAGACAGCGGATCAGGAATTTTAGGGTCTCCTGCTTCACCTGGGGGTTCTTATGCTTGAGGAACTCCAGGATCTCCTCCAGGCAGTCCGTCAAGCTTGTCGACATGAAGACCGCATCCAGCGCCTGACCCAACGCATCCGCCACGCTCTGTTTCTTCTCCTTCAGCCGCTCCATGATCGGCGACATGATCGTGGACCGATACTTGATGAAACCATTCTTGAGCCCCTTGGCAAGGAGGTCGACGCAGTTGGCAGCAATGGTCACGACGGCGATGTTCGCATCCTTCATGCACTTGGCCAGCGGCCGCACGATATCATCGAACGGGCCGTCTTTGATTCGGGGGACGTTGAGCGCGGTGTACAGGGCTTCCAGGGCCTCTTTCCGGTCTTTCCACTTGGACGATGCGAGTTGCTCTTGGAAATTGTTCGGGATCTTGGAAAAGACGTCCACTGGCTCTGCAAGATCGTACGCGTCGATCTCCCCTTCCTCCTCCTCGGCGTATTCTTCCCCGCCGTCTTCGGCCTCGCCCCCGTCCGGAGCAGCGCTGGCGGTCGCCATCGCATCCTGCTGCGCCTTGGTCAGTCGCTCCTGCTTGGGAGACGGCTCCTGTTTCACACTTTCGAACAGTTTCTCCAAGTCTTGTTGCTGGACCGGTTTCAGATCGCCCCAGAAAAGCGGCTTGATGGCCTCTCGCAGCCACCGGTACAGCTCAACGGTGAGGCCCTGTGCTTCCGCGCGGACATTTTTGTCGGCATGGCCAAAGACCTTGGGCAAAGCCTTCAGGACCGGCTTGGGGTCGACGATCTTGCAGCCAAAGTTGTGGTAAATGGCTCGCAGTCCCGCCAGCGTCGCAGCGATGACCTTGGGTACCTTGTGTGACAGCGCCGGCAGAATGTCCTCGATGACGGGGTCGGACTTTTCCAGTTCGATCAAAAGGAGTAGAGCCTCGGTGGCACTGGCCTTGGCGGCGGGCCTCGTCTGGGGAAGACCTTTTTCGACGATAGCAGGAACAGTGTACTGGCGGGTTCTTCAAAGGGAATATTAGCCACTGCAATCCACCATCCTCCCATCCCAGGAACCAAGAAAAAAGAACCCAAAAAAAAAAAAAAAAAAAAACATACCTCGTGCAAGCCTGCACACCAGCAAATTTCAAAAACGAACAATAAGCCCCAAGACCCTCCTGCTGCGCGGCGACATTCGAATCTGCCACGGCACCCTTCATCAAGCCAGGGTCTTGTATGAACGGCGCAAAAACAGGGTCCGACTCATCAGGCGACTTTTCAAACTGTTGCTTGGCATCTTCGTAGCCCTCCTTGCGGACTTTCCAGTTCTAACGGTGGCAGAAGGTGTCAGTAGACACTCCTTGATCGGTCTGGTGTATAAGTTGCGGAGGGGTAGCGAACCTTGTGCGAGAATCGATCGGGCAATGGCAAGGAGGAAAAATCCTCCGCTGCGTCAGCCATTATGGCGGTTGAGCGGTCTATAGGAGATTGATCATCGTTAGCATTTTGCGTGGATAGACCGCGGGATCGCTGGGTTGAGCGAGTCCGACCGGGGTAGGCATCCTGTCAATAATGACGAGATCGGACGGATTTCAAGACACCTATTCCCCTAAAACAGTATACACACCTCACTTGCAGCCCGCGGTGCCGATCTCGTCGAGGGGTGATTTCGCGACGAGGGGTGACCAGTGTTGATTCCGCGCAGCGTCGGACGACACTAGATCAGCTCAACTCGTAAATGCAACACCAGCCGATGTGATAAATCGCCGGCAAATAATCAAGCAAATAAGCGACAGCTAGATCTGTAACAAAGAGTGGTGTGGAGGAAAGTGGGTGTCAGTTAGTCCGTGGTGGAGGGGAAGATAAAAAAGTAAACAACGGACAAGTCGCTGGGGTGACTTTGGCGACCCGAAAGTGAGTGGGCTTGGCGGTGACGCATCGGGCTCTGTTGATCTTTATTCAACACTCTAACACTTTATTGTACTATTGGGTTTTATAGGGAGTACAGGGGAGAATAAATGGTGCGTAGAATGGTTTTGTCTTTTGTTTTTAATTTATATTGTACTGGTAAATTGAGAGTTCAGTGGTGTTATAAATATGTATATACGGAGTACGGAGATAATATATAATATCCTTGCCAGTGTCCATGGACCCATCAAGATAATATAAACCAATATCATAAGACTGAAATAATAGAACGAATATAGACAGGCTACCTAATTCCAAGTTCATCCAGGATCACCTACTCGTCTTACGCATGGGTTCAATACAAAAAAGAAAGAAGAATAAGACACCATCAAGTCTAGATTGACTGCCAGCAATATATGCCCGACAAGAATAAAGTATAATACAGACCCAAATCAAACATACATCCAACATACAGATATTGAAAAAGAGAGGAAAGGCAAGAAAAGGCAGTAAGAAAGACACACATCAACCCCCACGCATCACATCACCACCATCTTATATAAAAAGATCTCAAGCCCAAGCCCCAACCCGCTCCTGCACAAGCCTCCTAACCTTCCCAACCCTCTCCTTCTTGGCCTCCTCCAGCGGCACCCCCTCGGCCACCAACCTCTGCTCCCTCCGCTCCCACTTCGCCACCCTCTTCGCAAGCCTCTCGGCCTCCCTCTCCTGACGGGTCATCACAGCAGGCCTCTCCTCAACAGCGGACCCAAACGGCGCCACAATGCGCTCAACAACATGGCGCACATGGCGGCCACGGGGGGCCCCCGACGTGAACTCGATCACGTCGCCCTCGCGCAGCGAGTCCCGCGGGTCCGACACCTTGTAGGTCGTGACCTTGGGGTACGGCTTGCGCAGGTGCGCGTCCCACTCCGTGTGGCGGTGATTGACGCGCACTGTGTGTTGCATTTTGCCGACGGAGACGACCGTGCCGAGCTTGGTGCTGTAGGGGTAGCTGCGGAGGGAGGGGGGCGCGGTGGTGGATGTTGCGGCTGCTTCTGCCGTTCGGAGCTGGTCGGCGGGTTCTGTTGTCGTCGTGGTAGTGGTGGTGGAATTCAGACGCCGGAGGGGGCCGCTGAGGATCGAGCTGGTGGAGGGGAGGAGAGGGTGGATGGTTGTCGTTGTTGGCGGCGTCGTCGTCGCTCGCGAGAAGACGGAGGCGCGCAAGGGCTGCATGGCCCGGAGGAAATGGCGAGGAGACATGGTGATGTAAAAATGAAGGATCTGCCGTTTAAACACCCTTCTTTTATTGATCTTCCTTTCTTGTTGGTTTGGGAAGTTCGGAGGTCGGTTGAAGTCGAGATTTATCGGAGATGCGGCGTGACCGGAATGCCAGGCGGTAGGCGTCTCGGATCCACGAGTACCAATTGAGGATAATGTCTCGGTGAAACTCTTCGAGAGTATGCGGCTGCTTCTTAGACACGAACTCCTATCCACTGGACACAATGTTGATCCGTGGACGTTTGTGCTGAGGACCTCGAAGCGTTTCGGAACAACCAAGAATTTGTTCGTGCCGGAGTTTGCACTGTTTGCACCCACTCAACCCGGATTATCTATATCCACAGACATCATCGTGGCTATAGTTCCTACACGACCGTTGATAACTCTCATAACTACAAAATACATGGACATCCCATGCAGTGAAGATGCTTCAAGTGACATAGATAATCTAACCCGAATTTCATATACATGGAAGCCACCAACACCATCAATCTCCTATGCCCGAACGAAGCTTAACAGGTACGCCTCGTGTTTCATGCAAGCGACCGAAAGAACCAGAGAAATAAACAGGAAAGAGTGGGAGATGTAAACATGAGCCACGCCAAGTGTTCAGGGAGTTGAACAGCGCAACTATAAGATATGGGGGCCATTCATTCACGCATGATAGAAGTATTTTGTTGTCCTTATCTGGGAGTGGAAAACAGCGTAATCAACTTGAGCTGGGAACCTCCAGTCCAGGGACGTACTCGGCGCCATTCGCATTATTATTATTAGGCAAGGCCGCCTTTTTGGATTGGAATTTCTCCGCCGCTTGCGTGGAGATCCGAGTCAACTCGGTGACGAAGGATTGGCCCCAGAAGGCACTGGAAGCGTTAGTCTATGCGATCAGATCAAGAGTCGAGGGACAAGAAAGTCTTACCTCGTGTACTTGTTAACGTATTTGTCGAGCTTGGAGAAATTCAGAGCCCGCTGCTCGTCGCTCATGGTCACAGCCTCTTGATATGCAGCCGCCAACTCCTCCGTGTTCCACGGGTTGATAATGATACTGCCGTTGAGACTCTGAGCGGCTCCCGCGAATTCGGAGAGGACCAGAACACCGTGGCGGTTTCGCTGCGCGGCGATGTATTCATAGGCGACGAGATTCATTCCGTCACGGGTGGAGGACACGATGCACGCATCGGAGACGGCGTAGAGCGCAAGCAACTCGTCAAAGTTGACGGACTTGTGCAGGAAATGAATGGGCATAAACTCCACGGTGCCTATATACGTAAGCGCTACGTCACTATAGAGGCTTAACAGGTCACTCACCGAATTTGCCATTGATCCGGCCCACGAGTTCGTTCACTACGGCCCGCAAATTTTGATATTCCTCCACGTCCTGCCGGCTCGGCACCGCGACCTGGACCAGGACAACCTTACCCACCCACTCCGGGTGGTCACTGAGGAACACCTCGAGGGCATGTAGCTTTTGCGGGACACCCTTGATATAGTCCAGGCGGTCAACGCCGACCATGAGCTTCACGCCTTGGAACTTCTGCTCCAGCATGGCGATGCGTTTCTGGACCTTTTCTTTCTTGAGGCCCTCTTGGAACTTCTCCGGGTCGATGCCGATCGGGAATGCGCCGCAGGCAATGTTCTTCCCTTGAAACTCAATTCCGTTGGGGGTTGTTGGCAAGCCACTGAGAATATGTTAGCTTGCCTTAAAGTTATAAAATCAGGGGAAGAGTATGTCGTACAGCAATCGCGAACAGGCGCTCAGAAAATGTCTTGTGTAATCATAGGTATGGAACCCGATGAGGTCGCAATGAAGGACGCCTAGCAACAGTTCGTTTCGGACGGGAAGGATCCGGTAAATTTCGCTGCTGGGGAAAGGCGTATGGAGGAAGAAGCCAATCTTGATGTTGACCTTGCCGTCCCCGATCTCTTGCCGGAGCATCTCGGGAAGCAGCATCAGATGGTAATCGTGGACCCAAATGAGATCGCCGTCCCGAACCTCCTTCGCGACGGCTTTGGCAAACAGCCGGTTGGCTTCTTTGTAGGCCTCCCAAGCGGATTCATCGAAGGTAATTTCGCCGGGGTGGTAGTGGAAGAGGGGCCACAGGATAGAATCTAATCAAGGCCACCCACCGTCAGTACATGTTGCGAAACCCATGGTTCTGTAAAACCCTCCGAGCAGAATGAAATGGGGAACTCACTGGAAAATCCATTGTAGTGGCGATCGGCGAGTTCGTCATCAATGAAGACCGGCACCGCCCCGTATTCATCCTTCAAACGCTCCTTCACGATGGGGATCTCCTCCTCGGGGACCTCCAGGCCGGGCCAGCCATACCACTGGAAGGTTGTGGATTTGGATAAGCCACTCAAGCCACTGACCAGTCCACCGGAGGACATGGAAAAGTCATAACGGCCATCCTCGGAGCGCTTGATGGTGATGGGCAAACGGTTGGAGACTAGAAGCAGTCGGGCTTCATTGGAGGGGCCTTTTTCCAAGGAGGGCATGGTGGCGGTTCGGAATTCGGTGGGGTTCTAGGCGCGGCGGGAGGACAGGCGGACGTGACGAGAGCCACAGCAGACAAAAACGCCTGCCCGTGTATGACAATAGTAGAGACGAAGGGAATCAATTGGGGAGGAATATGCGTGCTGTACAAGGACCAAGCACGAGGACTGAAGGAAGAAAAAGAAGAAGCGGGTAAATAGAGCGACAGTTGCAGGAGGGGGAGGAAGAGTGGGACTGACGTCAAACACCACTTGGAACCAGGATGTGAGACAGCCGGGGAGTTCAACCTTGATCACAGAACAATCAAGAGAGAAACCGGGTACAAGAATAGAATAATACAATAACAAGAAGTATGCCGAGTATTTTAGAATGGAAAATTAGAAAGTGTAAAAGATATGATCAGATAAAGGTCCCACGCTGCGGGAGAGATCACTTCACGGAGAGAACCCGGCGGGAGAATAAGCGGACCACCTGGACAACGCAGGGAAATACGTAGTAACAAAAAAAAAA